>JAVSCE010001834.1:0-342964 GCA_032199065.1 Smutsia gigantea | reverse complement strand
CAGAACTGGGAGGGACTGAAGCTGACATGAAGTCACAGATACCGAAACTATGTGCCTGATAATGATATAATTAGGGGATCAGAGATTTCTGACTGCAGCGGACTTCAAAAGCTTTTAAAAGAAGCCAGTAGTCTCTCCTGTAGCCATCTTGACTAAAGCAGACATTTTTGTTTAATCACTACATACAGTAATAAGAAAGTGGGGGGAAACAGAAGAGCATTGTTCACAGTTTCCAAATACCAGTCCCCTTTCTGGCCTTTTGCATGCCACAGGAAGAAACTTTATGAAACGACAGAAATATAGTTTTAATACAGTAGTACAAAAGTCCATTCAGGTTGCTCAAATGTGGCTCCAATTAAAAAAAAAAGTTGTTAGAACTTTCCTAGTTACCTGTCAAAACTTTATTAGACTGTTTTAGGTCATTGAAAATACAGTATTTTAAATAGGCTCTAATAAACATTTAAGAAGCATTTCACTTGCATGCAGTTTTCTTTTTCTGCACTAAGTTTGAGGTGAATAGGATCCCAGTTGACTTTTAATCTGTTTCATTTCTGCTTTAAATCTGGACACAGAATTTGTCAGATGAAGGATAGGTAAGGCATCACCACATAAGACCGACCGGGTGACTTGTGAATACCCAAGCAGCTTGGAAAGAAGAGCAAGAACTTCTGCAAAGCACGGTTCTAACTTGAAGGTCTGGAGAAGGGATTTGGGTCCAGACCCAGGACAGCATGTAGATTTAGGACAGGAGCAAAGCCTCTAGCTTTGAAAGTTCTGTGTTTAGTTGGCTGGTTTCTTTTAGAACTGAAGCATTAGCAGCCTCCGGTGAAAACTAAGCATACCATACAGTGCCTGGAATTTGGACAGATAATTAAATGAGACGCCTTACTCAGGCATTCATGGAGAGGAGGAGGGGGAAGAAAGGTGGTAGGGGTGGGAGGCAATTTATAAAGTAGCAGTCCTTGGTGTTAATTTCAGAGCTGAGGTTTCAGTAGCTAGACAGACCTTGAGATTGGGAAGAGATGTGTGCTAGCTAACTAGTTCAAGGTGCAGTCGCTTTCCCTGTTGCATATGACAGGGACCAGAGCCCACCCAGTGGGATATCATAGTAGTGATAACCCTGAGACCCAGATTATTTTAATGAGAAATGGATGTGAAAAGCCTCAGATCTTGAATTGCTGCAGAATGTTAACAGCAACTCACAAAATAAGTTTTATAAAGGAAACCTTTAATCACTTCCTGTAGAAAAATTTGAGGTTTCCTTAAGGATTTTTCATTCAACCAGCAGAGGATTTTCAGTTTCAGTGTTTTTCCTTTTAGATCCCATGTTGAGTTACAATGTAAAACTGGGCACTTGGGGGAGGAGAAGTTAGCCTTGCAGTTTTACACCCTCCCCCTCTGCCCCCAGTTTTATGACTTTCCATTTGGGCTGAAAGAAATTGACTTTGGCAAGCAAACCACTAATTGTAAACTGCCTAGTTCCTGTTTTACAATATACTGACTAAAAGCTCCTCTGCATGAAAAGATCTTTATAGACAAAGTTTGCCTTTTCTAGAGAGGTTGCAAATAGCTGCCCAGTTTCATAGTTTTAAAACCTCCTGACCGGAGCAATTTTCTAGATTGTTGTGTTTCTAGTTAATAACTTTATAAGGTGTTAGCTAAAGCTCTTAAATCTTGGCACAGCCCTTCAAGGTAGTAAACAATTCAATAGTTCCGATCAAATATTTATACTGACAAAATCAAAAAGCCTAACATTTTTATGTTGTTTGGTCATGTAGGATTAAAAATGAATAAGTAATGTAAATTTGCCTTATGGTAGGAGAAATCACTGTGACTGCTAATTTCCTTTGAAAACAAAAATGTCATTTTTAATTGTTTGCTAACTCACCAGAAATCTAAGTCGAACTCTGACTCTCTGTTATGAGGATTAATACATTTCTAAAGTTATGTGGAAATGGGTTGCATGCCACCCGAGCTGCCTTTGTAAGCACTCAGCTGAATGTGCTAAAAGTGAGTGCCTTTGAGCTTGGAACCTGGGCGCGCGCTTCCATAGATGCTTTCTGGCCTCCGAAGCAGTCAGATTCACCTTCTTCTTACTGTTTTCAGGTGAAATCAGGTGCTACTGTGATGCTGCCCACTGCGTGGCAACCGGCTACATGTGCAAATCTGACCTGAGCGCCTGCTTCTCCAGACTTCTTGACCCTCAGAACGCAAATTCCCCACTCACCCATGGCTGCCTGGACTCTCTCGCCAGCACAGTGGACATCTGCCGAGCCAGGCGGCCACAGAACCACTCTGGCACTGCCATGCCCACGTTGGAATGCTGTCACGAAGATATGTGTAATTACAGAGGGCTGCATGATGTTCTTGCTCCTCCCAAGGGAGAGACCTCAGGTACAGGTAGAAGCAGTTTCTAACCAGAATGCTTGCCTGATCTATAGGCTTGTGACAGCCACAACTTTGTACTGCTGCTGTTGATTTCATTGTTAATGTAATTAGAGACACCAGAGGGAGAAGTAGGGCTGGATGCAGAAATGCACCTATATTGAGTAGCTTTATGTCTGTCTGCCCGGGCACTAGATGTCTGTCTGCATAATAAATTTTGCCTGTTTTTTCAACATTTTGAAAGCATTAAAAGACCATTACTGCTCATTAATGACGGTCTGTAAGCAAATGTCTTGGTAAGCATCTTTGCATCGTTTTGCAACACTGATTTGCTGAATATTGCTGATTTAATTGCAGCCTTCTTTGTTATGGGGTACTTTTTTAAATGGACAGATAATCAGAAGGGGTTAATATAGTTTAATCATTTTATTTGTACTCCTTTTCTTAGGACAAGGAAACAAATACCAGCGTGATGGTAGCAGACATCTCATCACCAAAGTGCAGGAGCTGACTTCTTCCAAAGAGCTGTGGTTCCGGGCTGCTGTGATCGCTGTTCCAATCGCCGGGGGGCTGATTTTAGTGCTGCTGATTATGTTAGCCTTGAGGATGCTTCGAAGTGAAAACAAGAGGCTACAGGATCAGCGGCAACAGATGCTCTCCCGTTTGCACTATAGCTTCCATGGATACAATTCCAAAAAGGGGCAAGTTGCAAAGTTAGACTTGGAATGCATGGTGCCAGTGAGTGGGCATGACAACTGCTGTCTGGCCTGTGATAAAATGCGACAAGGGGACCTCAGCAACGATAAGATCCTCTCGCTTGTTCACTGGGGCATGTACAGTGGGCACGGGAAGCTGGAGTTTGTATGACAAAGTCTTATCTGAACTGAGCTTTTTAGATGCTCGAAGGTCTTTGAGTTCTGCTGGACAGGAGCACTTTATCTGAAGAAAAACAAACTCAGTGTAATCATCTTTGAGAGAGAATGACCTCTGCAAACAGAAGCTTGGATATTTCTTCTGAAGGATTATTTGCACAGACTTAAATACAGTCAAATGTATGATTTGCTTTAAAGTTATAAAAAGCAAAGAGAAGACTATGTACACACTGTTACCAGGGTTATTTGCATCTGATGGAGCTGGGATGGAGTAGCTAAATAAACCAAAAGCTGATCTATGTAAGCTCCTACATCTTGGTTTATTGTAAAGATTTAAAACAAAACAAAACAAAAAAATATATATATATTTTGTCTGAAATTTAGTGGTGTCTTGTCATAAATTAAAAACTAAGCAGGAAGTGTAAGAATCTGTTCATTATACAAATGAAGATCTGTTGTTGCTCATAGGAGGGTCCCAACTCCAGAGTTTGGCTTGATTTTTATTTTTATTTTTTAAACAAGACCAAGATCTTGTTTATTTTTACATGTGCATGTATAATTTTCTTATTGTGTGGAACATTTCTAAATGTGTACTGCCCATCATTCAGTGTCTTACCCACATTTTTTTTGTTAGGATAATTCTGGTTTTTAACTTTTGTGTAAGAGAAATCTTAAACTTATTTATACCAGGTCAGATATCATGAATCAATTTCTGAAGTTGCCTCAGAAAAGGTAATATTATTTATCAACTTGACCCAGTTGCTCTGAATACTTCTTAAAATAGGTCTACCTCCAACCAAAAAAACAAAAATGAAAACAAAAAAAAAAACCTAAACGAAGATTTTTTTTGTGATCAAAGTTGATAATTATCTACTTTTACTGTTGATTAATCCATCAGTTTATCTCAAAATGAGTATTTTAGACCTCAAATTAGCCAAACTTTATTGTACCATATGCCCTAGTTTTCAAACCTTACAGAGTTAGACTAACTTTTTTTTAACTTCTCAATTTTTAGAAGGATTTTCAGTAGTGAACGTTATGAGATTGAAAATAATGTACAGTACTACTAGGTTTTCTCTCCCAAATGAACTTATTGATATAACCTAATAAAACACTGACTTTAGCCACTAACACACTAAGTAACTATGTCCACTCCGGTAGGACTTGCTGTCTGGTAACACTGCTCAGCCTGAATTTAAACGCATGCCACATTTGTGTACTTTTCCCCAAAATGGGTCTTTGTTATCTTAAATGTGGGAATCATTTGCTGTGTAGGGTTTTTTCTAGACTCTTTTGTATAGTTGAAACTTGCTTAAAAATTAACCTATAGCCTGCGTATTTGAGTATGGGGTTTTCCTTTATGAGTGTTAAAGGATTTTTTTGGCATATTTTCTGATCAGCATAATATGGGTCCCTTGAGAAGATAAATGTGGCCAAGTTCATGGAAGAGTCTGAGTTGAAATGATTAGCCTAAAAATGAGTACCTAGATTAATAATGAAGACCACAGCCCCAAGCAAATTAGGCTATGGAATAAATACACATTTTAATAAATGACGGCATTCGTATTGTGCTTTTTGAGAGTGTCAGTTCTTGCATGCATGAGAGGTGTTAAATTGTGTGTGTGTCAATTTTTGAGCCAAATATTGTTGGATTTAACTACTTAGACCTGTTTAGAGAAGAAATTGATCAAAATTGCCAGTTGGTGAAATATCTACCTCACCAATTTCTAGCTCTGGATCAAATTACAGTGGTTTTGTAGTTTGAAGATTAAAAGACTTCTAGCTTCTTCTACATGTTCATTTCACGTACAACATCATGCAAGCTCAGTGAGTCTTAAAACAAGTGTCTTTGTATCAGCTCCGGCTAGTTAATTTCTCCCCCACCCCTTGGCCCTGCCCTTATTCTCTATTCACCCCATTTCTCCCTGGTACCAGTTAACTAAGAACTCAGCAATTCATTAGAAAATAAAGCAATGAAGGATTTAAAGTCATATGTTTTGAAACACTTGGAAATTAGTAAACCCCATCTTGCAGGAAGGCCTGGGTCCAGGCTACTGCTGTAATGTCAGAAATTTGATGGGAGATAGATGCAAAGTGTCTCCAACTGGTTGTTTGCTGATCTGCCTCTTGATCCTTCCACTCTGTTCGTGAAGCTCATTTGATGGGGATCTGTGCCCGTGTTCTGCTTGTCAGATGAGCTCAAGTTCTAATCTCTCCTCCTAGTACCAGATGCCCTTGATGTTCCCTCACTCATTTAGAATTTCCACTTGTTCTTGCTGCCAGTCTTGTCAGATCTGTGTACCACTTAGCCTTTTGACAAAAATGTTAACATTTTCTCAACATTGATTTTTACTAAGAACTAAATACAGATTCTACTGTTGCTTTCCTGTGAGAGTGGAAGTTGCCAAGAGCAGAGAGAAAGGACCCTTCGTGAAGTGACTACCTACCTGATTCAGTGATGTAAGAATAGTGATGACTGGTTTGTTTGTTTTTCCCTCAGAGATGTTGACTGTTAACTTTGAGGTGTCAGTACAGGGCTGGGCTAACCAGGAAAAACCCTTGTTTAATACTGACATAGAATTTCCCCCCAAATTAATTTCCTTTTCTAAGCGGAAACTTGCCCAAATCAGAGATAAATGGGACCAAATTTGCTATGATGTTTCTCTACACCCCTTACATTCTACTCCTTTTGAAAAAATTGATCTGTAGGTGGTTATGTCTTTTATATTATTTCTCCTCCTTACTCTGAATGGCTCAGAGGCTTCCTAGAAATTGACTGGTGTGTCTCTAATTTCTGCTGAACCGATTTTATTAAAAACACTGCACCATAGGGGGTTTGACCTAAAATACCAAACGTGTCTGCTTTAGAAAATCACAAAGCTCTCCTCTGAAGAGCTCGTAAATCTGGTTTCAATATGGGTTGATTACAGGCTAAAAGCTTGAAAGCAGTGGCATCTAGTATCATGAGTCTGGAACTAGCCTTTTTGGGGCCAGGACAGCTTTTTTCCCTTATAACTTCTAAATGGTCCTCTTCTCTGTCTCAGCTCAAATGACTTTAAACCTCCAAAAGTCACATGGTGTGATGAGGCTGAATTCATGCAGGGTGGTGGGCATGGGCACTGGAGTCTCATAGCCTGGGTTCAAATGCTACCTTTGTCCCTACTAGTTATGTGAACCTGGGCAAATAACTTAAGTTCTTTAAATATTCAGTTCTGTTACATATAAAAATGGAGGCAATAATACTTTATAATAGTACTGCCAGGAGGTAAAGTAGCTATCATTATTATACACAAGAGTCTTGGATGAACTAGAACAGACCAACCTAACATTCCTCAAAATTTGAGAACTTGTGCCTATTATTTCTACAGTGGATATTTTTACTCTTTAATATTTCAGGTCTTTGCATATTTGAGATTTAACATTTTAAATATTTGATTTACTCCTTTTAGCCTCTCACCTACTAATTATTTTGGTTTGTCATCACTTGCTTTTGGAATAATTTGATGGCTACTTATAAGAACATCTTCATTTTATATACTGATTTTGTTTTTTGGTATTTCACAGAATAGAGTTCTGGAGTTTCAGCTGCTCTGGGTGGTTAATCCATTGAGACAACCAAGAGGGTCGAGTTGGATGATAGATAACGTGTCAGAATTTCTTGAATGCTCTGTGTCTGGTTGATGTATTCTGAACGAGTGTACCCGTCAATTATAATTTGCTCCATACGTGCTCTTAACAAAATACAAATAGTTCCACAACTGGTTTTGGGGACTTCGTGAATTTGGGGCAATGGTTGTTAGTAAAAAATTCATTTAATTCCTTGGATGATGTTAATTTAGTACAGTTGTAATGGAAAAAATAACTGCTTCAGACACCAATATACTCATCTTGCCTCTTCCCAATTCATTGTCAGTGCTGACTTAAAAAGCAGGTTGTCAACCTGAGAATTTGAGGTCCAATGAAATAATGAAACTAAATGCTCGTTCAAAGTTTGACAACTCTTTATTTGGGGTACAGTTTAGACTCTACACATGTCCTTGTTAATCTGCAAACACAGCCATTTCTTTTTTATTAAGGTATCATTGATATATACTCATGAAGTTTTCACAAGAAAAACAATGTGGTTACTACATTCACCCTTATTATTGAGTGCCCCCCATACCCCATTGCAGTCACTGTCCATCAGTGTAGTAAGATGCCACAGAGTCCCTTTTAAACACTGGGCCATTTTGTAGTGTGGTGGTGGAAATTTGGAGATAGACTTGGAAAGGTGGCAAAGCTGAGTTTAACCAAATAGGGGTGTCCTTAAAGCAATTCAGTGACTGTCCAGTGCATCTTCTTTGTAGAGTTTCAAAGTATACATCACTACGGAGGCCTACCAGGCATATTTCTACAAACTTTCTCCATTCTATGACTATGAAATGAGACAGGAAAGGCATTGATGAGCAATCTTGGGAGATACTTTGGGTAGGCAGTTAGATAATATCTCAAAACATTTGTTATTACTCAAGACTTTTTAGTGGATTCAATCTCTCTAGCAGCCAGTAGGCAGATGGCCTCTCAGGGGCTATTTAAATTGTGTTTAGCTACCTATCTCTTACAGGTGAGACTTATGCTGGGACTCAACCTGATCAGAACCCTGGGAAGATGAGTTGATAACTATTGATTGCATGCCACTTATAACATAGATACCATGCTCACCAAACAATCTTTGTTATCCTGAAATAACTACATTTACATAATTTTCAAGGCAGTGTGTGAGTAGATGATGGAATCTGTGAAAAGTCAGCAATTTGTTTTTAGACATGTGAAAATTAAGTTAGTTGTGATGAATTAATAAAGTCAGAGGCTGTTGTGTAAATTCACTGTGAAAGATCTCACATTACAAACCTAATGGAACAAAAATTGTTTTAGCAGTTAAAACCAAGAGAAATACAGAAAGCTCTTTATCCCTGGTCTCTTTCCCTTGGAGTTTCCCTAGGGAACTGATGGGGACAGTGGAAAAACACCACACTTCTGAAAGCAGTTTCTTACTTTTCAACTGTTGAAAGTTCACACTGAAGCTTTTTTTTTTTTTACTGAATTTAGTGGATGATTTTGATACCAGTTGCCTTGGTAAATGGAGTATTTCTCACCTGGGTTTAGGGATTAAACTGTGAGCTCATGGTGGGGAGGGTCCAGGATCAATCACCTTTGTATGTTTCCATAGTCCAACAAAAGGGGAGAATGACATGAAGGACGGATGAAGGCTTCTTGTCCTGCCATCTGTATTCAGATCATCAGTAGATAAACAAATGTTATCTTTCTCTTTTGTTTCTCCACCCTAAACTATTGTTTTACACATTTATAATTTCATACGGGAAGCTTAAAAGAAAGCAAGTTGCTACGAACGGAGGGAGTTGAGGAGAAAGGAGTCAAAGGGGTGTGGAAATTAGTTGGCATTGCTAGGGTCAAATGGGTCTGCCCACCCTTTAAATTTGGTGCAGTCTCCAAGGTAATTTAAGGATACTAATTCTCACCAAGAAGTGTATCATTATTCCCCATTAAACTAAGAGCTGTACTTTCATTTGAGTATTTTGAAATATCCAAAGTTTTCTTCAAACAGTGTTTCCCCACAGAGTTAAGAACATGCCACTGAGAACTTTGTTGGCCCCAAAGGGGAAGAACCTGGAATCAGCAGGCTGACAGCCTTGTATCTTCAGTAACTTGTCCCACTGGAAGTTCTAAATTACTCTTTCCCCACAAACACTTAGGATCCTCATTCAAAGATTACTCTTTGCTTCAAAATTCAAATGGCTCTTGCACATCCACTTACAGTTTTATAATTGAGACACTTTCGTGTGTTTTATTATATTTCTATTATTTTATCTTGAGAAAATTACTTATTACAGAGATAACTTTCATTAACCAAAGGTACATTTTTTTTTAAGTGTGATGATTCATGACTTCCTCATCCTTATAGTTTCCTGTAATCCTTTTATTATTTAAAAATATTTGATATATACATTTGTTCATATTGTCTATGAGGCCTGACCTAAGCCAATGTCAACCTGCTAACAGTCATTTGTTAAAAATATGCATACAGTGTGAAAAAAATGTAGTTCTTGAAAAGCAGCACGGTTGTGCACGTTTTCAAAGGCAAACTTCTTCGCTGGACAGAGAAAAATGTGTTTTTCCTGCAAAAACCTGGTGTAGCATCTATGGATGGGGCTTGATTTGGGGTCCTGTCTCCCCTGCGATTCTTCGCAGGTGGCCACGGATTTCTCAGGCTGACAGAGCACGGAGATGGCACCGCCTTAGGAGGCTGCCCAGCGGGAGGATTGTCTGTCCATCCGGGATGGCTGAATGTCAAGGGTCATTTCCCCAGCCTGACACTTGGTTGTGAAGCAGGTTATAAGGTAAATCTTGCAAGGGACTGGATTGTGACAAGCACTGTAGGTAGACAATAACACCCAACATCCTCAACCATCTTGTTGAACGATGGGAGGTTGGCTGTTGGCATTTGTATTCAAATTGGGGTGAAGAGCTAACAGGTTGCTTTGAAATGCTGAATTTGTTTATCCCAACGTGGGACGCCCGACCTTTCCTTCAGGGGCTGAAGATTTATGGAGCTCTTTTTCATGGCTCTCAGCAATGAATTAGGTCCAGCAGGGCCCCGGCGTTTTCAGGAACTCCAGTTGGGTTTCGGGAGCGGAAGCGCTCTGATGGGGCTGGTCCCCGGGCTGACCCAGACGGAGGCCGCCTGCGGGGAAGGCGCTGGCTCGCGAGACGCTGGAGTTCATCTGCGCTCTCCTGGCAACAGCTGAGCCCAAAACAGCAAACAACTGAAAGGGGAAAATAAAAAAACAACTCCTGTCTTCAGAGAATCCATCACTGAAATACCTCCTCTGGAAAAAAAACAAAGTCTGGCTATTTCCTTTGGCTTCATCTTCATACCCATTCTGGGAAAACGTACCTCCCTTCTGGGCGCAAAGAAAGACCTGCCCGGTGAGTCTCTTCCTAGGCTGTGTCTTTTTATGAACTTCTTTTAGTCAAAAGCATATGTTCATCCTAACATTTTTATAGTCTTTATAGCGGCTCTAGTTGTGTATGGTTTTGACTTCCGAGAGACCTGAGTTCAAGTGCGGACCTGGATTGTTACCACTGATAGGACCTTGGGCTAATTGACCTCTCCTTTCCTTCTTTTAAATAATAGGGATAATGATATCATCCATATTTTGGGTCGTTGGGAGGATTAAATGGGATAATGCAAATAAAGAATTAGTTTAATTTCTTGCAAAGCTGTAAATGTTAGCCGATAGCATGATGTACTGCTCCCGGGTCCCCACTTTCCAGACCCGAACATGCCACACGTGACAGGCCCAAAGACCCGGCAGTGCTTAATCTTTTTTATCTGTGAGTGCTTCCAATTTGCTTGATTTAACCTTCCATGTTATATTTTGCTCAAGATAGTAGGAAAAGTACTTAAAATTGATGTGAAAATATTGAACCTACAAAATCCCTTGAAGGAAAATGTTACTGATTAGGAGCAATTACAGTGTTCGACGTCAGCACTGAGCGGTCGGTGTCAACATTCTCCCAAATCAGGAAGGGCATGTATCTGTTCCTTGTTACAACAGATACCTCTCTTTGGACATCCAATTAATGAATACACAGCTGTCCAGTTAGTTTGCGCTGCTGACTAGGTTGGCAGCCGGCCAGGCCTTAGCTCACCGCCTCTGGCACAGGTGGGAGCCCTTGGCACCGCCCTCCCCATCTTGCTGCTTGGGGGTCCCGGTAAAGGGCTGGCAAAGGTCATCCCTGCAGGAAGGTAAGAGGCAAACTAAGATTTTGTTCCAGACCACACCCAGACACACAGGTGAGGACTGTTCTCATGAGAATCTGTGCTTTTGAGAAAGAGTTTAGACTAAAAACACAACAGGATCTTGATAATAAGAGTACTGATCATAAATCCACCAACTTGTCATTTATAGTTCCTTACTAGAATGTTGTGACATACATGGTGCTGTTTTCAGCCTTCCTGTAAACCAGCCTCCTTGTGTGTGTTACCTGAGATACTGACAAATCAAGGGGATTGTCCAAGCCCAGGAACTGACCTGTGTCCCACCTCTGCACAGTATCTTCAAACGGCTATCAGCCATTTCCTGGGGACCCTTGCTGAGAGACACAGAAGGAATTTCCAGCTCGTTCTTATTAGTGGACCAGCTCTTGGACCTTCCATCCAGTCGGGGCCTTTCTCTGGCCCCGTTTCTTCTGACCCCCTCAACCATGAGTTTTACTACTGAGGATAACGCTGTGCCCCTACCGCCTAGACATGAGGTTTCTTCTACGACTGCACAGCTCAGGTTTTCTTTCTGGGTGCTGCCTCAGGCTGGTTCTGACCCCTTTTACTCTGACTTAATGTCCTTTCTCTCTTGTGGTCGTGTATTTGGGTTTTGTTCTTCTGCCCAGCCTGCTCGTCTTCCAGTGACTTGACTGGATGTGGATTCTTTTTTTTTTTTGGTATCATTAATGTACAATTACATGAACAACACCATGGTCACTAGACTCCCCCTATTATCAAGTCCCCACCAAATAGCCCCTTGCAGTCACTGTCCATCAGCGTAGTAAAATATTATAGGATTACTACTGGTCTTCTCTGTGTTGTACAGCCCTCCCCGTGCCCCCCCAACATTACGTCTGCTAATCGTAATGCCCCTTTTTCCCCCCTTGTCCCTCCCTTCCCACCCATCTTCCCCAGTCCCTTTCCCTTTGGTAACTATTAGTCCGTTCTTGGGTTCTGTGAGTCTGCGGCTGTTTTGTTCCTTCAGTTTTTTCTTTGTCCTTATACTCCACAGATGAGTGAAATCATGTGATACTTGTCTTTTTCCACCTGGCTTATTTCACTGAGTATAATACCCTCTAGCTCCATCCATGTTGTTGCAAATGGTAGGGTTTGTTTTCTTCTTATGGCTGGATAATATTCCATTGTGTATATGTACCACATCTTCTTTATCCATTCATCAACTGATGGACACTTAGGTTGCTTCCATTTCTTGGCTATTGTAAACAGTGCTGCGATAAACATAGGGGTGCACATGTCTTTTTCAAACTGCACTGCTGCATTCTTAGGGTAAATTCCTAGGAGTGGGATTCCTGGGTCAAACAGTATTTCCATTTTGAGTTTTTTGAGGAACCTCCATACTGCTTTCCACAATGGTTGAACTAATTTACATTCCCACCAGCAGTGTAGGAGGGTTCCCCTTTCTCCACGTCCTCGCCAACATTTGTTGCTGTTTGTCTTTTGGATGTTGGCCATCCTAACTGGTGTGAGGTTATATCTCATTGTGGTTTTGATTTGCATTTCTTTGATGACTAGTGATGTGGAGTGGACATGGACTCTTGACTTTGGCCTTAACTGGGAAGCTCTCTTGTGTCAACCTTGATGTCACAGTGTCACGTGGGCGGGGCCGTGTGGACCAGGCCGGAGTAATCCTGCCTGCCTGCACTTGGAGCACTGATCTCTTGCTTGTTTAGAGACAACCTTGGCTTCTCACTCAAGAATCACGTTTAGCTCCCCTCACTGGCGCTCCCAGGACACCAATGACCCTGCGTCTCCTGGTGCGTGCTCCTCACCCAGTAACGATGTAAGATCGGGACCTACGGGCCAGGGGGTGTGAGGCAAGCTGCAGTGCTCAAGGCTAAGATGGTGCTGAGGGAAGAGGCCACCACCCTTATGACTGACAACATGCTGGCAATTTCTCAGGTGCCCTGTGACTCCTGAGCTCATCACCAACCTAGAAGATAGAAGGTGATGTCCATTCCTCCAAGGCCCTTACTGGACAGTTTTCACTGAAATCTGATATAATATCCCTAATTCTTGCTGCAGAAAGAATAATTTATGACCATCCACTCTGGCTCTCTGATAAAACTGAGCAGGGCACACTTCTGGTCTAGTCCAGTCTATTAATTTGATTGGGAAAGTGGAGGAGGGAGCTTCTCCCATACCCACCAGGATATCCCCTCTAAGAAGTCAAGGTGGGGTTCCTGGCAGAGCTGTGAGGAAGGGTGGGCACATGAGCCTTACTGTGTGCTGCCTGCAACAAGAAGAGCGCATGTTCCAACATGGCATAGGGCTGACGGGCTGCTCTGAGTTGACAGGCCGAGGAAGGGCCAGCCAGGTCATGGTTTGATGAGATGTTGTGGCTATTCTGGCCAAACCGGTGGCTCATTGCAGGCCGCTGCTCAGGCTGTTCTTTTCATATTTATAATTAAACTATAAAGTTTGCTTTAAGAAGACAGAAAATGGTGTATACAACGGTTGTATGCTTAAGGCCCTTCCTTTCTTCAACCAGTTAAAGCGCCGCCCATTTGCTAACCAGGCTGGGGCTCAGCATAGGCTGTCTCATGGTCTGAGAGCTCCTCCCTGGCTGTGTCTAGTGGGGCTGTACACCCCCAGAAGTCTCTCTGGGCTCATTACTGCAGAAGCCTTGTGCCCTGTGTCAGGGTGGGACTGTGGCAGCACTGGTGTCAGCCCGGTTGGGGCAGCCTCAGGGCATTGGTGGCACACAGAAACAACTTGCAAAACCCTCTGGCATGTTCTGGTCAGTTCCTTGGTTAGCCTGGAGTGCAACGTCTCGCACCGTGTAGATCAACGAAACCTACCACAGCTACAGCTATTCCTTTCCTAATATCACTCTTGCCTCCTACTTTTAGCTCATTACCACACACCTAAGATAAAGTCGGTTTTCCGTTGTTGAAAAAGGAGGAATTTGTTCAAAGATTCTATACTGACTAGTGAGATTCAGTAAATCATGCCATCTTCCAGCTTCATCTTTTTCATTTTGAAAATGAGAGTCATGATAACCCTCGTTTCCTGCTGCCTTGAATGTATGCTGGGGGAATTCTGCGGTGCTGGCAAGCCTATTTGATCTGCCTGGGAAAGGCACTGTAAAATAGGACTTATTCATCAAAACGCTACTTGGAAATAAAAATAAGGGTTTTTCTCATGGGTTTCCATAGTTTCATTTCTTCTGTTTTTAGTTCTATTACTCTTCCAATATAGGTTTCGAATCCTGTCTCCTTTCTCTAATATTTATAATTAAAACCCTGACGTTTGCTTGAAGAGGATAGAAAAGAGGGTAATGCAATGGTCAGATGCTTAAGACCATTTCTTTTTTCAACCAATAAAAGCACTGCACATTTAGAATATTGTTTGTAATTGGATTTACATTTACAATAAACCTCAAGCTTAGCATGTGGGCTGGAAGGTAGAGTCAGAGGGAGAAAATTCCAAAAGTATGGCTAACAAGAGTGGGACCAGAGCTGTTGTGTGCAGTCTGAGACAAACGTGCTGATTTTTCTTAGAGTGTCCTGAATAAAATGAAACAAAACAAAACATAAAGTGCAACACAACAAACAAAAACCTTAGGGACAGTTCTGCTTCAAAATAACCTTAGTCTTTATACTTTCCTCCTACTTGAGACAAATATTATACAATAGTAAAATTGTCTTCGTTTTTGAAAATTATCTACAATGAGCTCAAATGTTAAGATTAGTAGGCTGTGTCTTGGCTAGGAACAGCAAGAGGGAATATTTAGGTTTCTTATTGTCCTATGCCTACACGTTTGACACTTAAGTGGAGCTTAAATATTGCAAATTTGGGTAGTCTGCCTCCCTCACACTAGTAAAAACCTGAATGAGTGATTTGCCCAACGCAGTGCTGTGAACAGGGATTTCTGGGGCACATTCTCCCCAACAGATACTGAAAACTTGTGACAAAAATAAACTCAGGTTCACAGAGTTTTATTTCTGAATGGAAGCTTTACAATGGCACTCTGTCTGAAATAGGGTTTCTTACCTCTCGGGAAAGCAAAAGCACACTGAACCCAAACCACATTATTTCTGCCAAGTCACACCCCATGCCTCCCAGTGGAACCTGGAAAGAATTCTCTGCCCAGCTTATTTCTGGAGCCTGGGGGATGAGAAGAAATTTCGTATCTTCTTTTCAGGTTCGATTCCTTGAGGGCAGACATGGGCTTCTGGCAGCTGCTCTGTGGTGGGTCCCTTACTCTGGGAATATGGAGAGAGCCCTGCTAACAGGCTTCTTTCTGGCTCTTGAGAGTGGCGGAGGAGGGAAATAAAAACACAATCTCATCCTCTCCTCCTTGCTGCTTGCTCTCCTGCAAACCACTTTTCTAACTAAAAGAAGCAGAAATCAATCGATTCTGGTGCCCTTTTGTGGTTTATATTAGTGAACTTTTCTAAAAGATCTTTTTTCTCTTTTGGTTTTTGAGTGAGTGATTTTTTCCCTTGGAAGCATAGAAGTACATGTAGAAAAAAATGGTGTGTTGAATTCACTTTTTAAAATAGTCTTGATTTTTAATTCTTAGCTAAGAACAAAGCGATCCTGGTACAATTTCAGTGAATAGTATCAGCATCTACTTTGTAAGGTCATAAAACATAGAACTTCATGTAAATTGTTTTTATAAAGCTTCCATAGCACTCAGAAAGTGTAATTATATCTGGACACTGCCTTTTTTTTCAGCAAAAGAAACTCAAATAACTTGGCCCATGGTTATGCTTTGATAACTTTATTTACTAAATACACTTTATTCATAACACGATCCCAGGGGAATTTCCTTTCGGTGAACATAACATAGTGGGAATTTTCTACACGATTGAATTCACTGAAGAGTAACATTCCCTTTCCAGAATAATCATTCAGTCCAGAGACTTTTCAATTCTCCCTGTATTACAAATAATCAGTACTTCAGAAATAAAGCGAGCCGTGTCATGGGAATTGTTGGTCACTGATTAAATGCTAGAATCAGAAAGTTAAGACATCAAGTTCAAGGAATGCTCAGCTAAGTCTAGCATACAAAGGGCCACCAGAATGACTAGCATATAAAAATGTCAATGTTTAACTTTTCCAAGTTTTGCTTAAATACAATGTTTAAGAGAGGAAAAGAAAGAGAAAATTCTTGGCTGGTTGTATCAGTGCATTAAAAAGGGCTCTGGGCGGAGAATGAGAAGAAAGCTTTAATAATTTTCAAGAAGTCCTCCTGTGCAGTGCAGACCTGACTCACTTTGACTTTCTCTATCCTATGGTTACATACACACCCAGAGAGAGAAATGAAAGCAAACAAACAAAAAGAATGAAGGGGAAGAAAGAAAACATAAAGGAATATTAGAAAAGTAGGAGGATATTAAATTTTTTTCTTGGGCAGGGAAAAGGAAAACAAATGGAACAGGTTAACATTTAATAAAACAAGCCCCAGGGTCACACGTGAGTTTCCAAGTGGCAGTTAAATCTGGTATCTAGAGCTTTGAGAGCTCAGACCACGGTGTAAAAAAGTGTAGGGTCACCAGCAAAGGTTCTCTTCCCCCGGGTTTGTACCAATTCACAGCAAAGTTAGAGCCTGGCCCCTCCTGCACTGTGGGTTCCTTGTCATTTTTTAAACGCTCTCTCCATTGCCCTTGGTCTTGCTGACAATACTCTAGAACGAGGTGCCTTAACTGTGATCCATGTTCGGGGCTGGTCTGCAAACTGTTTGCATGTGTTCCTAATGAGATGAGCACAAACCCTGAGAGTAAGAATCTAGCAAATTATGGCAGGTTTGGACAAAGCTTCACCACAAAGAAAGAAATGAGGGTGTGTCAGAAAAAGTCAGATTAGAGAAAGACAAACATCGTATGATTTCACTCATATGTGGGATCTGAAAAAACAAAACAAGTGACATCAGCAACAAAAGAAACAGACCCATAAACACTGACAACAGCCTGGTCCCCACAGGGGTGTGGGGTGGGGAACAGGTGAAGGGGGTAAAGAGGGACAAATTTCAAATTATCAAATAAATTGGCCATAGGAATGGAAGTACAACATAAAGAATATAACCAATAATATTGTTATACCTTGGTGCTGTAATGGGGTAACTACACTTACCACAGCTAATGTATATAATAATTACAGAGTCACTATGTTGTCATTTGGAACCAGTATAATATTGTATATAAACTATATTTCAATAAAAAAGAAAAACAGTCCCTGTCCAGTCATCAGCAGGGGGTACGAGGCAATGAAAATGTCCCCTTCATTCACTGGAGAAAGGGTTTCAAGTGGGACATTCCAGGTCCTCCCACTTGGATGCTTACCTCAGGAAGAAAGACAAAGAAAACAAACCATGACTTCCAAACTAGACCTTTAAAATAATGTCCAATCTACTGTGGACTTTTGGTACCAAAGTCAGAAAAGAAAGACATTTGGGCATGGGATCGCCATTGGTGGCCAGAAGACTTATGGCAACTTCAAGGCTAAAACCCTTAAAGCAGAAATACTCCTTGGACAGGAGAGGAGAAAAACTTGCAAAAGAGGAAATGAATCAGACAGTTGACTATGAGCTTGAAGGGAATGTAGTCACCTTTGGGAATAAATAATCCATCACGGGAGTGACAGGGTGGAGGTAATTTGGGGAGGAGAGAGAGTGCAAAGCCAGATGCCTCAACGCAAATAATAAAATGTTTTCCCGTGCTGTCATCCAAACAGCGAATGAAAAAGGATCCAGGGATCAGACAAAAAGCCCTGGAGGGGCTGTGGGAAATTAGTGCTGATGTTTCCCATGAAAGCAGTAGCAATAATGATAACAGCTGAACATTTATAGAATGCATTGCATGCCTGGGATTCCACAGGGCTTTGAAAGAGGGAGATCTGATTCACACCTACTACCAAGGGAATGAATATGTTTCCAGCTCTCAGAGGTGCTGCGAGGGACTCCCCGCAGGAGTTCAGCTTCATCGGATTGTAGGGCTAAGTACGGCCAGAGGAAACTAGTCCAGGACCTTTTTCTTATAGGCCCGGAGAGATCAAGTGATGTTCCTGTGGCCCCTTCGGCTCTGGACAGGGAGAGGCTTTGACAAAGCATCTGCACTGCCTCCTGGCAAGGTCTCCGCTGGTGGTTCTGTGCGGCAGCCAGGCTGAGTCTTGGAGGAAGCGGAGGCATGGGTGCTCTCGTTTGGGTCAGGACTGCCTGACCTGACTGGAGGCAGACAAATCACCATGTACTAGAAACCACAGTCATGCGCGGTGTGCTCTGTGATTCCGGAAGCTCTGTCCCCTCTTCCCTCCCACTTTCCTTACCTATTGGTTAATGTCTGATCTTTAGAAGCAGTTTCTTTAGATAAGACATTGAATCCCTATTAACAAAATTTCTGGGGCAAGAGCTAACATTTTGGTCTATGATCAGTGATACTTAATGTGAATAGGTTCTATTCTTTCTTGAAAAATGGGTTTCATGTTTATTTACTTTTTAATTTTAATTTTTAATTGAAGTATAGTTGATATAGTATATTATGTTAGTTTCAGGTGTACAACATAGTGATCTGACAATTATATGCATTACGAGATGCCCCCCATGATACGTGTAGTTCCATTCAAAGATAGTACAATGTTATTGACTATATTTCTTATACTGTACTTTTCATCTCTGTGACTTATTTTATAACTAGAAGTTTGTACCTCTTAATCTCCTTCACCTATTTCACCCCAACTTCCCCAGACACCCTCACCCGGCAACCACCAATTTGTCCTTTGCATTTATGAGTCTATGTCTGTTTCTGTTCATTTATTTTGTTTTTTAGATTACAGATACAAGTAGAATCATATGGTATTTGTCTTTCTCTGACTAATTTCACTTAGCATAATGCCCTCTAGGTCCATCTATGTTGTCACAATTGGAAAGATTGCATTTTTCTTCATAGTTATGTAATATTCCATTGTATATACATACCACATCTTCTTTATCCATTCATCTGCTGATAGATGCTTAGGTTGCTTCCACATTTTGACTAACATAATGAGATTTTGTGGGGTGGAGGATGGAAGAAGGAGCTGGAGTGAAGTGGATACTGGAGATACGACACCGAGGAGAAAAAAGGCTCAGAATTCAAGGGCTGGTATGTTGAGAGATGGTGTCTTCTAACTAGCTTAGCCTCGTACAGGTGCTACTGAAAGCCAAAATATCTGCTTGAACAACTTAGTTCCCTCCCTCCGCATCTGCCTGAGGTAATTTACCAGGTGAAATAATTTCTGGGAAAAGGTTCTTTGACATGTAAAGCACTATAAAAATGTTTTGGTAATACTATGGCAATAACTGATGTTTTCAGTAATGGACGTGAGTGTGACATGTTGGGTTACTGAGGTATCTACTCAAGGGACGAGCAACCAAGCAGCCACGTGCCTCAGGTTTGCAGCGGGCAGGATGAGTCTGTGGAGGAAAGTTGCTCAGGGCTCTGTTACTTCTAGACGGAGCTCTGAAGAATTCTAATTTCTTCACAGATGAATCAATGAAAGGATGTCTTCTTTAAACCCCTGGCCACGGGCAGGCAACCCAAGCTGGCCAAGGTAGTGGAGATGGAGGCCTGTCTAGGGAGGAGCAGAGCAGCTCAGGGGTCAGGCAAGCCTGTGTCTCTTCCTTGGACAAGTTGCTTAACCTCTCCGAGGCTTCTGTCTGTTACCTCAGAGGGTTAAATGAGGACAAAATATGCAAATGTGGTACAATTCCTTGTACAGAGTAGCTACTCAACAAGTGTGTATTACTATTACTCTTGACGCAGAGCTTATACCTCTCTTCAATATCACTCCAATCTCAAGCTATCACAAATAGATACTGGTAGACAACATTCTTCTTTATCCTCTTGTGAGACAATCTCAACTTCTGATTCATTTTACTTTTATTTTCCTTTAAGGGTTGAAGCACCAGCTGGTAGAAATTTTGGTGAGTGAATAATTTTGGGTTCATTCGGCACAAAGAAGGTTCTGACAATGGCTTTGAATCTTGTTCTGTATCAATCCACAGGGCAGCGACGTGCTGCCCCGCCAAAAGCCAAGAAGCACGGTGCACTCCATGAGAGGTGACAGGCATTAACTTCCCTCCTCAGCCGGGTTACGTGGGACATTTATCAACCCATAAAAATGGGATTAAGTGAACTCTCAATTTAGTTTTGTAGCTCACCTTTAAAATGTAACTGCTCTTTGTGTTTTAACATGGGTTGATCACATTTTAGATGTAGTGAAAGAGCAGGGATATTTTCCCACAAATTTTCTTGGGTATTTGTGACTATAGAAGGAAACTTCCCTGAAGATGTAATGAATCATTATTTAATCTGGGGAATGGCTTTGGAGGATTCTTTCCAGTTGGGGGTACATAAAGCAAGTTTCCTAAAAGCTGTATGACTAAGAGACCCTCAAACATCCAGTCATTATTTTATCCTTTACTGCCTAATGAATATGTTATACTATCATAAGCCTATCAACTCAAAACTCTGCTCTTGCTCTGGGTCCCCTGAGGCAAACAGATGGATTTTTAAACCCTTCCTCTTACAGTCTTACTGGACTGCAAAGCCTTTGCTGAAATTTTCCCAAGTTCTAAAGCATTTCCTCAGCTTTGAGGGAGCTGCCCTGACTCTGTCCTAAAGGTGTGCCCTTTGTCTTTGTCATTTTTCCTTCTGTAGGGCACAGTTCTAGAAGGGACCTCAGGGTCCATTCTAGGCCAGAGTGTTTACCTCTCCCAACTAAAGTGGGCAAATTAAGGCTGCAGTGATTTTTTTCCCAAGACTGACATTTATTCAATTTAAAGGACCAAACTTTACTCAGATTTTGTTCTTTCTCCCTTCTTGGTATAAGATATCTTATTTTAGGAGATGATTTTTTCAAAGTCTCCTTTTGAGATAAAATTAAACATTTTCCAAAAAGCTTTCTTTTTAAACTTTTGCTCTAAAACCCAAGAGTCTGGGAACCTGTGGTTCAGTATAATCCTTCCGTTTTGCAGTTATGAGTCTCAGGGCAAGGACATTGTAATTCCCCAAGGCTGCTGAGTGAGCTGGGTCAGCAGAGATTGGTCAGCACTAAGCTTCTGCCTTCCAGCCTGGTTGCTTTTCCTCTGTCTTGCTGGCACTTGGAAGCTGGTGGACAAGGCCTTGTTACGTGGACGTGGGAAATCCTGGTTATAGGGCATGGCAGTGAGATAGGTCATTAGAGTACTCCAAAGGGTCTGGCTTTGTAGCGTGATTCTAAAAGTGGTCATGCTGTGAAATGAGAAAGCCTCCTAGGTAGCTGAGGCCACAGCTGCAGTTTACATTCTTTCCGGTTGACTTCACCTGCTTACGGTACCTGACAGGTGTCTGCAGGTAGCTGAGTATGTGATCTGGTTCTGAAAGAATGGTGTGTGTGTGTGCACGCACACATATGCACATGTACGTCATCAAGAGTGGATGGCAGGGAGGGTGCTTTTGAGGTACTGTGGGGACTCTGGCCACCCGTCCTGGAGTATTGCAAGGCTTGAGCTTGAACGGAACTAAAATTCTGCTGAGTGGTCTACAGCCCAAGACAAAATGATCCCATCTCAGATTGAACAAGAAGTCTCTTAGTCTAAAGCAGAATTTCTAAGAGGCTATAAGCTCCTAAAGGATCTTTTGGTTCCCACATAAATCCCCAAGGTGTAAGGAAAGGATCCCAGGTGAAAGGAATTGATAATGCATGAATTAAGAGCCTAGATGTAACTTCCCAGGGCTCAGGCTGCTGAGTGCAATGGAGAGGCACCTGTTGCCTTCATCCCCTCCCTCCACCTCTCTGCACTGTGCTGCATGGCACATCTTCATTCTGGACTGAGTGGGAGTGGGATCTACCCGGGGATGCAGGTGAATGGAATGCGAGAAGTGTGCTGCCCCGCAAGAGAGGAACTGCGGAGTCTCCTCCAAATGGGGAGATGGTCAGGGCCAGCACAACCACCTGGGTTTTGTGTTGGCTGAGTGGGCTGCTGCTAGGCGGAAGGGAATCGCATCTGGTCCTAAAGTTCAGACAAACCCAGAGTGGCTTTTCGGTCTGCAGTTTCTTAGAACAGCCTGCATGGACAAACTCTGATCTCATTTGGTGTCTGTCATTTTTAATGTCACATTCTTTTGCACCTGGGGAAAGCACTCCAATGCCCAGTGCCCTTCCAGGTGAGGTGGTGACAAGAGATCCGATTTAGTAATGTTCAGCCTGCATAGTGTATTTCCCGCATGACACTACCATCCAGACTGCTCGACTAGTAATCTCCTACTAGTTTATTCTAGTTTGAAGGCTATTTTTGGTTTTAAAGGGATCTTACTTAGAGAGATCATCAAAAGGTCATCAAATCTCTTGTTTATTTGCTTGTTTACTTACAAGTTTCCTGGGTGGGACTTCAAAAGAGAACAAGATGCTCAAGCTAGCCTTCGAAATTCACAAAGAAGGGATTACACTGAACCACAGGTTCCCAGACTCTTGGATTTTAGAGCAAAAGTTTAAAAAGAAAGCTTTTTGGAAAACGTTTTATTTTATCGCAGAAGGAGACTTTGAAAAAATCACCTCCTAAAATAAGATATTTTATCAAGAAGGGAGAAAGAACAAAATCTGAGTAAAGATTGGTCCTTTCACAAAAGGATTGAAATTCACAAAGAAGGTTGAAGGGAAAAGAGTGGTTTCTCCTTTAAGTGGAAGGAAGCATGTGGGAGCAGAATTTAATCCCTTACAGTTCCCGAAGTACTTTTTTTAAATAGAGCTGAAACTCTTCAGAAATGCTCCAAGATTCAAATAATGTTCTTATCTGCAGTTTTCTTTGGAAGCTGTTCAGCCATAGATACAGATGTCCAAACATGCATCTAGCCTTGTCTTGGGGAGCTGTATATGGGGAGGCTGTTGCCAGTTGGTAACACACACTGCTCCTCTGGCTTCCCCTGATTTCTTCAAGTTTTTAATTCACAAACTTGACTTTCAAAATGCCAGGCTCAAGGATGCCAGTTCTAATTTGATATATCTTGAACAAAGCACACACAACTTCTCTTTTATCATTCTTTATCTTTCCACTGAAGTCAGGTCTTCAGCATGAAGACCCAGAAAGGAAGAACATCAGGCTTTTCCAGTCCTATAGTCTGGACCCAGCAGGCAAGATAGTGTTTCACAAAGCCCACTTATCAGAGCAGGTTGCATGTAATTGAAGCCTTTAGTCTTCGTTATGAGCTTGTACTTAACAGCATCCAAATGGTTGTTCTTTTTAGTTTTATTAAAGAAGCCGGATCCTTCTCATAAGTTTTCCATTAATGGGATTATAAATTGATCGAATTTTAAGTCCAAGAATGCAGAACTGGTATGCGGTAAACATAAACATGTGTTTGGTGTTAGATGTAAACTAGTGTAGCCGAAGTGGGCAAGTGTTGTAAACTTCCAACACAAAACAGATGTAAGGTAATTAGAGGCATGAAAGTGATGACAACAGCAGCGAACTGTAGCAATGAAATGAATTGTTAGTTTAGGCAGGAATCACTGTGGCCCTGGTGGATTTATCACGTTTCTAGCTGCTGTATGAACTTGATGTTACCCTCCTCTAGAAGAACACAAGGATTGCTTTTTTATTCAACAGCAGGAAGTCCAACTTGGAAGCATGTGTCCCACAGCACTCATTTTCTGAGCCTGAAAAAAACTGATTGGCATTGCCGTGTGCAAAATGGATTACCTAGTTGGTGAGGAATTTTAAACTTCTATTTCAACTCGTTGTCTAGTCATAGGAGTAAACTCTTAGACCACTTTGGGAGAAGTGGGGTTGGCTTGCAGGTAAAGTCTGTATGGTGGACGTTGAAGGAAGATGGCTGTTTCATGGTGAAGATGAAGAAGAGCCTGCAAGTGCCCAGGAGGAAGCCAATGATGGATGCCATTAACTTGTTATTGGCTGGACAGAGGCCAAAGTCTAGAAAGCCATAGAGTTAAAACTAACTTTTATTCCAAAGTGCAGCCCCTTCTGGGGATGATGAAAGCACTGTTGATGAAATGGTCCTCCTTCCATTTATAACACTGCATTTAGAGGTTAGGCAGCTGTCACCTCCCATCAGAGACCCTAAAGCCCCCTGTGCACAGGCATTACATGATTAAGCCCCATTGAATTGCACACACTCACTGCTCCTTCCACTATAGCCAGCATCCAACTTTGAAACAGTGACAGTATTCTTCTCAGCCAGAACAACATTCCCTCCATATTTTTGGAGGCTCCTGTCTAGCTTAGGTAAAGGAGCAGTGGACTTAGCTTTAAGTGGCCAGCCACTACCAATTTTTAGGATTGTGAAATGCCCTGGTCCTCAGCGTCCACTTTTGTAAAATGGGGATGATAATGTGTGTCCTTCCTACCCCTCGGGTTGCTCGATGAATTGATAAAAACGAGGATGCTCTGTTAACATTATTCTGACTGTGTGTTCATGCTGTTGCCCTTCCCTCCTGCTCTTCCAGGCCACCTCCCATGGAGGCTTCACCGCCCTTTAAAGTGTCCCCTCCTCTGCCAAATTTCTTGACTCTCAGTGCAGGGTGACAATGTCTCCTGTTTTTACTTCTGCCATCCAGCTATAGGGTGCTGTCCTCGTTTTCATGCTCCCCTCTGCCACTGGGCTCTGACTGTTTGGGCAGAGGTCCTGTGTCTTCCTTTGTGTCTCCTTCTTCCAGCATCATAGCTGGCTGTGGCAGATACTCGACAAGTCTGTTTAACTGATGTGTGGGGGACGTTGAACGCGCCACCTCCCATCTACCTTCTTGGGCGGGGATTCTAGACTGCTGAACTCTAGTCATAACATGCAGCCTCTGTTTTGCCTTCTGTGCCAAAGATGGCCAAGAAACAAAGCCTTGGCTGGTCGTGGTCAAATCCAGGCTATTTGGAGCAAATCACTTTGAAGGATTCCTTAGAATTAAAAGAAGGAATTAAAGGTATAAGTGTTCACATTGCCCATGGAGAGACTCATCTTTACTCTGTTGTGCGTAAGTTAGGTAGTATATATGAAGGGCTTTGTAAACTGCAAAACACTGGGTAATTGCGATGTATTGTTCTGTCTGTGCGTTTCCTCTAGTTTAATGGCGAGCTTTGGAAAGTCTAGAATCATGTCTTAAACTTCTTTGTATCCCCTTCAATGCAGAAGACATAGTCATTGACCAATGACATACTCACTGAATAGGTCCTTACTTTTACTATTATAACTTTCCTTTGATTTTTGCCACCATAACATGCCAGGGCAACACTGAGTACATATTTCTCCCCTCCCGACCCTTGTCCACACTTTTCTCCATGTAAGTCAATGGATTATTGGAATTTCACTTAGGGAGTAAGGCTGTGGGTGCAAGTTTTGGTGACTATTTGTAGTTGAAGTCATGGGACCCTCTCCATATCATATGACCCACCCTCCATATCCGTTTAAAAAAATATCATCATTGAGATTCAAGATGGTGGCACAAGAGGTGACATGGAGATGTCCTCCCAAAACCACAAATAGTACAAAAATATAGTTAATTGGTACAACTGACCCTAAAACAGCAAGAAGAAAGAAGGCTTAGTCAGACTGCATACAGACCTCGTAAACAGAGCAGACCTCAGGGAACAGGATAAGGTAGGAAAGCCTTAATCTGGTGGGACCCAAGCCCTTCCCCGACTCCAGCTCACCGGCAGAAGAGAAATGGAGTGGGGAGGGGGTGAAAGCATTGGACTGCTGGACACCCAGCCCTGGAGATCTGCTTTGTGAGCAGAAACCTATAATGTGTGATGCTCTGGAGGTTGGGGAACTCGGACAGGAGGAGGGCCTGGGAGACTGACATTCTGGCCGTTGGTGAAGGACGGGATCCACACCCGGCCGCTCTGTGTCAGAGGAAGGGCAGGGAGTCTGAGAGGCTTCCTAGCAGCAGGAGGGCTGCTGAAGGGGCGGGGTTTGTACGGAGCTTGCTGTGCGGGAGAAGGGATAGGGGGACAAGGTTGCCTGGGCGTGCTCTGCCCAGCTGGTTGGGAACCTTGGGGAGCTTCAGGTGCTCCATCCCCCTGACTGCCGACTCAGCTTGGAGGCCCCCCACTGTGACACACAGCCTGACGGCACCTGCTCACAAAACAGCAGTCACTGCGCTGGTGTCAGGCCAGTCAGAGGGAGGCCCTGCCTACAACACCTAGAGACTCAAAGCACAGAGGCTTACATGTGTGTGCTGGGCCCACTGGCTATGACACTGGAGACAGGCAGGGCAGATGGGAATCAGGAAACAGATCTTTCCTCCCCCCAGGCACCAGCTCTGCTCCCCTACGACCACCAAACTCACACTAGGGGCTGAGCAGCTCCAGAGACTGGAGTTTCTGCGCACCAGTGGGCACCACACAGAAATATGAAACGACAAAAGAACATGGTTCAGACCAAAATCTCACAAACCCCAGAAAGAGGGCCAAATGAAACTGAACTCACTAATCTTACTGAAAGAGAGTTCAAAATTAAAATTATAAACATGCTTATGGAGGTACAGAAAAATATTCAAGAACGCAGGAATGAATTTAAGTCAGAGATTCAATCATTAAGAAATTCCATATCTGAAATGAAACATACAATGGAGGGATTTAAAAGCAGATCAGATGTAGTAGAATAGTCGGTAAATGGAATAGAAATTAGACAAGAGGAATACAAAGAAGCTGAGGCACAGACAGAAAAAAGAATCTCTAAGAATGAAAGAACACTGAGAGAACTGTGCGACCAATCCAAGCGGAACAGTATTCACATTATAGGGGTACCAGAAGAAGAAGAAGAGAGAAAAAGGGATAGAAAGTGTTATTGAGGAGGTAATTACTGAAAACTTCCCCAATCTGGGGAAGGAGATACTCTCTCAAGCCATGGTGGTACACAGATCTCCCAACATAAGGATCCCAAGGAACACAACATCAAGACATATAATAATTAAAATGGCAAAGACCAAGGATAAGGACAGACTTTTAAAAGCAGCTAAGAGAGAAAAAAGATCACATACAAAGGAAAACTGATCAGGCTATCATCAGACTTCTCAACAGAAACCTTACAGGCCAGAAGGGAGTGGCATGATATATTTAATACAATGAAGCAGAACAGCCTTGAACCAAAAATACTCTACGCAGCAAAGTTATCATTTAAATTTGAAGAAGGGATTAAACAATTTTCAGATAAGCAAAAGCTGAGAGAATTTACCTCCCACAAACCACCTCTACAGTGCATTTTGGAGGGACTCCTGTAGATGGAAGTATTCCTGAGGCTAAAGAGATGTCACCCAAGGGCTAGACAAAGAGCATAGAATATGATTCATAACATACAAAGAATGGAGGAGGAAGAAAAAGGAGGAAAAAAAAAGCTTTAGGTTGTGTTTGTAATAGCATATGAAGTGAATTAAATTAGACTGTTAGGTAGTAAGGGAATTATCCTTGAACCTTTGGTAACCACAAATCTAAAGCCTGCAATGCCAATAAGTACATACCTATCAATAATCACCCAAAATGTAAATGGTCTGAATGCATGAATCAAAAGACATAGAGTTACTGAATGGATAAACAAACAAGACCCATCTGTATGCTGCTTACAAGAGACTCACTTCAAACCAAAAGACATACACAGACAAAAAGTGAAGGGATGGAAAAAGATATATTATGCAACTAAGAGGGAGAAAAAAGCAGGAGTTGCAGTACTTGTATCAGACAAAATAGACTTCAAAACAAAGAAAGTCACAAGACACAAAGAAGGACATTACATAATGAAAAAAGGGTCAGTCCAACAAGAGGATATAACTATTATAAATACCTATGCACCCAACACAGGATCACCTACATATGTGAAACAAATACTAACAGAATTAAAGGGGGAAATAGAATGCAATGCATTCATTTTAGGAGACTTCAACACACCACTCACTCCAAAGGACAGATCAACCACACGGAAAATAAAGAGACAGAGGCACTGAACAACATATTAGAGCAGATGGACCTAACAGACATCTACAGAATACTCCATCCAAAAGCAACAGGATACACATTCTTCTCAACTGCACATGGAACATTTTCAAGAATAGATGATATACAAGGCCACAAAAAGACCTTAGTAAATTAAAAAAGATTAAAATGTATCAACCAGCTTCTCAGACCACGAAAGTATGAAACTAGAAATAAATTACACAAAGAAAACAAAAAAGCCCACAAAGACATGGAGGCTTAATAACATTCTCCTAAATAATCGATGGATCAATGACCACATAAAAACAGAGATCAAGCAATATATGGAGACAAATGACAACAATAATTCAACACCGCAAAATCTGTGGGATGCAGCGAAGGCCGTGCTAAGAGGGAAATATATTACAATACAGGCCTACTTCAGGAAAGAAGAACAATCCCATATGAACAGTCTAAACTCACAATTAATGAAACTAGAAAAGGAAGAACAAATGAGGCCCAAAGTCAGTAGAAGGAGGGACATAATAAAGATTAAATTAGAAATAAATAAAATTGAGAAGAATAAAACAATCGAAAGAATCAATGAAAGCAGGAGCTGGTTCTTCGAGAAAATAACCAAAATAGATAAACCCTTAGCCAGACTTATCAATAAAAAAAGAGAGTGTACACACAAAAACTGAATCAGAAATGAGAAAGGAAAAATCACTATGGACACCACAGAAATACAAAGAATTATGAGAGAATACTATGAAAAATTATATGGTAACAAACTGGATAACGTAGAAGAAATGGACAACTTTCTAGAAAAATACAACCTTCCAAGGCTGACCCAGGAAGAAACAGAAAATCTGAATAGGCCAATTATCAGCAAAGAAATTGAATTGGTAATCAAAAAACTACCTAAGAACAAAACACCTGGACCAGATGGTTTCACTACTGAATTTTTTCAAACATTTAGTGAAGACCTAATACCCATCCTCCTTAAAGTTTTCCAAAAAGTGGAAGAGGAAGGAATACTCCCAACTCATTCTACGTGACCAACATCACTTTAATACCAAAACCAGGCAAAGACACAACATAAAAAGAAAATTACAGACCAATATCCCTGATGAACGTAGATGCAAAAATGCTCAACAAAATATTAGCAAACTGAATTCAAAAATACATCAAGAGGATCATACACCATGATCAAGTGGGATTCATCCCAGGGATGCAAGGCTGGTACAACATTCAGAAATCCATCAACATCATCCACTACATCAACAAAAAGAAGGACAAAAACTACATGATTATCTCCAAGATGCTGAAAAAGCATTTGACAAAATTCAACATCCATTCATGATAAAAACTCTCAACAAAATGGATGTAGAGGGCAAGTACCTCAACATAATAAAGGCCATATATGACAAACCCACAGCCAGCATTATACTTAACAGCAGGAAGCAGAAAGCTTTTCCTTTAAGATCTGGAATAAGACCAGGATGCCCACTCTCCCCACTTTTATTCAACATAGTTCTGGAGGTCCTAGCCATGGCAATCAGACAACACGAAGAAATAAAAGGCATCCAGATCGGCAAGGAAGAACTCAAACTGTCCTTGTTTGCAGATGACATGATATTGTACATAAAAAACCCTAAAGAATCCACTCCAAAACTACTAGAACTAATATCTGAATTCAGCAAAGTTGCGGGATACAAAATTAACACACAGAAATCTGTTGCATTCCTATACACTAACGGTGAACTAGCAATAAGAGAAATCAGGAAAACAATTCCATTCACAATCACATCAAAAAGAATAAAATACCTAGGAATCAACCTAACCAAGGAAGTGAAAGACCTATACTCTGAAAACTACAAGGCACTCTTAAGAGAAATTAAAGAGGGTACTGATAAATGGAAATTCATCCCATGCTCTTGGCTAGGAAGAACTAATATTGTCAAAATGACTATCCTGCCTAAAGCAACTTACAGATTCAGTGCAATCCCTATCAAAATACCAACAGCATTCTTCAATGAACTACAGCAAATAGTTCTTAAATTCATATGGAACCACAAAAGACCCTGAATAGCCAAGGCTATCCTGAGAAGGAAGAATAAAGCAGGGGGAATTATGCTCCTGAACTTCAAGCTCTACTACAAAGCCACAGTAATCAAGACAATTTTGTACTGGCACAAGAACAGACCCATAGACCAATGGATAAGACTAGAGAGCCCAAATATAAACCCAAATACATATGGTCAATTAATATACGATAAAGGAGCCATGGATATACAATGGGGAAATGACAGCCTCCTCAACAGCTGGTGTTGGCAAAACTGGACAGCTACATGTAAGAGAATGAAAGTGGATTACTGTCTAACCCCATACACAAAAGTAAACTCAAAATGGATCAGAGACCATGTAAGTCATGAAATGATAGAACTCTTAGAAAAAAATATAGACAACAATCTCTTGGACACAAACATGAGCAACTTCTTCATGAATATATCTCTCTGGCAAAGGGAAATAAAAGCAAAAATGAACAAGTGGGACTATATCAAGCTGAAAAGCTTCTGTACAGCAAAGGACACCATCAGTAGAACAAAAAGACATCCTACAATATGGGAGAATATATTCATAAATGACATATCCAATAAGGTGTTGACATCCAAAATATATAAAGAGCTCATGCACCTCAACAAACAAAAAGCAAATAAGCCAATTAAAAAATGGGCAGAGGAGCTGAACAGACACTTCTCCAAAGAAGAAATTCAGATAGCCAACAGGCACATGAAAAGATGCTCCACATCGCTATTCATCAGAGAAATGCAAATTAAAACCACAGTGTGATATCTCACACCAGTTAGGATGGCCAACCTCCAAAAGATAAACAACAACAAATGTTGGCGAGGATGTGGAGAAAAGGGAACCCTCCTACACTGCTGGTGGGAATGCAAAGTAGTTCAACCATTGTGGAAAGAAGTACGGAGGTTCCTCAAAAAACTCAAAATAGAAATGCCATTTGACCCAGGAATCCCACTCCTAGGAATTTACCCTAAGAACGCAGCAGCCCAATTTGAAAAAGACAGATGCACCCCTATGTTTATTGCAGCACTATTTACAATAGCCAAGAAATGGAAGCAACCTAAGTATCCATCAGTAGATGAACTGATTAAGAAGATGTGGTACATATACACAATGGAATATTATTTAGCCATAAGAAGAAAACAAATCCTACCATTTGCAACAACATGGATGAAGCTAGAGGGTATTATGCTCAGTGAAAGAAGCCAGGTGGAGAAAGACAAGTATCAAATGATTTCACTCATCTGTGGAGTATAAGAACAAAGAAAAAAAACTGTAGGAACAAAATAGCAGCAGACTCAGAGAACCCAAGAATGGACTAACAGTTACCAAAGGGAAAGGGACTGGGGAGAATGGGTGGGAAGGGAGGGAGAAGGGGAATAAGGGGCATTAAGATTAGCACATGTAATACAGTGGGGGAGGGGCACGGGGAAGGCAGTATTTATAGAGAAGGCAAGTAATGATTCTATAGCATCTTACTACGCTGATGGACAGTGACTGTAATGGGGTACGTGGGGGGGACTTGATAATAGGGGGTCTAGTAACCATAATGTTGTTCAAGTGATTGTAAATTAACAATACCAAAAAAAAATCATCATTAATTTAAAAATAAGGATGTTCATTTAAGAGCCTCCGCCACTGGTTGTAAGTTGTCAAAAATGTTGGGAGATTATCTTTATTTTTTATTTCTGGGTATGTTACATTTCCTTGGATGAAGAGAACATGTGAATAGTGTCTTCCATTGTTACTCACTAGTTATCTATTGATTTGTTTTGGATTTAACAATGCACACTATTTATTGTATTCCTACTACATATTAAGTACAGGTTGTGGAGTGGGGGCCAGGAATAGAGGTGGTATCATTATAAAGGAGTTTAAAATATGATTTTGGAGATAAGACACAAATAAAACATAACTTGTAATAAAAAATTTAGGTGTGATTAGAAGATATGTAAATCTATATGTATATACATATGCACACATGTGTCATACACACATTATATACATATGTGTGTATATAGTGAGACCACATCATATATATATACATACACATACACACACACATATGACATGAGATAAATGGTCTCCAATTTCAGAAAAGGGAATCTCTTTGAGGGAACATGATCCTGAGGTTCTAAAAACAATAAATTCGTATGATGTTTGTGTGTTCTTATATGAAGATATACAACATTATATATACATTTATATATAGAAGATAAGAAAGAGGTATGTACAGGGAAGGAGGGAAAGAAAGATACAGGCTGCTGAGTCAAATTCCTGGAGTTTCAATCCCACTTCTAAGTAGACCTTGGCGCATATTTTAATCTCTAAATCCCCATTTTCTTTTCTGTGAAATGTGGACAAGAATAGGTCCTTCATAACAGTGTTATAAATAGTAAATAGATATAATACATGTAAGGTACTGGACACAAAACTTCCCGTCGTTGAGTTCTGAGTGTTGATTCCCGGCATTCGCTGTGTAGCACTTTTGTGTCAGGCAGCGTCCAAGGTTTTATACGCGTGATCACATCCAGTCCTCCGGGCAGCGCTCGGGTGTGCTACTCTGCTTGCTTCCCTGGTGACCTAACAGAGGGCACCGCTTTGCAGTGTTACCCCCCTGGGATGGTGCTCAATAAATTATTCATTAGTTCATGAATTTATTTGTGCCAGTTAAATGAGCTACATCTCTAGAGTACTTGGAATAAGTACTCAGCATCAGGCAAGTGCAGCAGACCTACTGGCTGTTCTGGAACACCTTTCCATCTCTGGTGCCTTCCACTCTAGGGCAGTGGGGCAGAGAACTTGGGAGCCATTTAGTCGAGACAAGCTCTGGGTCCGGGGGAAGAGCCACGGTTATCTCAGGACACTTGTCCTGAATCAGGGCTGCAGCTGCTGGGAAGCAGCACCTCCCTTGTAATCAACCGTTGGGCTGCTGAGCAGAGAGGGTGACTTTGAAAGACACCCAGGTGACAGTGGGGTGCCTGTGGTCCCAGACTGTGGAATTACACTGAATCAAGAGCTAAATGGCCTCTCAATCTACTAATTTTCTCTTAAATTACATGTGATTAGGAATGTAATCACCATTCCTTAGTCTTTTCCCTCCAAACACTATTTTTCTCTGCTGTGCAGGGCTTTGACAGGGACAGAACACCCAAGGCTGTGCTCTGGGTGAGCGGCGCAGGGTGGCGCTGGGGACAGATCCTATGTTTGTGGCCCTGGAGAGCGTGGAAGTTTGAAATAAAAACAGAGGGACAAGTGTAATGATTAGAAAATGTATGCAAAACCGTTTGACTATTGAACTCGTACCTGCCCAGGGCTCCTGGGAGAGCCTGAAATGATACCTGTGCTTACATTAGAATGATAAACCTCAGCTGTTGATCTCTTTATTTTCGGAATGTCTCTCCCTCTAATTACTTTACAGTCCAAATGATTAAAAAAAAGGAGCAGAGAGCAACAGATGAGCCCAAATCGCTGTGTTTAAAGGAAGCAGGCTGTCTGTTTGCGTGGGGCTCTGCCCTGTAATGAGAGCCGCGGCTGGGAGCTGTTCAGACAAATTCCTAAAACGGGCTCAGCGCGGCGGAGCCAGCCAGGCTCCCAAAGGCGAGGGTGCGCTCTGCTGGGGCAGCGTCTGTCCGGACAGGGGCCCGGAGGAAGAGCGGTGCTGTGTTTTGAATTACCGGTTCAGCTTCATTCTGAGTACAGTGGGAGGCTATTTTAGAAGAGCATTCCCAGGCCGGCCAGTCACTGATGTGGCAAACCCAGCCTCGGAGCAGACAGTCTGGAAATAGCAATGCCCCCGTGTCTCCAAGGCACGCGCCTGGGGCCTTCCCCTCCCGGAGCGCGGTTCCGCACGTCCCCCTTGTCCCCCGAGGCCCCTCAGCCTCGCCCCGCATCCGTGCTGGATGGAGGCGTCCCATTCACAGAGGTCCCAGTGAAATGTGTGAACGGAGCAAGGGCTTCCTCCCTCCCCAGGCGCTTTTCTCCAAGCCGCCCATTCTGGTGCCAGGTGGAAAGGACTTGGTAAAATGTGGCTTCAGACGCTGCGGTAGGGGCATGCGTTTGTTGCAGGCGACTCCTCTGGTCTACAGCCTTGTGGAGCCAATGTTCCTTTCTGCAGAGAAGCCTCTCTTGGGGCCAGGGGGCTATAGACAAGCCCACTTAGGAGAGGCTCGCTGAAGAATTTGTGTTATTAAAGACAGTTTAGCCCTCACAACATTTCCTCCCGTCTCTAAGAGACTCCAAGAGAAGTCAGACCAAAGGCATTTTGCTTTTGCATTGATTTCTTAATTAAAAAATAGCTTTCTTTCCCTTGGGCCCAGGCCAAATGACCTTTGAATTTCATGTCAAAAATACTGGGTGGGGGGGTGGGGGGCCCAGAGAGTGGAAATTGCCTTTCTCAGGTAACTTGAAAGAGACCCCTCCCCACTTCTTGATGAGTAAAAGGATGGATGAGTTCCTTATTTGCAAAATCTTTAATGTTTCTAGCTTGTTCTGGAGAAGGAATAACAGATGAAGTTAATATAATCTGGCTACTAAATTAATTTTCCAAGATGATGAACTTGGCCATATTTCTACAATTACAGGTTTCCCTTTGATGCTTGAAGAATTAATTTTTCCCCATACAAAGCATCTCCATATGTTACTTACTTATTTTTATTTATTTATTGGAATGTTTTGACCTAGCAAACTTAATATCCACATGAGTAATATTCTCTTTACATAAGGTGTAATGGACTCTCTATTGAGCATCAATCCATATTCTCAGCTTTAACGAGGCAATACATCACTCCTTCCATTTTTCCCCCATGAAATAATGCTTTTGGTAGTTACATGGTACCATGAGTCACAAAGGGCAGTCATATTTAATATTTTAGCCTCCTACCTTCCTCTTTTATCTTGTAAAGTCAGTTTGTGAGTTTAATTCCAATTTATGGATTTTTAGGAGATGGGCAAGATTGTCTAGGAGCTCAGCCAATGCAAATGAGGTTTGAGACTACCTGTGGGTCGCATCTAGTTGGGTGTTCATTTCCACTGACCTGTGTTGCAGCCCTCACACAGGCCACGACCTGAATTGGTTATCCTGAGGTCAGATTCATAGAGTAGGTATTCTTATCCGAGGAACGATCTGTTAGTGACAGGTACAATGGCAGAGTGCAGATTCTAGCCAAGAAAGAATTTGCACTGCTGTGTGTTAGGTCATTCAATAGTTCCGCATAAAAGAAAGTTAAGCCTGTAAGATGGTAGCCTATCTCCTTGACTAGGCAAAAATTTAATTAATGAATGTAGAATACAGACAGAAAATTTGAAGTTGAACTTGATTTACATATTTAATTTTAACAGTGAGTACAACTTTCTCCCCTTCTGCTTATCCTTCCCCCAAATCAAATTCACAAGAACAGTGCTTTTAAATGATGGTAAGAAGAAAACAGTTAACGTGTTGTCCGTAAGTTGGGAGCTTTGGATTTTGGACATTTGAGAATCCTGTGAAATGGGCCACAAGATGCTTTTGTCATCTGATGTACCTCAGGGGTGGTCTTGTGTGGCAAAGCATGTTCCTTCTGTTGTATGGTATATTTGGAATTAAAAAGAAACAAAACTCTGTATGAACTGTCCTCCATTTTCTGGGAACAGCTTTTATCCTCACTTGCATATTTTAGAGAGACAAAACTGTCCCCTTCCCAGACACACCCTCCCCCTCCACACACAAAGATCCACCTAAACACAGCACCGGAGGCCAGCCTTCAGGAATCTGAAGTCTTTTTTTCTGAGGGAACAGAATATTTTGTAGTGAATATGGGCTCAGGTAAATCCATCATAAAAAGCAGTTCAGAAGAAATGTCTGTGGACCGTAACTGTTGGCAGAATTTTGGCACTCAAGTAAAGAAAATGCCAGCCAGGATGATTAGAAATGGTGTACAAGCTCTGTAGTCAAAAACAGGCATTGGTGGATAATTGTTACAGGGGCTAATTCTGTAGGAAATGATTTTTCTTGTGCCACATTTTGTAGTTGGAGGACAATTTCAATTTTTTCTTTTTCCCAGGGTGGCACATTACTATGAAGATATTTGGAAACCTTCACCACAGAGCATGATTTCAGAAATAATGAAACAATAAACAAGAATCTGCTATTAATATTCTGTGGGTTTTAAATTTTATGTCATTAAAAGATGTAAGGATTAGTAATTTCATGTATCCTGCAAAGTAGAACATGCCTTAGGACACATGGATAAATGATTCATGTGGACTCAATCATCTGATGTTAAACACTAAGGCGCACAGATTGAGTCCATGGTGCCTATTGGCTGGATTATGATAATACATCATTAATTCAAACCCCACAAAGCCAGACTTTGGGATAAATCAGTTTGAAAAGACACAGGGCTGATGTGTACATTTGCATATCTGACAGACTTTGTTCAGAAGCCTCAGAATCGCCCACAGTTAAGGGAACAATGATCAAAGAGAACACACAGGTCTTAAGATGCCCCAAACACAGACAAACCACTGAGAGGCTAAATATAATTTGTGTGGCCTTGACAGCAGAACACATTTCCTACAGGCCTCAACAGAGCAACATTTTATTAACATACTGTATGCTCTAGAAGGGTATGAGAGTTGCGTTATAAAATATCTTCTCTCCAGAGTGTCTGAATTAATGACGATTTCTCCTAACCCATACATCTTTATTTAAGGTCACAGTTGGGATAGAACTATGAGAAGAATTTTTTTTTTATTATCAAAGTATCATTGATATATAATCTAATGAAGGTTTCATGTGAACAACATTGTGGGTTCAACATTCACCTTATTAGAGAAGAGATATTTTAATAAAGGTGATCAAGGAAGGTTGCTCCATTGTTTAGGTTCAGGAGAGGAGAAGGTTTGCTTTCCATAGGCAGACCAACCACTTCTGCTAGACACCCTTCAGATTATAGCTGTTCAACTCATTAGCAGAATTTGCAAGCCCTTCTCTCCATGAACATTTGCCTTTGGAAGTGCCTCTTTGAGGAGGAGGATGATGATGAAAGTGGCAGGGACAATGTAGATCTTGTGTTTTGATAAAGTCACCCATAAGTCCACTGGCATGTTCTCTGGCCCAGCAGAGGGAGAAGGGAAGTACCTGGGCCCCGATGTCCTTGGACACATTGCTTGGTGGCCTGGCAGGCTGGGTTTCCCTGGCTTCCTCTCCAGAGGTAATTTGTCATTGTGTCAGTTCTGGTTCCTAAGAAACGTTAAGTGCCTTAGTGAAACGCTGCTGCAAAGATGGTTGTGTGCTTTCAGCTGGAGGCTGCGGACACGCCAAAGCCACTGTCTTATGGAACAGAAGACTATTGAGTGTAGCACAGAGAAGCAGGAACTTGGTTTCTAGCAACACTTCTGAAATTCAGAGCAAATTTCTCTTTCCTCTTGCATAAGTGGGATTCCAAAATGCATAGAGATCAATTTTATTCCTTCGCTTTGTGACGGCAGTATTTCATGGGGAAGGATCTTGTCACATCAGATATTCATGTGACTCTTTGCAGTGAATTAATTGGACAAATTCCTGCTCTGCTAGAGAAATAAATACAAAATGTTTACCTTGCCTAATAGTCTAATCTTATGCCAACATTGCAGTAACACCTGTCAAACAGAAAACCCCTGATAAATGAGGATCAAATAACATTGATATTATTTTTTATAGGCTAGCAGGATTCTTCAGAGGATCAGTGATAACAAGGATTTATGCGGGTGGGCAGACTCTGCAGAAGATAACATTAGACTAGAGTAACGTTTTGTGTTTATATCATGCAAAGTAGACACTGTACAATTTAAATGAACAAAATTCAGAGTGGAAAGATGAATATCTTGTATTTGTAGGGTGCATGATAGTTTATGAAATGCCTTCATATACAAAGCTCCTATGATTGTCCTCTCCATTTGTGAAAATTTCTGGGTGGGTAGTACTAGCCCCTTCTTAGGGATGAGAAAATTGAGGCTCTGAAATAGTAAGTGCCTCAGCTGGTAGGTAGGAGAACTGGCAGGTATTTTAACTCTGACTTCAGTATTACTTTCATTATGTTTCCACTGATAGGGAATGTACTAGAATGAGTTGGTGTTGCCATATGAGTTTCTGGCTAAGATGTTCAGAATAAAATCTGTATCATAGAATGAAACACGGAGTCAGCCCCCAGGGATGTTTTTCCAGGGGGCCTTTTCCTTCAAAGCCCTCTAAAATGTTCTCTGCCTCAAAAAGGAACAGCTCTCGGGTGCAGACGTTTAAAAAAATATAAGAGAAAAAACAGTCAAGGCCTATGGCAAGGTCAGGTAGTAACTAGAGGGCAGAGCCGCTTTGGGGAGAAGGTGCCTTGGTGAACGCTCCCCCGGGCCTCCGAGTGGAGTGGCCCTGTCAGCAAGGGGGTCGAGAAAGGGCAAGGGTGTGAGGACTTCTAAGAATGTGGGTTTTGAGTCAAAATAGAGACTTTTCCTTACCTTCTGACTCACAGGGGATTGGAAAGGAGTGGATGGATTAGATGAAAAAGCTTCAGTTAAGGATTTAATCCTGTTAGGCAACAGTAAATCACTTTTCTTAAAGGCTCTCTTGCCAAGAAGTAGAAAGAATAAAAGAGCACATCCACGTTTGTGAGATAATTGTTTCTGAAGAGCGGCTTGCCTGAGGCTCTCGCTACCTCATTTTCTTCCAGTTTGCAAGCCTTTCTCTTCTGAGGAGAACAATGGATTTTATGGTGGGGTGGGAGCCCTTGGCCTAGGGCTTCCCCTGCCTGGCTGCTGTGCCTTGTCTGTGCCCCCCGAGGAACAGCCAGCAAGGGGCTCTGCCTCTCTTTCCCATTGTCAGAGTCCAGTTATGCAGGCAAGTAAGATAGAAAATGAAACCAAATTGTGGCCCTGAGCTTTCCTTTCTAGACTTGAAAGCTGACTCAGACTCGGGTGAGGACTTCGCTGAAGATGTGCTCTGTTCTGTTGTTGGCGGACATAGTGGAAGTGTTTGGATTCTCAGATATGCTTAAGGCAGAGAAGGCAAGATTTACAGGCAGACTGGATGTGGTGAGAGAGAAAGAAACGAGTGGAGAGAGGCTGGGTTGCCCATCCCTTGGCCGGGCCCCCAGAGAGCCATACCCCCGAGCCCATGTGGCAGCAGCGTCTGCCAGGAACAGGACACGACTGTCCCTTCCTTTCCTTGCTGTTGGTCTCCTTCAGGAGCGCTAAGGCAAGCTGGGGCTCCAGCTCTACAACAATTCTTCTTGTCTATCTATCTGCCTATTTATCATCCATCTATCTCTTAATCTGTCATCTATCAATATCTACCATCTATCAATCTATTTAATCTATCACCTATCAATATCTCTCATCTCTCTAAACACCAACCATTTGAAAACCATTTCAGATAATATCATTTCTAGACTGTGTTATGTATTTCTCTACCTTCTAAACAGAGCACATTGAACAGATTTTGAATTTGCTTGATGATTCACATCATCTCTATGAATATCAGTTATTATATAATGCCATAAACAGGGAGTTGAAGTATCTCGCTCCAGGCCAGGCAGCCGTTAAGTGGGGAAGCCCTTCACACACAGGCTGTCTGGCCCCACAGCCCGTCTTCTTAGTTGCCATGCTATGAGGTCTCACCAAGGGCCCAAAGAGTCGGAGATCATGGTGGGCTGGAAATTATGTCCCAACAGTGTTGGTTCCTGTGGTAAAAAGCAAGGAGGCAGACCCTGAAGGCATCAAGCCATCATAGCAGAGGGGAAGATGAGGGCCCATTTCACTGACATTTCAAGCCAGAGAGATGCCAAGTCATGGCTGATGTCCCTGAAGAACTAGGTCAGAGTTAGAGGTGCATTTTGTTAAAAAACAAAAAGTAGAATAGGAGCCTGAGATAAAAGCTATGTTACAGTTTCTTAGGGAAAATGATAAATAGCTCCCCTGTACCTGCTTAAGTTCTGAAAAAAAACAGCCCCAGAGTAGAGATGGGACCACAGTATATTCCGTTGCTATGGGTAAAGGCTAAGTGGGAAGCAGCAGTGCACTGGGAGAGCCAGATGGACCTGCAGAGGAATTCTGGGACTCAGCGTACTTGCCCTGCACTCACGTGGGCATAGGCCAGTTAAGGGAGCGCCGTGGAACCGAGAGCGTGGTGCAAACCCCGCAGTTAACATTCCCAAGAGAGGAAAGAGTGAGGCTGAGACAAGAATGCCCAGTATATATATAACTATAATTATCTGACTGGTCTAAAGGAAAACAAAGAGCCAATCTTGGGCCGCCTTTCTATTTTCTGCTCTGTGACTCTTGCCTGCCCTCCTACTCATTGCACAGGGGACCCGTCCAGGCACCAGGAGGGCCTCCCCCGGACCTCCGGTTCCAGCCTGCAGAGAACCCTTGCACGTCCCAGCTGATGGGGCCAAAGCTGTCCGGCTACAAACCATGCTCCCTCCCTTCTTTGGGTGCTTTGGCTGATTCAGGGGACTACCTCCCTGTCCAGAATTCTGAGTGTGGTTTCAACTTTAATTTTGGGCCATGACACAGGGCTTATGGACACAGGGCCCTCTAGGTGACAGTGCTTCCGGGTGCCACCTGACATGGTGCTGCAGCTGCACAGACAGACACACTCAGGGATTCACCGGCATCCCCCTGGGATGCTTTTCAATATCATTTTACAACTAGGACTGTAGGCTTATATTTTTCTGGATGAGGGGAGATGTGGTGGGCAGGGAGGAGAGAGTAAGTGGGAGAACCATGAGTAGAGTCACTGCAGTGCTTTGAAAGGCCCTCTTCCTCTCAGATTGCCTCTTGGTTCACTGAGCAGAGATGCCAAGATGTAGAGTTGGGCCCATTTGCTGGGTGGGGGATTCACAGGGGTCATGAACAGGACCTTTGGCCTCTGGTAGGTCGAGGCAGTTGGGACTCCAGGAAGCCCCCAGAGGCCCTGCTGTGATGCCTCCCTGCAGCGGTGGTGGTGGGCTCTCGCCCGGGCTGCACATGGCTCTCCTGGGGAGCTCTGAGAACGGCAGGGCCAGCCCCCGCCATGCCCTGCCCTGTCCCCTTCAGCCCTGGGATTGTGATTCTGTTGGTCTGGGACAGGAACTAGCACCTGCATTTTCAAAAAGCTGCCCTAGTGACTTTAATGTGCAGCCAGGTTGGAGAATTGCTAAGTTCTGGATGATTCCTTTGGGCTCTTACACAACAGGAGTCTTCCGGAGGAGTTTTAGCACTTGGCTCTGACACGGACTTGGGGTGGATTTGTTTAATTAGCTACTCCTTGCCTGACAACTCATTGCTATCATCTGCTCTCATAGTGGCTTTAGAGGAGGATGGAAGGGGATTGTACATGGGGCTGGTGAGGTTTTAGTGTCGGAATGGAGGTGTTGTGGGCAGTTGGCTAGCTGAGGGAGGATCTGGGGAGGATACAGGGACCTTGGAGGAAGATTGAAGGGCCTTGGAGACCAAGCTCGTAATTTTCTCCTGGGGAGCCATAAATAAAGGTGGATTCTAAAGGGTGCAGCAGCTACCAGACTGTGCCTCCGCCTCACATTCCTAGGGTCCAACAAGAGAAATTTGATGGAGCAGTCAGGCAACCACCCACCCCTTAGATACAGCCTCCTCTTAACTAAGGGGCGGTCATGGGGTGATGTCAGAGGGCAGCCAAGACAGGGAATGAGGGGAGGGAGCAGAGTGACAGTGGCATTGAGGAAAGGTACAGAAGCAATGGCTCATAAACTTGAACCTGGACTGTAAGGTCTGGTCAAGACCCAACAGATCATCCAGCCCAGTTCTCCTGTCAAACACTGGCATCATTTGTAATTCCCTGGAAAATCACAAGCAGGTAAATGAAGGAGGAAAGAAAAGAACAAATTAAAATGAACCAGAAACTTCCAGGCTCTGAGGATGGGCTTTGACTCTAACAGGAGGTATGTTCAGTACAAAACTGGGTTCTCTCCTTCTCTCAGGTTCTTTCTTTAGCACTTAAAAAAAAAGACTTTATCTGATTAGTGCCCAAAAGAAACAAAAGCAGTCCTGGAGGAGCTATTTCCTCGTCCCCGGACAGCCTGCTCATTCCTCATTCATGCCTTGGAGGCATATAGACTCCTCCATGTCACTGAATATTTATTGAGCAACTATTATGTGCCAGGCACTCTTCCAGATGCTGGAACAGAGCAGAGACCCAACAGGAAATGATCCTGGCCAGCAGGGAGTGTAGAGTCTACAGGCTGAGAGAGTCAGCTGGCAAACAGGTGCTTACTGATGGTGCTAAGCAGTATGGAGAAAGTGAAGCTGGCGGGCAGCTGGGGGAGGCGGTGTGTGTGAGTGAGGTTGCTGTCTTAAGTAGGGTGATGGGGAGGGGCTCCCAGCAGGGGGATTCTGAGCACAGACCTGGAGGATGCAAGGAACAAAATACAGTTAGGGGAGGGGTAGCAGGCAGAACAGCAGAAACAGCAAGTGCCAAGGCCCTGAGTGGGAGTCCTGAGTGTGGTGGGTGTAGCAAGGAGGCTGGTGTGGTTGGAGAGAAGCGGTGATGGGGACAATGGTGGACCTGACCTCCTAGGCCTGTGTTGTAAAGAATTGACCTCACTAAAGACAGGTATGGCCTTTACCCTCAACTCCTGGGAGTGATCTATAAAGCCTTAGGTTGAATGTCTTTTTACCTGGGGCTTTGTGTCACACGGGATAGTTTAACAATATGATTTAGGATGGGGGCTTTAGGTCACATGGTATCAGCTCGATTCCTGGAGAGGCTGGAGACTAAAGGTAAGCAGTGTGGGCAGTCAGTCATTTCTGTGTGATTAAGTCCCAGTAATACCTTGGGATGCCAAATCTTGGTTGAGCTTCCTTCAAACATAATACTCTATGTTTTATCTATGTGGATTGTCTCATGTTGTTGCTGGGCGAAGTTGACAGTGTCCATGCCTCCAGTGGGAGAGGATGAGTGGAAGCTTGGTGTGTGTGACTCTCCTGGACTCTGCACCCTTCTCTTGCCTGATTTAATTGGTATTCTTCTGATGTAATACACTGTAACCATGAGTATACCAGCTGTTAGTGAGTTCTGTGAGTCATTCTAACCAATTTTTGAACCCAAGGGTGGTCTTGGGTCAGCTCTCTAACTCAGCAGGCCTAGAGGATGTTTTATGTATTTTTGCTTTTGCTCCATGTGAGTTGGGGTCCATTGAAGGCTTTTGAGCAGAGGACTGAAATGATCTGACTTGTGCTTTAATAAGATTGCACAAGCTGCCCTGTTGGAAATGGGCTGAAGGGGAGGTGAGGTTAGAGGGGACAAGAACATTTAGCAGGCTGTTACCATACAGTCCAGGGAACAATGACGGTGGTTTGGACCAGCATGGCAAGAATTGTATTTGAGTATATTTTGAAGGTAGAGCTAATAGGATTTGTTGATGGAAGGCACGTGAGAGAAGGAAGAGTTGAGGATGATTCCAGGTTTAGGCCCTATGCAATTGGAAAAGAGCAGGCAACCTTCACTTGGTAGAAGGCAAACAGGTAAGGAGTGGGGACAATGTAATCACATCATCTAGAAAGCTTATGAACTTCCCACTTGAAGCTCAGTGTCTAAGAGCTGGTTTAATCCATAGGCACTGCTTTTACCCTCAGGAAAGTGGAGGAAATATCCATCCATACATACAATATGTGTATACTTGCATACATACATATATATGTGTGTATATGTGTATCTAGAAAATGTTTCCTCTAGTTTAAAAATCAGTTTAAAGAAAATTAACTCCAGTCTATCTCAAAGTCTTCCAAAATTTCAAGAGAAGAGAACACTTCTATGTAGCCAGCATTATGCTGATACCAAATTCAAATAAAAATATCACCAGAAAAAGAACTACAGATCAATATCCCTTATGAATATAGATGCAAAAATACTTAACGAAATACTAGCAGACCAAATTCAGCTGTGTATCAGAAAGGATTATTTATCATGACCAAGTGGGATTTATCCTAGGAATGCAAGGTTGGTTCAACAAAGGAAAATTAAACAAGGTAATACACCACATAATAGGATGACGGGGAAAAAGACCCCACATGATTATCTCAAGTGATGCAAAAAGCATTTGACAAAGTCTAACACCCTTCCATGAACTCAGAAACCTAGATATAGAAGGGAATTTCTCAACAAGATGAAGAACATTTATGAAAAGCCCACAGTTAACATCATGCTCATAGTGAAAGTTTTCATTCTAAGATCAGAAATGAGAAGGATGCCTGCTTTCACCTCTGTAATTCAACATTGCACTGAAAGAACTGGCCAGAGAAATAGGCAAGAAAAGAAAGGCTTCCAAAGTAGAAAGGAAGGAGTAACTAAAAAGATGTTTAACATCATTAGTAATTAGGGAAATGCAAATCAAACCCACAATGAGATACTACCTCACACATCCATTAGATGTCCATCATTTTAAAAATGAAAAATAACAGTGCTTGTGAGGGTGTTTGTGGCAAAATTGGAATCCTTACACATAGCTGGTGTGAATGTAAAATGGTCCAGCTGAGACAAAACAATTTCCTCAAAAAGGTAAACAATTATCATATGGCCCAGCAATTCTACTCCTAGACATGTACCCAAAGTAATTAAGAGCAGGGACTCAACCAAATACATGTGCATACATATTCACAGAAGTATTCACAATAGCCAAATTGAAACACCCAAATGCCCATCAATAAATGAATAAACAATCGTGGTATGTCCATACAGTCAGATATAATTAAGCCATAAAAAGGAATGATGTACTAATACATGCTACGATGTGGATGAACCTTGAAAACATTATCTCAAGTGAAAGAAGCCAGACATAAAAGATGACATGTTTTATGTTTCCATTTATATGAAATATCTAGAATAGATAAATCCAGAGAAGCAGAAAGTGGATTGGTGGTAGCCAGGGATCAGGGGGTGCGGGAGATGAAAAAGTTTTGGGGGTGGCAGTAGGGGTGGCAGTCGCACAACAGCATGAATGTACTTGATGTCACTGAATTGTTCAATTAAAAATAATTAATTTGATGCTATTTGAATTTTACCTCAAGAAGAAGGAAAAGAAAATCTAGTATATTGGTACATTTATCTAAAGTTAAAAAATAAGCAAAATAATTTTTGGGGTCGGATGTTGGAGTAGTGGATTCATTTGGAGAATGGAGAGGCTAGTGATTGGGAAGAGGTATGAGAACAGGTTCCGGTGGGTTCAAATCAAAGAGTTCCTGCTGAAACCTTGTCCTTGTCCATTAGGGCTGGGCTGTTGGATATCCTTAAGCCCGCTTGAGCCTTAACTCAGCTTGAACCTGTGGAGAGCTGAGTGTGATGTAATGCCTTCCCAGAAGACATCATACTATGACGATGACCAATACATAAGAGAGATTTATCAATCACATTCCGTAATCCATTAAGAAGTGTTGAGAAGCCTGTGTTGTTTGGAAGGAACTTGTATTTTGCCCTGCATCTTTTTCTTACGTATACGCTCAGAGCAGCAGTTGATCTCTGCAGAGCAGTGTGGCTTTCCCTTGCTCTGTGAGGTTGTGCATTCAGCCTCAAAACAGACTCTCATGTATGGCCTTTGGTTTCTTTAAAACTGGTAATGTTCTATTTCTCGACCTGGAAGGTGCTTATAAGGGTGTGTTCACACTGTGATACCTCACGTTATGATATGAACTTAGGATTTTGTGCACTTTTCTGTGTATGTGCCAGCCTTCAATATCTAAGTTTATTTAAAAATAACAAAAACAGTAAAACACAAACTTCAGACCTTCTGAAAACCTGGACAACCAGACTCTTGATCTGATCTATTGCTTGTTTCTTTATGCCTCAAGGTTCAAGTGGGTCTCTTGCAAACCTCTAAGAAAATAGAACAGTGACACTTTGTCTTTGGTTTATGTCACTTTCTTTCTTGCCCTCCACCCCCCCAATGATTTTTCTTCTGTTTGGTTAACATGGGCTGCTATGGTTTTTCACACATATGATTAATTAATTAAATCACTTAACCAATTTTATTTACCACCTTGTTTTGTTCTAGGCATTTAGGTAGGACCGGAGATTCAAAGAATGTTAAAGATTGTATAGTATGGTGATAATTTTAGCATTGATGTGAATTTGGAGTGAAGAAGAAAAACATCTTGAGACACCACTTGCTATAAATTATTTGTCTCATGAAAGGCAAATTAGGTTTTCCTTTTGTCCATCCATCTTGAGAGTTTTGTCTTTGTTTTGGACAATTAAAGCAAGGGTATTGTGTCTAGAAGTTTACTTTTGAATGTAGCCTGTGGATCAGGGGAAGGAGGAAGGGTAAAGAGTAGAAATTAGAAGGTAAATTGAGTCACCCCTAGCTTTCATCTCTTGAAGCAGTTGACAGTGATTGTTACCTTGTTTGCGAAGATGAAATAAGCAAAGGTTATTTTTAAGCATGTAAAGAGCAGAAAGAAGTGTGGCAGGGGGTAAGCTCTGAATAGCAGGGTAGCAGAGAGGAAAGGAACAAGAGCTGCCATTGAATGACAGATGTGACAAATGTGATGTAAGCACTTAGTCCAGGACTAAGCCATGTGCAGCTCCGAGTGAACTCAGCTCAGAAAACACTGAAAAGGTCAGGATTTAGCAGGAGGAAAGTCAAAAATGAGAGAGAGGGAACTGGGAGACAAAAGCAGGAAAGAAATAAAGGGAGAAGTAGGCGGAGTACAGCATTTACCTGCCTGTGTAGCAGGCTTTCCTTATCTGAAGGAGCATTAAGCTGAATTTGCTGTGGTTACTTCAACTTGGTATATAGTGAGGGTTCAGATGGGGTCTGTTGCAAGCTATGGCAATAGCACAAGGGGATCATTTCAGTGAGTCTGATGATTACAAACTGATGTTTAATGTCTAGAATTTGTTTAAAGAATTGGGGCTTTCCATTGGAGTGGGATCATTTGCATTATGGATCGATACGGTGGGCAGATTTATTGTTAGTTTCCTGCTGCAGGAGACACAAGCATAGTTACATCAGTGACCACGAGACAAAGACTTCCAGGAACTCACCTGCAGTTGAACAAGCTGGATTTGTTGATTCACTGCAACACAGAAGAATGTACACACAGTGGGAAACCGTGAAGTGTTTGAAAAGATATTTGGTAGGATTTGGGGTTAGGTGATTCAGCGAAGGATTCAAGGAGGTGGAACTTTGGTCTGAATTGGATGTTGTCAGGAGGTAGAATTAGCTCTATCCTTGGGCATCTTAATAAGTGTTACCTAGAAGGCAGGAGGAACGAAGCCCTGTGACAGCTGGGACCGGCACAGATCAGTAGTCACTTACATTAGCCAAGTTAGGGGGAGATTTAGGACTTTGTGGCTTGATATTATTCATGCTTTGTCTGTGCTCAGACATGACATGGAATGATCCTACATTTGTCTTCATCCTTTGTGGTCACAGAGTGGGCTTGTCTGATGTTGGATGTTCTGTGAAATTCTTTTTTTCAACAAGATACTGCTGGGGCTTAATTGTAAGTATCGGGGTGTCTTCTAGCAACACCAAGACCTAGCTGGCAATAGCAGGCCAGCTCCAAGATGTAGGCACTGCTTTTCTCTTTTTCAACTAGCAGCGTATAGCTATAAACTCATCCTTTTGCATCAGGGGATATGCTAGTGAAGACTAGGTTTTTGTCATGTTAAACAAACATCCCCAAATGGCAGAGGCTTAAATAATAAAGATGTTTATTTCTCTTTCATATATAAAATAGTTCCAGAAGTAGGTCTTGCTTAGCTGAAAAGGTAGCTTCGTGATTGCAGAGACTTGGGCTCCCCCTATCTCAGTGCTCTGTCTGCCTTAGCTTTTGTTTCTTGGACGTATGGTACAAGATGGCTGTTCAAGTTCCAGCCATCACACTAAAATTCTATTCGTTAGAAAGAGAAAGGAAGAAGAAGGTCCACTGGTTCCCTTTTAGGAAAATTTCTGGACATACATTGACCACATCTACTCACATTTCATTGGCTAGCACTTGATTACAGAGCAAAGATTTTGTAAAGCGCATTTAGTTAGTTGGCAATGGGTTCACTAGAATAATTGGGGCTCTTTTATTAAAAGAGAAGTCATAATTGACCATCGCGGGGCTACAGGTATCTGGAGTTGGGAAAAACAACTCCCATATTGAGTTCTATAAAAGGCAATTCTGTGGCTTTTGTTGTATGCAAATATCCCTGTCCTGGGTGAACCACCAAGTCGCTAATTATGTCAAAGGATGCCTCCTTTTTGGTCTTTCTTTTGTAACAATCTCAAGAGTTCAGGTTTCCAAAGCGAACTCTCTTTTCAGTTGTTTGAAGCTTTGTAGCTCGATTGAAAAGAATGCTGTGATTCAGCCGGCCACGTTGCTAGGCTGCCTAACAATTTACCTCTAGCAGCAGGGAAGAAGTAGCTGTGTTGTTGGAAAGATTTAACTTAAAAATGGATAAAAATCATTCTTGCAAATTTATTTTTAAGAATAAATTCCTTTGCTTAGAAGAGCTATAAAGTTACGATGTGTGCTTCCGTTTTTTTTTTTTAAGGAGGTAATAAATAAGGTGAATAAAATTGTAAACAAAAAGTTCATGTTGGCACTCTATGGGCAGACATCTGGGCTGGAAATGTGAGAAAATTGTAAAGAATTTGGAAAGGTTCAAAGACTCAGGTTATTAAAATTTTAATAATCTTCTTTTCTGTGGGGCTAACCCCCTGCTATTCTTTCAAGGTAATACAAGAACAAAATATGCACAAAATTGTAGTTAATTAGATCTGCATCTTCCTCGGAAAACCTATAGAAATTACTTGGGTTTTTACAGAGGCTGAGAGTTGGGGGCCATGAGTCTGAAGAGGTGTAACTTCATTTTCATTGATGGAATTTGGAGGATTTTTGTTAGATTTAAATGAAATTAGATACATTTTTCTTAAAAAGAAAAAAACCCTGTCAGTTAATTCACATACTTGATCGGAAAACACTATTTTTCAAGAATTATCTGTGAAAACAGTCTCATTCAGCATTTTAACTTTTTCCCATTGATCAGAGCAAAACAAAATAGTTCTTGTCTATAACAATATGCTGATAAATAAATGACATGTCTTTAGTTGATTACCAAGTTTTCTTAACTGAACAAAGAGCATCCCCTTATACTTGAGATATGGAGAAAATTGTGGAAATGATTTCTGAATAAAATACATTGCCTTTTGGCCATAGACTTGTAATGTCAGTGTTGCTGTTTTCTATTTGAAGTTAGTTTTCATTTAAAGGCATCTTAAAAATGTGTAGTATGCCAATATATAATGCAGTATGTATTTTACTATATGTTGTAGAAGACTATACTTAGTATATGAAATTTTTATCCCAGGTGTGTATATATATATGTATGAAAGTATGCATATATGAAGTCACATGTGTATATTGCAAATATGCAGACACAAGGAATACTTTAAATTGTTTGCATCAAGGACGGTGAAAGATTTTTACTCATTAGGACCCAGCCATGAGCATTGAAATATGATTTGCAAGAGATGAAGTTTGGAGTTGTTTTAATAGGCTAAGTGGTTCCAAATGCAAGTTCAGATCACAGACTCCCAGGCTCTTTGTGAGACTAATTGACTTTGCTGTAGAGTTTTGGCAAAGCTCTTATTATTTTTACTACATTTTCCTTTTTAATAACGTAAAATTGAACTAACTTCTAAAATTCAAGTTCCCCTTTATGAGTTTGTTAGCCCTTCTTTCACCAAATTAATGACTGACTAGGCGAGACATCCAAGAATGCTTACTGCTCTGGGCATTTGTTAATTGGTTGTTCGTTGGACTATATATGAGGGAAAATTATTGCTGCTATAAAACAAAGAGTGTAAAGGAAAAGTAGTGATATAAATATGGAGCTGGAATGGGCAGGGAAGGCTAGTGATATAAAAGTTCTGGTTTTCTGCTAGATGGTTCCCCCAGGATGACTGCAAACACTGAAAATAAAATGCAGCAGACCAGATCGTAACACAGCAATTCATTTTGGTAACTCTTGGAAAAGAAGATTCATTGTTTTGGTTAGTTTGTCAAGCTCTAATGAGAAACTTCTTTTGTTTTTTAGAGAAAAGGTGGGCTCATAGAGATAGTGATAAATGGTAAAATCAATTTCACCTTGAAAACTTGCTACCAAAGTAGTTTGACTCTCTGGAGCAGGAGAGTGATTAGGAAGAAATGAAAATTCCAAGACTCTGGAATTTTTGATCCTTCAGGGGTGTGAAGTGTACATTCATTCCATTTCTCTAGGTCTGACATTCCTTCGAACTTTCCCTTGGAATATCCTGGGGAAAAACCTCGGACTTTTAAGACAACCCGCTAGTTCATTTTATCATTGTCTACTTTCATCCCAGTGGACGGTTCCCTCCTAATTCTCCTTATAAATGTTAATTAGACACCAGAGTAACTCATGTTTTAAGCTAGGGAGTGAATCCAGGGGTTTGGCTTATGTTGCAAAGGTTTCCAACAGTATCAGGCAATTCATGATTAGCTGGACTCCATTCAGAGTGGTAATGGAGACCTGAAAGGCTGCAGGACTCACTACCAATTCCCAGTTCCCTGGGTCGTCCGGTTCCCTGGCAGAAAGGGTTCCGATGAATTTGCATTGCAAATTGAAAACATGCTGTCAACAGCAACAAGTCCAAAAGATGTTTACCTTAATTTTTCCAAGGCAGGCTTTTACATGTAGATGTTTTTGTTTAAGGAGCACTCATGTAGATTCCCTCCAGTTTCTGGGATTGGTGGTGGTGTCACAAAGGGGTTGTCACAATCTCAGGATGGAGGGAAAGATGAGGTGTCTACATGAAAACTTGCAGGCATTCCTGCCCATGCTGTGATCGTGGCTTTTCAGTGGGGCCTGCAACAAAAATTTGCATGGGGTGTGGCGTGGCAGCTGTCAAGGCTGATACAGAGCCAATCAATTTCCCTAAGGGTATAGGGACCTAGAAGGTCATCCTAGTGAAGGATTTCTTTTGCAGATAAGTAAACTGAGGTCTGGTTATGTCACTTCTTCAAGGACACTCAGAAAATTAGAATCATGGTTGAGTGTAGATGTTAGGGTTTCCTGGATGCCCCATGGTTTCCCATAGTTTAATGACCCCAGGACGAATACTTGGTTAATGATTGATGTGTATAAAATAAAATATTAGACAGAAATTAATTCATAAGTTTCCATGAAAAGTGAGAACACTGTGATATAAGCCTCCGAAGAAAAGTATTTGACTTTTGTCTCTTGTTTACGTCTCATTCACCAGATGATATTCATTCACTTTCAAAAAGTACCATTGGAAGTAGCCACTCAGTTCAGCCAGAGGGAAGATGTGTTTTCATCCTTGGCTAAAGTAATGCCCTGATGCCCTGCTCCGCGGGAGGTCCATCTGGGGCTGAGCGGAGACTGGACTGTAGGACTGTGAATACCAGAGGCAGTCTGAGTCAGACCCCAGGCATACTGGGGAGCCTCTTGTCTTCCTTTAAAGGCTTGTTTTAAATTCAGAGTCTTCCCTTTACCTATAAATTAAAATTGAGTGTATTTACTTAGATTACATGTCATCAGATTACAAGTCCTCCTCAGAGATCAGACAAGCATTTTGAGCAAGTGTGAAAAAGAAACTTAACCTATTGTGAACTCTGGGTGAAGAAAAACTGCTGTTTCTATGGCTGCCAAGGGGAAGAGAACGTGGCTCTGGCCAGAGCAGGAAGTAGGCATTCCATCAAGGTCGGGTGATTTCCCAGAGGGGTTTCCGGAGCCCATAAACCAGAGGAGTTTTACTAAAGGGTCTCTCAGCTAGTACCTATGTGATGAAACTAAAACACTCAGAGAGTGTCCCATGGAGTCTGAGAAGTAAGCACCCAGCACAGAGTGATCCTAAGACACAGGATGTAGGAAAGTTCAGAAGCACAGACTAAGACGGACTCCCAGAGATGATAAATTGAGAGGGGAGATGAGATTTCAGGGAAAAACGAGGGGTGTAAAGTGGCTGGGTCTGGGCTTCTGTAGTTCTGCGAGAGTGGAACATTTTGATTACCTGTTTGGGCTACTTGCAGCCTCCCCAACGAGCTCCATCGAGTCATGACCTCACAGAAAAAGGGGGCATGTGTACAGCGGCTTCACATTCACTTTGTGACTCTAGCAAGTTATCTAAAACTTTGATACTTCACTTTTTTCCCACTTATGGAAAGCAGTAAAACCCTCCTCTCTCAAAAGGGTTTCCCACGGTGGGTAATGGGTGGCAGTGAAGGAAGATGTTGGGTTTTGGAGTCAGATTTGGGACATCCCTGAGAAGACATTCTATAGTTTGCTTATTTTGAGCATTTCACTTTTTGGATTGAAAAACTTCAAGGTTTTGCTTGAAAAAAAAGTCAAAATGGGGCACAACAATGTTGACTTGAAACACTCGGAGAGAGTTCACTCAGGACTGACCTAGAATCACAATTCTACTCTTCTTGTAGGAAAGTGACCCAAAACATTTCTACAGGAAGTGACAAAACTGCACGACTTCTGGATGATATTTATTCCCTATCAAGTTTGCACCTCATAAAATCTGACCTGGGCCACCTGGTGAAGTGCAGCCCTTGGGAAAAGGAATTCACCAGCTCCATCCTCAGGAGGGTATTTGTTATCTAGAAAACACAGTAAAGGAAGGTGTAGTGCCTTAGAGAACCAAGTCTAGGTATGATTTCTATTTCATTCCATCTGCTGCAGTGTATCAGGACTGGGTAGCACAGGAAGAGCCATGATTGGGAAACGTGGAATATCTTTCCTTTTTGGAAATGGATGGATTTGAAAGTGAGGGTAGGAGTTTGGGGAATCTAGAATTCTGCTTCTTAACATTTATTGGCAAGTTGTACCTTGAGCAAGGGCCATGGGTCTTGGGTATGTTATCACCATGGGACCAGAATCAAAAGATGTGAGAAGGAGAGAGTGTAAGGTCCTGGGATGACGTCTCTTGGGCCGATGGTCTTCTCAGAAGGGCCAACAGGCAGGAGAACATAGGAAGCACAGTCATGTTAAGGGTACCTTGAGCAAGGGAGTGAGAATCGAGTCCAAGGGGAAGAACAGCTTGCCAGGGTCCAAGGCAACTTCTGCTTTGTTTTTGCTGTGCAGCTGTGGATATCCTTTGGCATAAATCAAGCAGCCAGCTGACAGCAATAATTCTCTGAATAATTCACCTATTGGTGAACCTGTCGAGAGCCACACTCAGCAGTTAATTTCCTACCAACCTTAATTACAAGTGTTAATTATTATGAAGTCTATAGAAATGAGAAACAAGACACCCTTTGGAGTCTGCAGCTGTCTTATTTCTGTTTTTGAAAATAGTTACACTGGTTGTTACCATCTAAAATCACCTTGGGAAGGTTCTGTATCAACGCCTGGAGTAGAGCTTTCTTCCAGGCAAAGCTTGGAGACAAGCATTCTAAGTATTTCTTAATTTTAACTGAGCTCAGAGATAGCAGCTCACAGGGACATTATTGAGCATTTATATCTAGCCTCTTCTAAAAAGCATTCAAAGTGGTAGTAATGTGACATTCAAGAGGCCACCCTGAGGACTTCCGGTTTCCTGAGGCTGTAGGGGACCTAGGAGGTGGAAATGGGGTTCTGAAAACAAGACTCCAGGTTCCTTCTGCACGTTCCTGGCTGTGTCTGTTATAGCTTTGCTGGCATGTTTTATTTGGGGACAAAAGGCAGCCCTGTTTCATTCTCCTGTCCCCACCAAACTCCAAAGTAGATAATTATATTCTGCCTCCTGAAATTCCCTTTGCAACTTCGTCTAGCTGCCCTGGATGTTGCTGCATGCTGGGAAACAGCTGCTACGTCTTAGCCCCAGTGAAGCATTTCCATCATGGCCAGTTTTAGCACCCCACAGCTGGATTTTGGCCTCAGCATGTAAATTAGACTGGGGTGTCTTGCAGGAAAAGCTCAATGGAGTATGGCCCAATGGAGCATCTTGTGTCTGTGTGACTGTCCCCTGTGCACAACTGGTTTAATTGTGCCTGGAGAGTACAGTCACTTGGCTAACCTTGTTTTTAAGAGCAGTTGTTTTGACTGGTAAATATTATACGAGATAATGGTTTTGTGTCCAGGTGAAAAATACAGTTCACATACAATGTTTTAGCTCCACTAAAATCATCAAAATGAACTGGAATGCTATATGCAAGACCCAAAATAACTCAGTTTGTTTTCCTGACAAGTAATTATTCTTTTCTAAGTAGCACTGATAGTAATGTCATTATATATGGGATAAAAAAAAAACCATAGGGAAAGATTACATGTTTGTTTAAATTCCTGCAACAGATCTTTGTAGCATAAGGAAAATTAACCAAGATTATCAGATTGAAATCCAGGTGAAAATGTTATATTACTTCTCTGAATTTTTGTAGAAATAGATACTTAAATGATCATTTCAATTCCCCAAGGGAGCCAGGAAAACGTGGACAGGATGTTGGTTTTAATAACTGTGTGTCAGGCTGTTCCTGACCTTAACTGGAGTATGAAATGCAAGTGTAGCCACGGAGTACTGGTGTTTAAAATCCGCCAAGAGGTCGAAGTATGACAGTGGAACTAACAAAAGGAGGGAATCATTAACCACAGAAGTGACTGAAATAGTTTAGTAATTATGTTATTTCAAGGGAAAGAAGAATCTGACTACAGTAAAAGAGGAAGAGAAGGATTGATAGAACTTATTTCTATCCTAGGTAGTCAGCTAGTGGGATACTAGTGGGAAAGATCTATTAGCTAATTAATGTGCTGTACTCAGTAGAGAACTCCAGCTGGAGATCAAAAACATTTTGTTTGTTACGAAGGCAAGCTGCGACGTTGGACCAGATGTTTTCCTTCCAGTACTGTTATGCTTGGTAACTGACTGTAGAGTGTGGCTGAACCTGGTCCTAGGCCTCGTCCATCCAACCACTGATAGGAAAGCCAGGGCTATGTGTGCACACATATGTTGAAAAAGAGACAAGAGCAGTCCAAGTCAAAAGGTTTCAGAGTTTAAGACTGGTTTGGGAGCTAATAAATTACTTTTTTATTTATTTGCAAAATGAAGGGGATCAAAGAAGTGTCTTAAAGATCAAAGAAGGGGATTAAGAACTGCCAACTATACCTTAATTGTTCTATAATTGCCATTTATAAGATCTTACACTGATGCATTATAATACATACTGGTCACAGTAGAATCTAGGATATTTTGCAGAATGGACAGAATTACAAAGATTCAACTATTAGTGTTGGCTTATGTGTCTTCTTTTATGTTTATGATAAAAGTGAGAATTAAAAATCTAACACTTTTTCTTTCAGTCATTAGCCAAGAATTATCTGTTTACATGTATTACCTGCCTTAATCTTCTACAATTCTATGTATTCTGGTTCTTATTTTTTCTTTCTGCAACTGGATAAGATATTATTTACGAGGCAAAAATATTTGGTTTAGAAGTTTTTTTGAAATGTATGTAGATTAATCAATGATTCTTTTCCATGTCCTTTCAGAGATTCCTAGAGTATTAGACGTTTTGAAAGATGGGATGTCTGGAATTACCTTAATGTGGTTAGTCTGGTCTGGAATATGGCCTTTCTTAAAAAACTACCTTACTTCCTCAGTTGTTCAAAAATATCACCAAAAAGTCTTTGTTCATCTGATTGGTAGATGTACTGGAGTTCAGGGATGTTCAGATAGAAATGTCATTGATATCAGACAATTAAATTCCCCATGAAAGGTGAATTTTCATAAAATGTTTGAATGTTTACACTTTCACAGTGCCTGAAATTCTCAAATGATAACTTCATTTATCTTTAAGCCTAAGTCTTTTGTTGCTATTAAAATTTAGCTTCTAAACCTTCTCATCCTTGTGTGTGTGTGGTGTGTGTGTATATATTTAAAAGAAGTATTTACTAGATAATAAATGTATCATATATGTACATATCATATAATTTCCTGGAAATATAATATGACAGGGTGGAAGGAGGGAAATGTAAAGATGGCTCCCCAAAACACAAATTCTCTGTCCCTTGAGTTTTGATGAAGGTGGCCGGACTGGACCTATGCCTCAAGCTTCACCCTTTCTCAAGGTCCTATTGAGATGACTGAGATGGTTAGCTGTGCATTGTCTGTTTGTCCATCTGAAAATCTATCCAGTGAAACACCCATGCTGGACATCACTGAAGGAACCACAGAGTGTGAATACATGCTAGAAACAGATAGAAAGCAGATGGACTTGTATGAAAAGCAAACTAAAATAAAAACAGAGAAAGGAATTCCAGATAAGGGAGGGCTGGAGAAACTGCGAGCGTGAAGCTGTCAAATGCGAAGGCAGGAAAGGTTGCCGGATGGGGGAGGATCCTCATTAAAGTGTTTATTTAAAGTTCTGAATTCAGATCTTTGGGACACCCTTCATCAACTAGGGCTCCCTCTTCCCTACTCTTCCTTCTCTACTTCACTCCATGACTTCAAAACAAACATGGGCAAACTGGGTGTCTTGCCAATGGGTTTCAGTCCCAGGCAAGTTTGCTATGGACTTAATGCAACCAAAGAAATTGACAGCAGAACGTTCTTTGGGGTGAAAGGGTTTATTACCCGGCTTGTTCTCCCGGCGGTAGGTCGAGCACTAGTGTCTCTGCCTCCACTGAGAGCACTGGGCCGAGCTCTCTATATAGCACAATAATAGCTTATTGCCTAAAGGTGTGGAAGCGGTAGCCCAGCAACAGGCCAGTTATATCATCAGGTGGTTAAGTTCAGTGAGGATCCTGGCCATAGGAACCCCAACTTCCCCACACTCCATCCCTCCAGGATTCTCGCCTTACAATCTATATGCTTTCAATCTTCCGCAGTGGTCCCTGTGCGAGAAAGCTGGAGCACTGTAACCAGATTCCACAATAGCAACAGGATAACAACAACTTAGAGATAATAAAAAATTAATATACAGGTAACAAAAATTATAATAATGCTCAAGCCAGAGGAAGTTCCCAATCCACAAAGACTTTAGGGGCAATAAGACACATGTTTTAATGACACCAACATAGGCAAATCTTGTCCATCAGGTAGGATGCATGCAAGAGAGTGGGCCTGTGATGGGACTGTAGCAGGAAGGGGGTCCCTTCCTGGTCTAGTATACCATACTTTTACTCCTTTCCCCGTGGGGGTTACTGAAGGGTCTATATATAGTGCTACTGGAGGTGCATGCACTGGCCATAATAATAAAACAAAACTCCCCGGTAAGATGCTCCTACCTTCTTGCTGTTCAGGATATACTACTGTGACCTTTGGGGGCCACTCTGCTGTTATTCCAGGAATACACAGGAGGCCAGCTTCCAGGCCTTGTCCCCAAGGTGCCAGGAGAGCCAGCCATCGTTGGTCCATGTGTCGAAAGGTCCAAGGCCATGTCCACTCAGTGGAGTCTCCAGGGTTCAGTGCAGTTGGTGCTGGCAGCAAGATGTTATTCTGGTGGCCAAACCTCGGCTTCAGTGATTCTTTCTTGGTTTGTACTTGCAGTTGTATAGGGGAGGCAGCCATATGTGTCAACATGCCTATGGGGCTCAGGTCTCCCTTTCGGGTCTCTCGTTCAAATGCCGTAGCATGGTCCATAAGCAGACCTACCATCCTCGCAGACTATTGGTATCTGACTTTAGTCCAGATTTTAACAAGCCATTGTGCCTCTCTATCATGACTGCTGCGGTATGATTGTATGGCACATGAAACTTCCACTTGATTCGCAGCTGTCGCACCCATTCTTGCAGTGTATGTCCAGTAAAATGGGTGCCCTGATCACTCTTAATTACCTATGGTCGGCCATAAGCAGCAAAGAGACGTTCCAGGCCTCTTTTGGTCGTCTGCTGGTCTGCACAACAGGTAGGAAAAGCAACCAGAAGTCCAGTAGCTGGGTCCACACAGGTCATCACATACCGATATCCTTCTGATACAGGTAGAGGCTCAATATAGTCTATCTGCCACCTGACGAGGGGTATAGGCCCTTAGCTATTGTCTCATGTTGCTGTGGAACTCGGTGTAAGTCCCTTTTGTAGCACACAACACACTCCTGCCGGGCTCTACTAACTTTTTCGAAGGTCAAAGGCAAGCCCCACCGATGGGCTACAGCCCACATTGTCCTTTGCCCCACATGCAACAAACGCTGATGTAACCATTGGGCTACATCAGAGGCAGGCTTTCCTTCTAGCCAACGTATCTGGGCCAATTTATCTGCTTCATCATTTCCTGGGGATGCCCGTGGCAAATGACCTGTCACATGGTATAACTGTAATTATTTTAGTCTAACCACAGGCCCATAAGTCTTGCCACAATTCTTGCCCCCAAAGGGGTCGGTGACCAACCAGCCAGTTGGCATGGTACCAGGTTGGTAGCCACAGGGTCAAGCCCCGATAGACAGCCCAGCTGTCAGTGCTGACAACTACAGGGGAGGGCTCCTGGCTGATCACAAGCCACACGGCCAGCAAATCTGCCCATTGGCTGCTCTTCCCCTCACCATCTTCCATCCATATTGTCTCAGTCCTAGGATGGAAAGCTATGGCCCTCCATTTTGGGGGCTGCCCACGGCTGGAGCCATCTGTGTACCATGCATCTTCGGGTATAGGGGCTCTTCCCTCCTGATAGGAACTCTCTGCTACTAATGGTTCAAAAGCAAGGTCTTCTTGCCTTTCACTAGTATATGTCACTGGCCCCAACAAGCATTGGAGTTCTTCACTCAAGGGGCTACTAGGGAGGGCACTATGCTGCTGTAGGTAAGCACCCACTTGGCTAGTGTGGGTGTTTGTGCCACACCACCCCTTGGCTTTTGGGTCCAGTCTCGTACCCACCCCAAGATGGGATAGGTGGTTATTACCTTTATCAGGGCCATTCCATTGATGGGTTCTGTAGCCAGCAACGCGTGATACATGGCAGCCAGTTGTTTTTCTATCAAAGTGTATCATATCTCTGCCCCTTTCCAGAGTTGTGACCAGAATCCAACGGGTTGGCTAGTTTGTTCAAGCCGCTTGCCAGAGACCCCAGCCATAACTGCCTTCAGTGACATGAACGTCCAGCTCACAGGGCCTTGATGGCTCTATCACACTCAGGGCCTGCACGGCCTTGACTGCCCGTTTTGCTGTAGTAAAGGCAGCTGCACATGTCCCATCCCAGTCCCACCTGACGTCCTTTCATACCAACCGGTATAAGGGCTTCAGAATTTGTGCCAAGTGCAGAATAAATACTCTCCAGTAACCTAGAAGACCCAAAAACTCCTGTAGCAATGCTACAGTTGTGGGGGTAGGAAAGGCCTGGACTTTATAACTGCTTCTGGTATCACTTTGGTCTTACCCAACCAGACGATCCCCAAGAATGTGACAGACAAACCAGGTCCCTGAACCTTGGTGCTGTTCACAGCCCATCCTTTCTCCTGTAGATGTTGCAGCAGTCTAGGTGCTGCACCTTCTAGATCTGAAAGAGAATCGGACGTGAGCATGACATCATCAATATAATGGTACAGCCACACCATTGGTGGTTTCTCCCATGTAGCCAAGTCCTGGGCTACAAGACAGATGGCAGGGCTGTGGAGGTATCCCTGTGAGAGGACAGTGAAAGTCCATTGCCGTCCTTCCCACGTGAAGGCAAACTGTTCCTGACTTTCCTGCTCAATGTCAGTGGAAAGGAAGGCATTAGCAAGATCTACCACATAATGGTATGTTCCTAGTTCATGGCTGAGAGTATCCATCAGGACTGCAATAGAGGGGACAGCAGCATGCATGGGGGTATGACTTTATTCAGTTCTCTGTAATCTATAGTCATACACCAGAAGCCATCTGGCTTTTTTACTGGCCACACTGGGAATTCAATGGACTATGGGTGGGCTTTATAATACCCACCTTTTCCAGCTCCTGGAGAGTTTCTCCAATCTCTTTATGCCCCCCAGGCAGTTTGTATTGTTTGGTATTAGTCACCCGCCGAGGTATAGGCAAAGCTGTGGGTGGGTGCCTAGCGTGTCCCCTTAGAACTGCCTTCACCACATGTACTCTCAGTCTGAACTCACCTGCGGTGGTCTGCAACCATAGACCTGCAGGATATCAATCCCCAAAATATACTCAGGGATAGGAGATATATACACGATATACTCCTTTGGGGTAGACACCCTATTCCCAAAGGGACTTGGGCTTTTTTCACTCTGATAGCCTTACCCCTGTATCCATATATGATAGTGGGGGTCCTGGGGAACCACTCAGGGTTACCATGAGTCAGTGAACATTCAGCCCCTGTGTCCACCAGAGCCAGGACACGTTGTATGTTCACTGGGGACCAATGGATAGCTATTTCAACATGTGGCCTCCTGTCTCCCCCGGTCCCTCAGGGCAGATACCTTGACCTTCCCCTCAGTCAAACCGTGTTTCCCAATCATCTTCCTGTGTGGGCTCAAGTGAGGTTGGCTCACTCTCCAGCAGGAAGTCTTGCAAACACACAGGCCAGACTCATGGCTCTCTCTCTGATCTCTGCCTCTTTGGTCTTAATGGCTGGAACTGCTGCTCTGGTTTCAGCTGTTGTCATAGCTCTAGTAAGATCCTATTTGACTTCCCATCTAATTTCCTTCCATCTGCTCCTGCCTGTATTAAATCAACCCACATCTGGGTCCTCGGAACCATCATGGGGCCCTGTAAATTCTTCTTGTGAGTAACAGGTCTTATTTCTTTCCAGATTCTCGTTGCTTCAGCCTCTCCTAAGTCTGCTACTGTACGTGTCACCTTGCTTATGGGATGCCCTAAGAGGGGAAAGAATGGCCACTAGAGACCCAAAGAGGGATGTAAGAGTCATTTGAAGTACAATATTTCTCATCTTAGTAGTGAAAATCTCTTCATCTGGGCCATAATTCTCTGGACTATAAATGGCATTTCTCATGCCTAGCTCTCGTAGCACCTGTTGGGGTTCAGCATATGTCTGCCATCTAACAGGAGAGGATGGTAGATCACCCGGATTGGGCCACACAGCACGAAGTGCAGCCATAAGCCAACTGAGGAGGGAGTGACTCCCTGGGGTCTGATGTGCATTTTGTAATCACTGCCTCAAGGTGGGCTGCACTGTCAGGGAAGCCAGCTTTCCCATCTCTGACCCCAACAGAACAATTCCATCCACCCAAGTTCCACAGGCAGACGCAGGAGCCAAGCTGATATTGACTCTGAGGGCTTCTGCCTAAACTGGGAGCCCAAATCCACCAGCTCAGCCTGAGTATAGGGGCGGACCATAGAGTGCTCCACGACCTGGGGAGGGGGCTGCTCCTCTCCTTGGGGAACTTTCAGCTGCTGGGTCTTTATTTTCTTTACAACCACTGGGCGTGCTTTCAATACAGGAGGCGCCAGTGCCTCTGGCATCACCCCTTCATCTTTCTCCAGCTCCTCCATTTCTGGGGCTGATGGCACCTTTCTCTCCCCCCTCCTCCCCAAATTGCCTCCTCCCTTACCACCTTTTCCTTTTCTATTGTGCCTCGCAGCAATGCTACCTCAGTCTTCAGAAGGTCTTTTACCTTCAGCTCAATGCTTCGCAGCTGACGTTCTCGTACCGCCTCCGCTTGTGCTTCCCTCGGGAGTTTGTCTTTTTCCTTGATGGCCTCTTCCTCCTTCAGAGCACCTGGCAGCATTGTCATCTCGTCTCCAATGGCACCTTGTTGCCAATGCTCTTGTATCAGTGCCATCTCTTTCTTCAGGGAATCCACAAAAGTGTGCAGCTCACGTTCTCGTGCCGCTATTTCTTGGGTCTCCTCTGTAGACTTTTTTAATACTGTGAGAAGCAGCCAACCCACAGTCCCCGCTGCCTCACGGGCACTCTGCTTCTCAAAGGATCTGCTTACTATACCAAGGGCCACCCCTACTGCCTCAGGTGTCACCCCCACTTGCCTCCAGTCCTGGGGTGGGGCCCAGTCCTCTAGGAGGCAAGCCACCTCAGACCACATACCCATTGGGGGACAGTCCACTGTCTCCCCATTCACAGGGGCAGCCCGCTGAAGCACCCCTCCCATAAGGGCAGCCTGTCTTTTTCCTCGGTCAACAATGAACCCTGCTGACTTTTGCCAATTGTCTTGCCAATGGATTTCAGCCCCGGGCAAGTTCACTATGGATTCAATGTGACCAAAGAAATTGACAGCAGAACGTTCTTTGGGGTGAAAGGGTTTATTACCCGGCTTGTTCTCCCGGTAGTAGGTCGAGCACCTGTGTCCCTGCCTCCACCCAGAGCACTGGGCCGAGCTCTCTATATAGCACAATAATAGCTTATTGCCTAAAGGTGTGGAAGCAGTAGCCTAGCAACAGGCCAGTTACAGCATCAGGTGGTTTAAGTTCAGTGAGGATCCTGGCCATAGGAACCCCAACTTCCCCACACTGGGTCACTTGGATAAAACCAAAAACTCCTACAGACTCAGGAGTAAGGCAGGGGTGGGGTTGGGCCCAAAGAACAAGCTGGAGGTAACTCTGGGATTCCCCGGCACAGGCTGGGGTGAGGTAGCTGTGCTCAGCTGTGTCGCTCTAGCTATTCTACAGATGCTTCTTATATGAGAATTACAGGGGTGGACAGACTACAGCCTGAGAGATGACCATCTGGTTTTAGAAATCAAGTTTTATTGGAACACAGTCACATCCATTTGTTTATGTATCTTCTTTGGCTGTTTTTGTATATGGGCCACAATTCCAAAATATTTACTATCTTGCTCTTTAGGAAAAAAGTTTGTTGAATCTTTTTTTTTTAATTGAAGTATCATTGATACACACTCTTATATTGGTTTCAAGTATACAAGTGCTGAATCTTTTAGTGCGTCAGAATTACCTGAGACCTTGTTAAAGCCAGATTGCTGGGCTTCTGATTCAGTAAGCCTGGGTAGGAGTGGAGAATTTTCATTTCTGACAAGTTCCACGGGCTGCTGCAGCTGGTCAAGGGACTGCACTCTGAGGGGTAGGAGTACAGACCATCCGCGGCGTTGAGTTCTGGCTTTACCCGTTGCAGGTCTATAATAGCTTGGGCAAACGACCTAGTTTTTATGTCTCTGGGTTTGTTCATCTGTGACATGAGTGTGAGTACACTTCCTATCTTCTTGGGGTGCTGTCATTCAATGAGACCATGTGTGTGGAGCACTTAAGGTACCCGACGCAGAGCCATGAGTCAGTGACATGCTCACTGTAATCATGATAGAAGCATACATTGCTGAGGGACTGATCAGTTTTGAGAGAGGATGATTCAATGTCAGCCTTGGGAAAATGGGATTTTAAGCATTTCCCCAAGTCTCTAGATCTCATTCTTTGAATAAAAATTTCCCTAAATGTTGGGACAGCAGAAAAAATAAGAGTCTGGCTTTAAACTATGTGCCTTGGAATAAAGTACAAATTGAAAAGGATCTCAATGGGAAAGTTATAGAAATGCATTCACATTCCTTGCTCTCGTTTGGAATAATTTCATGTTTAAAAAGAAATGTATGATGTGTGTGGTAATTGGTGGGGGGGGGGGGGGTAAGCAGGGTTCCACATAAGAGAGAGGTGGAAAATGAGCATTTCTGTTCTCAAGGGATTAATGGCCTAATTTCAGATAAGACAGACCCTCGTGAAATAGTTACATGAAATGCCAGGCATAGTCTCAGTAGGAACCAAGGTAAAAGGTGCAGGTAATATGTACCATCAGGTCATTGACAATGGGGTGGAAGAGTCAGGGGCCATTTGACGATCAGGTGAGATTGTGTGTGGGAATCTCCCCAAGGCAGTAGGAGAAATGGCAGTGGACGGTATGAAGGTGAGGAAATGGACACAGAATGGTTTAAAGTTAACTAGGGGCAAAGAAAATGAGTCACTGTTGAAAATGGTGCAACCAAGTGACTCTCAGGAGAGCGAATTCCATTTTTCAACCATGCATGTTGTGTCATTGGCGTTGAAAAGCTGAAGTTGTCTGAAGTTCAATAATTGTGACTGATATAGGGTCTGGCTCAAAAAAAAATCACTAACTTTGAAAACTCAGTCAACAGATTTCAATCCACTCTACACAGGATGGAAAATCCTCTGACCTTGGAGTCATCGGAGGGCGTGAGCTAGAACAGAACAGGAGTTTTCCTTTCCAGGCAGAAAGGCTGAGGCAGACCACATCTGCAGCCAGAGACAGAGCAAGAAGTGCAGGGAAGGGTGGCTGTGGGTCTTGGATCTTGGAGAGGGCAGTTACTCACTGCTCGCGCTGCAGTAACAGAAGACTTTCTGAGGGGCCAGGCGACAGGTGAGGAGAGTGTTATAATAGGGCTGTTACCTCCTTGTCCCTGGGTCCACTTAGGACGCAGGTATAAATTATTCTTAACAGCAGGGTGTGGGGGAACGTTTGCCTGTCTGACAGCTGGACTTGGTGGAATCCAAGCTTGTCCAAGTTTAGTTCACTCTGGAAGCAGTGGGTTGCTTCTGAACCACAGTGATGCCTGCCGCATCTATTCTCTGTTGTTAACAGAATCACAATTGTGTCAGAGGACAATATTGAAATGACTAATGATTGTGACTTCATTAAAAGAGAGGCAAATACTGCCCACTGATTAGAGGGATAGTAGGCACGGCTTAGTCCCAGAGGAGACTCGTGGGAAATCTCTGTGATTTCTTCTCCTGGGGGATCATGTGCTCCGCAGCCCTCCCTCCGGGACACCCCTCTCCTGGTGAATTGCCTTAGCAGCCAGAAAGGAGTACTGGAGACCCTGTTTCTTGGAGCCATCTTTCTGTATAAAAGAGAATATTGTGTGGTTTGGGTGCATTGTGTTCTGTGTGGGTTGTGTAAATCAACCTTGATTTTAGACATTTTTCGTGGTGGAGGATTCGGATGATTTACACTAAAAACCGTCAAAGTACTTGAGCGTCGACTCCCCAGGGGCAGGTAACTTCCCTTCGCAGTGACGGCCGGGGAATGCCTCTGGTTTCTAGCTAGGTCTGGAAGCTCCCCCCCCAGTCCTTGGACTGGGCTTCCCTGCATCCAGTCAGAGCTATTGTCTGTCCCTTTCAGCTGTTGCTGCTCTTAATTATTCCTACTGACATCTCTGCCAACAGAATGGGTAACAAGCCCAGGTATTCCTGTGTTTATCAAAGACTGTCGCCTACCTTGGGACCTCATTTAAATGGTCCACGTCTCCTTTAAATTAAGCTTTTCAGAGACAAAACTACTAGCCCCTTAGTAAAGTTCCACCAGTGAGCATACTAGAGAAAACTAACGCATACCTTTCTCCATAAAGGCAGCCTGGTATTGTGTAAACACTCGCTTGGGAATATATTCCCATATTATTATTGTGCCCCAGACTTTCCATAATACTATATGATATATATATATATATATATATATATATATATATATATAATTCCCATAATATTAAATATGCATGATTATGTACATATGTAAAAATATAATTTGTCATTAAATAAGTATATGCCCTTCAATAAATCACTTAACCACCTGGCCCATGCTTTAGCTTCCTGGTCATGAAGCAGAGGTGAGTTTGTTGATTTTTCTTAGACACTTCTCTATGTACCGTGTTATTTTTGTATATTCCAGGAATGTTTTTTAAAAATACAATTTCAAATTCATATTTATTTTGCAGGCTACTCCAATATCTAAGTCAGCAAGAGTCATGATTGGAACAAGGCCAGTCCTTTCCCACGTTGAATTTGTGGGGATCAGTTTCTTCCTTTAGTGAAGCCTTTTGGGAATACTGTTTGAAGAGGGAGCTGGGCCACCTCTTTGGCAGGGAGGGGGACTGAGGGACTGGGACTGATGCCCTGGGGGCTTCAACCTGGGAAAGAGGCTGCCCCAAAGCAGACACTTCCATCACTGTTTCTGGGTGGAGGCTGCTGGCCGCGGGCACTGCTGTGCCCCTGGTTCTCACCGCTTCCTGCTTCTCTAGTTCAAGGACGGGCTTTGTGTAGAGTGATGGTGACAGCCTTCCACTCTCAAGATAGAAACTTTGAGGTGACTGCTCTTGGGCATGTCGCCAACAGGCTCCAAAGAGGCTTCTTTATGATTGAAGTATAAACAAGACAGAACAAACCCAGGCACTGCACTCCTGAACCTTCCTGTGAACCGGATTGGGCAGGTCACAGGCAAAGGAAAGCAATAGATGATGATATTATAATGTCATCGAGGAGAGGGACACCTGCAAAATGCAGGATAGGAGTTTCCTACCATCTTGTCCTCAAAGAACACTGATGTTTGACAATCACCCATAGATAAGAGTGCCTTTGAGGGGGTCCGGAAGTGAGTTCTGCGAAGGTCCAGCACACTGTTGGAGCAAACTAAAATCTGAGGTTGGACACACTGAAGAGGGTGAAGGGAACAGTTTCATTTCACCTGTGACCGTCCCCAGAGTAGCCCAGGCCAGTGCCAACAGAACCCTTCCTGCCAGCGATTTCTCCTGAAGGGAGACGGAGCTAGGGAGGGAGTATATGGCTTCTCCACGGTGTGGGATGCCGCCCGTATGTTTCTGTCACCATCCAGGATGCTGGGGGGCAGCAAGAGGCAAGGAGGGCAGCAGTCAGGGCTCCTGGGCGGCATCAAAGGGCAGAGGGTCCTGCGAATCGCTTTGAGGACTCCATCAGGAAGCCTGTCTGCAAGCCCCTGGGGATACCTAGCCTGTGGGTCTCCGCAGCTGGCCCAGGGGCACCCCCAGTGCAGCACACGTCTCACCTGCACACACAGCCAGCCCCAGGCTAGCACTCTGGGCGGCCCTGGGAGCGGTGAGAGTGAGTCTCTGCAGACGCTAGGGGGATGTGATTGGGGGAAACACACAAACAGAAGCAAAGGGCAGAGAGAAGGGATTTCTCTCCTGAAGCCAGGGAGCAAAGCCTGCAGGAGGTGACTGAGGAACAGGTGAAGGGGATTAAGAGGAACAAACTTCCAGTAACAAAATAAATAAGTCACGGGGATGGAAAGCACAGCATAGGGAACATTGTCAATAATATTGTGATAACTTTGTATGGTGACAGATGGTGATGACACTCATTGCAGTGAACATTTCGTACTGTATTTGCCAAATCACTATGTTGTACACCTGAAACTATTATGATATTATGTCAACTATACTTCAAAAGAAATCAAAGACAGAAGTGAAAGACTTTAAGGAACATGAATAAACAAAGAAATGTGACACCAAGTATTAAATAATTCAGTTGAGAGAGAGAATGATAAACCTTTACATCTCTGAATCTTTTAGCAATATAAGATAGACAAGAAGGCGCATCTGCTCCTACTTTTCTCCATAACCCCTTCTCACCTCCATCACACTCTGGGTTTCCTTAGCAGAGGTAGAAAGCTTTAGTGGCTTGGGGTTTATATTCTTAAATAACCTAAAGGATGGTCTCACATAACAACATTTTGCCGAACTTGATAGAGTGTCAGAGCAGAGTCTGCACCACTGGCTTTAGCAATTAAAATTAAAACATTAAAGTTTTCAAACTAATTGGTAAAAATAAAAAATTATGAGTGACTTGCATTAGCAGACTAAATTTATTTAACATTTTTTCAAACACAAAGCATGTTTTTCTTAAATGAAACTCTTCAGTTGGGAATAGGTGAACCTTGGCTCTTTGTTTTAACAACTTGTAGTTAAACTAGTCTAGCTAGACGTAACCAGGCTTGGTGAATTATGGCCAGTAGACCAAATCTGTTCTGCTATCTGACTGATATAAAACCTTGAGCTAAGAATGATTTTTATATTTTTAAATTATTGAAAAAATTAAGAAGAATTTGTGACATACAAAAATTATATGAAATTCACATTTCCATAAGTGAGTTTTATTGGAACACACACAAAAATAAAATGTCATTTAAGAAAATGTAACCATATCTATTAAAATTGAATCCAGTAGTTTCCCTGTTTCCTACAAATATTCTCACTCATATATGCACGTATTTACATACAGGGACATTCTTTGCAGCATTATTTACAATGGCAGAACACAGAAACAACCTAAGTGTTCATAAGTTATGGTTCATTTGTACAAACGAACACTATGTGGACAGCATAGAGAATGGGAATGGACTTCATGTACTGTTCTGGAATAGCCCCAAGGCGCAGTAATTTCTTATTGTAGTGACAAAGGATCATGCATTTGGTGGCTTGAAAAACACAACTTTATTATGTTACAGATGTGGAGGTGAGAAGTCTAGAATCAGTTTCAATGGGCCAAGGTCAAGGTGTTGGCAGCACCGAGTCCTCCTGGGGACTCTGGAGCAACAGCCATTTCTTTGCCTTTTCTGGCTTCCTTGTCCTGTTGCTCCTTCCCCATCTTCAAAGCCAGTAGGGCAGAATCTTCAGATCTTGGGCTTTCTCATCTCTGCTTCCATTGTTATAGATCTTTCTCTACTTCCTTCCTATAAGGACCCTTGTGATTACAATGGACCCACCTGAATAATCCAGGAAAATCTCTCCTCAAAATCTTTTATTCCATCACATCTACAGAGTCCTGTTCACTGTGTAAAGCGTACAAGTTCTGGAAAGCAGCAGGTGGACATCTTTGGGAGGATATTATTCAGTCTTCCGAGCCAGAATATGCTTTTAGGTAAACATAACAAGGTACATAATGGCATGAGTGGAACCATGAGTGGAATATAACTACCATTTATGTTAAAAAAATATATATAGTATATCTGGAGAGATACCAGGAACCTGGCAACAGTGATTTCGGTCGTGAATAGGAAGAAAATTTGCTAAAATACGTATTTTCACTTTCTTTCTGATAATTGGGGTGAACACACCATGCAGGAATGAGTAAGTGTGGTGTCACCTTTCTGTCTTCCTCCTTCTCATTAAGGCCATGGGACATACTTGTTGTCCTCTTGGAGTGGGTGATAAGTCGGGGAAGGACGCAGTCAGCTTAGGCAACTCTGTCCAGGCACAGCTCTACCCTGGGGAACAGTGCAAGACCTCTGAGCAGGGCCAACCTGCCAGGTCCTCCCCCAGCGGGGCCCTGCCCTCCTGCCTCCTGCTTAGGCTTCGCACTGGGATACAGGACTCTCCTTTCCTTTCAGGTCAAAGAGTCTCATTTTCTCTTTAAAATAAGCATTTCCATGGAATATCTTACTCCATCTGCCAGCTCCACATCTGGAAATCTATGCCAGCATTATTCTGATTGCCTGGAGTGCCGGGCAGCTCAAGTGTTCACTTTTCACCGCATTTCTTTTGTTTACAGCCAAGAACCGTTTCCTGTTTCAGGTGAAAAAGCCTGGGCGAGAGCAAAGGGACTCAGGTAAGGATGAAGTCACTTCCTATCCTTAGCTCAGTGCCGATGACATCGTCCCTTCTTCTGGGAACTTCCCAACAGACAATTCGTGTACCTGCTCTTGGCATGCTTTTTGTTACTTAGATTTCTTGTGCTGTTCAGCGACCAGCTGCCCTTTCATCCTAGGGCCCATCTCTCTCCCTTATCTGTTAGTCCTGCTTCTCTGTAAGTGCCTCTTTCATCTTTTCACCATTATCTTTCTCCCTCCAGGACAGGAATACTTTCTTCAAGACGTTCTTGCTGTTCCCAGGGTGGAATGCCCTTTTTCCTTTTGTTTCCTCTCAAATACTTTATTGCAGTTTCTCAAATTACGTCTTTAAAAGTGAGTTGCACGTTTTGATTAGTAAATGTTTTCAAATACTTCGAATATATATGATGGCAGACTAAATTTTTGACTTTCCTTTTTTCTGCTAGTTTCTGATGAAAATTTGTTGTTGAATTTGTGAATAGAAATGGTTTCTCTTCAGCTGTACTTGGTAGGGAGCAGGCCACCTTATAGTACTGTATCTGGCCCCGGGGTATGTACCTTTGTTTTGGGTGAGTGCATACTGTCATTATATGAGTTTTCTGAGCAATGTTTTCTCTTTTCTGCATCTATTAGTCAGTGGCTCTGTTGTCTGGGCTTTTCTTTGTTTTCTTTGTTTGTGTGTTTCATTTGATCACTTCTATCATCTGTTGATTGTTTCATGAATCTGCCCAAAATAAGAGTCAGAGAGTCATACAGTTGACCTTTGAACAACCCTGGGGTTAAGGGCACTGACCCCCATGCAGTTAAAATCCACATACAACTTTTGACTCCCCCAAAACTTTACTAATAGCCTGCTGCTGACCAGAAGCCAACCAATAAAAAACAGGTGATTAACACGTATTTTGTATGATATATGTATTATATACTGTACTCTTACAATAAAGTAAGCTAGAGAAAAGTGTTATTAAAATCATAATGAAAATACATTTACAGTACCATACCATAGTTACTGAAAAAAAATCCATGTATAAGTGGATCCATGCCGTTCAAACCAGTGTTGGTCCAGTGTTGTACTTGGACCTTAAACTCTTCACCTGAGACAGTGTAATAGGTATGGCAACAGACCTCTTACCTAGCTAGGTAAGTTCCAAATTAGAACACCTCGTTCCATGATGTTCATGGGTAGCTGCAGGGTTAATGCTTGTGGAGCAGCGGGGACAGTAACAGCGAGGGTGGTCCTAATAGTTTCAGCTAACATTTATCTGGTGTTTTCCATACGCCGGATACTGCGCTGCACCCTTCATTTGTGTCACTTGATTTAGTCCTTAGGGCAGCCCTCTGAGTTTCAGACTTCCACCATGTCATTTTACCAATGAGGAAACAGTTTTAGAGAGATTAGTGAATTTACCCAAGGCTGGAAAGTGGCACCAGCATTTAACCGTACTTACCAGACCGTTGGTCACCAGTTTGGGTGGCCACATCTGCAGGTGCATTTTATTCAGGCCTTGCAAAGGGCTTGGCAAGGCGTGTGTCTGCGGGGTGTTGGCTGCCTCCCCCACTTCATTAGCTGGGTTTTGGTGATCACTTTCAGGAGCTGTGTGTCCCAGCCCAGGCCTGCAGGACATGCCTTACTCCCATCCCAGCTGATGCACGCAACAAGAGTTGGTGAGCGGCTTCCCTTCTTCCCCCACTGCTGCAGGCAGACCTGCCCCTCTCCCTCATAGCCCCTCAGCCCAAGCCCTGGCTTGTGGTGGGGTTGGGGACCTGGGAAGCGCAGCCCAGGCTTCTTGGAACCTTCTCGCTGCTAAAAGATTTGGCCTGGAGCCTGTCCATTACTGCCTGTTGTTTTGCTGGCCTTTTTTCTTTTCCAGGAGAGAGCTCCAAGCTAAGGAGAAAGTGTGAATACTAGCTTTGTTTGGATATGGTAATTTTCAGGGAAAATCACAGAGCTTCACCTTATCTTCGCACTCATGGTTCCCTGGGCTCCAGAGCGGCCATCACCTAAGTTTCAGGTGTTCCTCAGAACCGCCAAGCACTTGGGCACCTCAGCGTGGGCATCTAAGAAACAACGCCGAGAGCTTCAGGTTGGAAGACCAGCAAAAGGCATCTTTGGGCTCTGCAGCCTCACAGTTCTTTGCCATGCTACAGAGCTTTTCCTGAGGTTTAAATATAAAGTCAGCTTTTCTACAGAGAGAGATAATTTTTGAGCAGAAGGGGGATTTTATAGATCACCAAATCAAGCACACATTTCAGAGACGTGGAAATAAAAACCCAGAGGGATCACCTTACTTGTTCAAGGTCATACATTGAACGATTCCCAGGGTAGGACTTGAAACCTAGATCCTCTGTCAACCTAGTGCTTTTCATGGGGAGACATTTGCGAAACAACACTTAGATTGTCCCCTCTTCTTCTGCTTATTGGATAATTTATTTGTCTGGCTTTATAGGTAAATTGCAGCACTAGGACTCTAGTCTTTCCTTAACTAGAATTTTTTTAAGTGAAAAATACAATTTAAAAAAAGTTCACATTTTTAGTTGTAGTTCTGTAAGAAACTGAACAGTTTTAGATGCATTTCCAGGGGAGTTTCTTTCTCTGTTTAGTCAGATATATAAAATGCGCTGGGTGCAGGGTGGCACATGAGTGGCCAGAATCTTTGCTGCATACCCTGTAAAGGTCACGCTCTCAAGGGCTCCATGAAATGGTGGAGAGTCAGGCTGCCAACCTGTGGCTCCCACCTGCCATCCCAGGGGCTTTCAGGGCTTGTCCCAGATCCCAAGAGTGAGTTAGCCATACGCTCATCTAATCCTTTCTCATTCTGAATTTAGGGAAACAACCAGAGGCGGAAGGCGTCAGGCCTGCAGGCAAAGGCGGTAATTTGGGTGTTGTCATAGTTAGAGATTGGCTTTTACTGAGTTCAAAGGTGAGGAGTAGGGCTAGCTGATTACTTACAATGATGCCCAGCGGCTGGCTCTTTGCTTGCATGTCTGCTGTACCCTAAGGTATTTGATTGTGGATCCAGTACTCGGGTCGGCTGGGGTTGGCTCCTGGGATGGGGAGGTGTATGAGAAAGTAGGTGAAAGCCTAATGAATGGATTTCAGGAATTTCCAGGAACACACATTCAATATGCCACTTTTTGCTGAAAAATGAATAAATATAGCATGTGGGAATGAATGAAGCACTTAGTGGAGCATTTCTCCATTGGCAGAGTTTGTAGTATATGTGTGCTCAGAGCCTTTGGGAAATACGGAAACAAGGACCGCTTTGTTAAGCATTGCGGACACCCTGGGATGTTCTCTGTGTATCACACAGCCTCTGCATGGCCACTCTGAATTCTACACATAGTGTTTTATTTCCAGAATTTTGTCTTTAAACTCAACATAGCCCTTTGACTTGCTTTTAGACCTCAGTTTCATGGCCAAAGCATACATCCTGGAGGAATGGTTACTTTTTCTTTACTTAAAACAAGGACAGCAAGCGTGTACAGGCTGAATGTTGTATTTATAAAGTGACATTTCCACATCTGTCTTGTGAATTTCTTTCTTAGTGAGTGGTCATAAAGAAGGGGGAAGATAAAACCAAAAAGAAATGGGAGTATTTTAAGTAAAGAATAACTTCCTTTTCATTAGGTATAACTTGAAACCAGGTATCATATTTATATAAATACTGTGGAAAATATTTAACCTATTCATAAAGGTTAAGTAACTAACTGATAAGCTTTGTAGGGAAGGTACGTTTAAATTCTCCCACTAAACTCAAACCATGCCAAGGCAATTTTTCAAACTTTCAAGTACATAACCATTAGGAAACTGGAAAGAAGACTGAGGAACAGAAAGAATTTCTGGTGAGCAAATACAGTTGTTCATTGTACAAATTGTTGCTACTTTATATATCAGAGGGTGCAAAGTGAGTCAAAAAGTCAAAATAACAGGCTTTAGAGAGAGCCTTAATCATACAATTTAGTTTTCAGTAAAGGCTAAGATAAATTCCTTCAGCAGCTGGCTGGAGGAAATCAAAGGGGCAAGATATTTTAGCTGGGTCTCTTTCTCTATAAATAATGCATGAAATGATTAAAGTAGCAAGGTTGAGAGTTCTGGGATGCAAACAGAAATTTTGGGAGACAGGAAAATTGTTTATAAGGATAAAAATTAGGATATGATACATTTTAAATAGAAGGACCATATAATTTATCCTCCTACCAGGATGCTTTGAGAGTGGAGGTGGGGAGTTTTAACATCTATGGCCAGGACAGCAGGCATAATCCAGGACTATCATGGGACTACCCTTTCTTTGTACCTTTTTGTATGACTAACACTTTAAACACAAAGAATTAAATAGACCATTTTCTTTTGTTTTTGTTTCTTGGGGGCTGGGAGATCTTATGTACATTTTTAAGGATGTGTGCTATTTCTGCTGCATTAAAGAAAAACAATGTTCATAAAATCATCAGATAATAAAATGTATAATAAAAAGTGCAAGTCCCATGCATATTCACCAACATGTGGAAGATCACATACAATCCCATCACCCAGAGGCAACCATTAATGCCTTTTGTTATCTACCAATATAAATTTTTCTATTTTCATTAGCAGATATATATATATTTTTTACATAAATGGGATTCTATTACACAAGTTGCTTTGTAACCTGATTTTGGTTGCTTCAATATTGTTGATTTGTTATTATAATTAATACTGTGAATATCTTTCCATTAAGTAAATGTTATTTTTAATGGCTGCATAGTTTTCCATTAGTTCAAAAAATACTGTAACTTGTTTAACCAGTCCTCTATTTCTGGACATATGGTTTCCACTGTAATATAAATAACACTCCATTAAATGTTCAGAGTAAGAATATATTTTTTATACTTATTTGATTATTTCTTTAGAATTTATCCCTAGAAGTAAAATTGTTGGATTACAGAGCATATATATGTAAATATATATATAGTTATATATATATATATATTTACATATTTTTAAGTGTCAGTAATCAATTTTCCTTTAAATTAAGTTTTATAAATTTACCCATCCATCCACAGAGTATAAAAATTCCTGTTTTATCATATCTTGGCTAACATTAGATAGTAATAATTAATTATGTTGGTGCCAACTTGAAAGGTACAAAAGAACATTTTGATTTGATATCCATTTCTATGCTTATTAGTGAAGTGGAACATCTTTCGATATTTATTAGCTATTGGTATTTCTTACGTGAGTTGCTTGTTCTTATCCCATAGGAATCTTAGATTTTGACAAGTCTCAAAAAATAAAGAATCATATTCCAGCTCTCTAAGTTATTGTTATTCTTACGCTCTGGTTATTAGCATCACCCTCCAGTTCAGTTGCCCAGTATAGACACCAGAACTGGCTTTTACCTCTCTCAACCGCTCTATCTGCCCTGACACCCAGTCTGGTTTATAGAATTTCTGAAATGTTTCTCCAATAGGTTCCTCAATTCTATTTCTTCAGCCACGGAGCTGGTTCAGGACCCTGTCTTGCTTTACTTTCATAAAAGCCTCCCCTGGCTACAAGAGGCCCTAGATGCTGATGCCTGCTGGGATAGAGACACGAAGCTAGGGCTCAAGTACCCTACATCCCAGAAAAGGCATTATTATCTCCCTTGCTAGGCTATTGATTGTTCGTCTTGGCATCCCCAGTGCCAGACACACAGTTGGTACTTGATAAACAAAGGATGAAATTGTTTTTCTTATCGTCTTTCTCTCTCCTTTCATGTCAACATGAACCTTCTATTCGGTTACCAGAATTCCCGCTCCGAGGCATAGGTATGACTGTGGGGCTCTCCTCCGCGGAAGGGTGCTGGTGCCGCGTGGCCCGCGCCCAGGCTCCTCTGCCCCAGTGCTGTTTGCCTCTGGCACAGATGAGTCTTCGCCGGGGCGGCATGGCCTGGGCACCGTAGGATGTTGGGTACATCGGGGCCTCTCCCTATAGTTGTCAGTAGCACCCTTGTCCCCTAATTTGTCGACCAACCAAAAATGTCTCCAGATATCGACGAATGTTTCCTGGTGATGGGAGATGGTGTGCAAAACCCCTCCTGATTGAGAATCACTGGCCTATGGGAAAAAGTCAAAGCTTAGTGTTTGTCTCCTGCTCTGCTACCTTTGAGCCTCCTTGATTGGTTCCCTTGAGCTTCCTTATATGTACCTTAGCCCCTGTGTGGCTTCTCAGACATGTGTCTTAAGCGCTTTGTTAGTGAGGAAGGCCAAGTGCCACAACAAGCAGGCAGATGCGCGTTAGAAGTTTGTTTCTGCGCAGCTAATGGCACCGTGTGGTTGCTGCATGTGTTGGTGAAGCAGCCTCTCTCCCTCTAGTCTTTACGGAATCCAGACTGGCAGAGGCTCTGCGGTTTTCGAGACATAGCTTCCAAATGGTCCCGGGGGTCCTCTCCATCCTACCTGATAAAAGGCGACAAGAGCATCGAGGAGTGCGGGATGGAGCTTTTTATGGCTAGGACTGAAAATGATACCCTTGCCTTCCACTCCCCTTCGATTGGCTGGAACTCAGTCACATGGCTACACTTCACTGCAAGGGAGGCTGGGAAATATAGACTAGCTAGTGCTTAGGAAAAAGCGGTTCATGGATTTTCATGACCAGCTAGCACCCTCCACCAGAATAGTATATCAATTCAGTAAACTTCGGTTAGACTTTAAAGCCTAGCTCAAATGTCGCTGCTAGGGTTATAAATTCGGAACTCCCCGTGATGACCTCTTTTATGCCCTTGCTTATACTAGTGTACATTATAATAGGATTGGTATGGCACAAAAACCATTTTTTCTTAGTCATGCCTAAGATAGTTTTTGACATGTGGTGGGTGTATATTTGTTGAAAAAAAAATACTATTTGATTATATATTATTTCATGGGGATGCCACCAGGCCTCATTGAAGTGTTTTTGTTATTGTTTTCTGGTGTCTTTTAAAAATCTGCACTAATACAAAAGTGAAACAAAGGTGATTTGCAATTTCACCAGGGCAAAATGGAATGAAGGTCTAATTTCCCCAAATCGGGGATATTCCTCTGCTCACTCCTTCTTCCTTCCACAGATGACCTTTCCCAGTCCCACCTCCCCACCCCACCCCGCCCCCCATAACAGTTCCCGTGGGCTCAGAGACTTAATCCTCCCTCCAGAGATTTGCATAGAAAGACTGGTGATTGTTAATCTTGAGGACTCAGTGACTGATCAGTAATACTGGGCAAGAACTTGTGAGCCTGATTCGGAAAAGGGCTGCCCTGTTGTATATATTTTTTAAATCTACATTTGCAACTTAACATTTTCCCAGGAAACAAAAGTAATAAAGGGGGAAAAGTGCCTACCATGTATAAATTCCAGAAAAATGTTTTATCAATGGGGATTTTGTACCTTAGAAATGAACAATCTTCCTTTGAACCCTGGCTACATAACCGCCAAAGTAAACAGGAGAAAAGCTTTCTGCGGCTTTGATTCTTGGTGATCTTATTAACTAAAATGGGGCAAGAATGAAAGCATTTCTGCAACGAATGTTCAGGGGATTTGAGCACCCATTTAAGGCTGTAACCAGGCCAGGATTTCCTCTTGGAGGCCAAGCAGAATCTGGTCCAAAAAATGAACACACAAGAATGTTTCTGGTCATTTTTCTCAAATCCACCAGAGGGTTCCACTGAATTTTCTGACAAACTTCATCTATATACTGCATGACAGGGAGCATTTATGTAGCATTTTTTTTTCCCTCGTTACTTTGACAATTGCAACCCTCACTTTCTCCTCTGCTCAGATCGACATCTGAGAAGAGAGACCACAATTGCATACCATTTTATAGATCCGCCTGATTAAAACCAGTTCTCCCTATAGGTCACATCTTGTATGAGACACACGGTTTTTGTCAAGAGACCAGCTACTAGCAGAAAGGGTTTTGATGCTCTGGCTAGTAAGAAATTAGTAACTAGATCCTGGGTCTGTTTTAAGCTAACTTTATAATTATACTGTTTCAGTGGTAAACCAGACCCTTGAGCCAAGGGTAATTTAGAAATTCTAGATCTGTATTTTTTGCCCCCTCCCCCTTTCTTTAATGTTCATCTTTGTTGTCTCTCCATTTTCTTCCTTCAAACATATAATTTCCCTCCATTTCTTCCTCACTCCTGGCTTCTAGTTTCTGTGACCCTCTGTCACAAAAGGACAAATGCATCTTGTTCCTTCTCATCCTGAGACACCTTGGGTGACAGTCAACGCCGTGTATGCACAAATCGAGTCCTGGGATGAGCTGCCACTCTGGGAGGGGGGGCCACTAATGGGGGCTCACTGGTTTGCCCCGGGCCTGGAGGGTCACTGGGGGCTTCATCCTGTGCTCCGGGTGCTAGTGCATCCGAGGTGACCTCTCTTTTCAAAGTCTAGGACCACACTGGAGAGATTACATTCTTGGACTTGCGCTCTTCCTGATCCTGTAAACTTTTGTACTCCAAGCTCTTTTGATATAGATTGATTTAATATTAAAAACTAAAATCAGGGCTTCCCTGGGGGGAGATTTTGTAGTCTTACATGCCATTCTCTATCTCCAATTTTCTTCCTTCTCTCTCCCCTATTTTTTTTTTTTTGGTGCAATTGTTTTTCTACTCTTCTAAGCTATATTTTGGGATGGTTGAAAAAAAAAAACCTCTTAAGTATACCTTGAAAGGCTAAATTTTCATTTCAGCTGCAAGTCAACCAAACCATATGCATTTCAGTGGAGCACCCCTGGAGCTGGCCCCTCTCTGCCAAAGACCCTTTTCTACACATGACCGGATTCTGTTGGAATGTGGCTGGAATCATACCGATTCCTCCAAGATCTTCAGGGGAACACCATCACCAAATTCCAGACTGTTCTTTCACATAACACACTAGTTGGAGTTGTTCCATTGTACTAAATGCAATAGCGTTTTTCCTCCAGAATTGCTTTTCTTTCTTTCTTTCACTTTTTCCCAGTCCACCTTTGCTCTCCTCCCAGGTAGCTGACTCAGCCACTCAGGCTATCTCTCTGTCTCTGTTTCTCTCTCTTTCTTGTGAGCACTAATCCTCTGCTGAGAAATTGAGCCAGTGGTACGTAGGGGCAGCCAAAGTTTCCTTTACGGACAGCTGTTTTCCGTTTCAGGAGTCTCAACGCTGTGGCTTTGTTGGTCGTCTTTTCACCTCCAGGTTCTGCCTGAGTCCCAGCTGAAATGTAACTAACTTTGTCCACTAAGGCCTGCAGGGCTACTGCCTGCGCCCTGTCAGCCGTGAACCCTCCATGGGAGTGTCCTGCCATGCAGATGCCATCGGCATCCCTGTAAGCCACACACCCCCACCCAGGGGAGACATTAAGGCAATTTCACTGAGGCCCATTGGTGAGGAAAATTGGTTGATTGAATTATTACTAAATGGCTTTTCAAGTCTTCTCATTATTCTTGGAAAAGGGAGTTCTGTAGATTGTCAGAGCCTGGTCCCTTGCCCACAGATAAAGCCAAATCCGCAAGAATCCTGTGAGTGGAGCCGCTTGGAGGCCATACCTTGGAAACAAACCTCACAGCCTACCTCAGCAGGGCTGCCCCTCAGTGCTTAATACAACTGATTCTTGCTTGTTTTAAGTGAAAACATCCCAGGATGGGAAAGCGTATTCTGAGAGTGGAATGCTTTGTAGTTACTTGTACTTGGGGGACTGCATGGTGTGTTAATAAATGAGACTGCTACTTAAAAGCCCACCTCTTTCTGCTCCCAGGCTGCACCTCCTCAGGGAGCCTGATGATAAAGATCATTAATATTTTTCCTGTAAGTAATTGAATCAAAAGGAAGCTTTGCTATCTGCATTGCCTAGATGCCAAATTAGGTTGTACACTTATTAACTCTTTGCTAGTCTCAGTTGCCAAGGAACCTTTTGCATGCATACATATATATATTTATATGCATATAAACATTTGCATATAAGATATAATGGCAATATACAGAGAGGTTATAGATATGCAATCTCCCCATTTTGTGTACATAAAAATGAAATCTACTTACATATTTCCACCGCCTGCCTATTTACCCTGGCTCTGAAATACATAATATCTCTGTGTCTTGATTTGCCCATCCAGAAAGTAACAGAGTTGAACCAGCTGATGTACTAGGTGGGAAGGTGCTTCCACTGTATCCCGTTCCCTCCCTCCAGCACAGTTCTGGGCATGTGGTCAGCTCTCAGTGCAAAATAGGAACCACCCAGTTCCTAAGGTTATGGTGAGGCTTAGCATTCTGCAATGCCAAGGTTTTTAAAGAGTTTTGTCAGGAAATTCTTGGCAGTGGAAGGAGGAATAGAGTCATCAGATCAGCATGCATGCATATTCTGGGAGACAGTGCTGTGAATAGCAGCTCACCTGGCTTCATAAACAAGACTGGTCTGATGAACTTTATCTCTGCCTTGCAGGTCTTGATTGGCTTGCAAGGTTAAGGGCAAGGCACGGACTTACCCCAACTTGCCTTTAATGAGACTTTGACTCAGTCTTGGGCAACATTCTTATCAATAAACCTCGGTCGAGGCCCTTTTGACTCAGATCCAGATTGCAAATTTATCCTTGTTCTGATACATCTTGCATGTGGCTGCCAGCTTAAACCTCTTAAATGTCATCCTCTTCTTTAAAAGCCAGGAGTGGCCTTTCTGATGATTTTCAAGGCCCTCAGCTTAGCTCTTGGGCCTCACTGGGTTTTCAGACACCTTTTTCCTTCTGAAGTGGTTATTTCTAGAGCCTCCCAGGCCTATCTTTCAAGTGCAAAGAATCTTCTAATTGCTTTATGCTTCCCTGTGACATCCACTCCCCACCCCACATTTGTTCCTGTCCTAGAATTTCCTGATATGAAGCCATTGCCCCTTCCTCCCATCCCAATCTTGCCTTGAAATCCCAGATCAAGACCTCCACGGAGGTCTCCCTGGGGACCCTGTGGCTGAGGGAACTCGCCTCCCTCTGATTTTCCAAGTCTCTTGTAGTCTGCACTGCACAGTCTCGTCCTTGTCCCTACCAGCCCAGCCACTTGACAGAACTTCTGGATGATCTGATAGACCTCTGAGGGTGTCTGAGGAACCCCAGGGGGCGATGAAAAGCTGGAGACAGAAGTGGTTGGGACCATTTAGACGTAGAGATACTTCGTTTGAAGGAGATACAGTAGATGGTAATTTCATAAGAATCTAAGTTATGATGAAGATCAGATCGGCATGTCCACTACCAGTGAGGGTAGAAAAAAGGAAATGGCATGTCAGTGAAACGTCCTTGACTGTGTGTGTCTTTCAGGCTGGCTGGGATGGTTTCGGAGAAGCTCTGACCAAAAACAGAGATTTGAAAACATGGTCCCCCACAGTTTATTGTAGCCCAAAGGCTCAAGGCTTCTAAAAGAAGTCAGACATTTGACTTGATTAAAGTGAAAATTAAAAAAATAAATTATAAACATACTGGTATTTAGCAACTGATTTCATTATCCTCTGAAAACTTTCTAATGTTTCTCTTCTAACGATGACTGAGTGACTCACCATTAACCCTCCCTCTGCTTGTCACTAGTCTAGACTCATTGAGCCAAGTCTTCTGTCTCTGGCAGGGGTCCTCTTAACTCCTCTTTTACTAGATTCTTGGGTAAAGTTTTCCTCCATCTCAGTTACTTTGCCTCCTTTTTATAGGGAGCTCAACTCTGAGATCAAAGACAATCTATAGCAATTTATGAGGAGCCCAGGAAGTGGGAGAGGGTGCTAAGCTGTTCTAAGGGGCGGGGGCTCTAAAATGGTGAATCTAACAGAATATCTGGCCTCTGCTGTGTCTGTAAGAGCTGGGACCAGGACCAGCTCCCCAGGTCGAGGGAGAGGGGCATGGGAATTTGGTCTCTGGAACCCTGGTCTTTGCTGACCGCCAAACAGTGGTTCTCAGGGCTGACTGTGTCTCGGGGTCACCCGGATTCCTTCTGACAAAGCAGATGCCTGGGCGGGCTGAAGCCTCTCAAGCCGGTCCAGGTTGGGCTCAACTAGGGGCTGGGGCTTCTTTCTGGTTCCAGACCAAACATCCTAGAAGCCCAGGCAGAATCTTCTTGGGTCTGAATTTGCTCATCTGCAAAGTAAGGAGGGGCCCCAGCCCACTCAGGGCTAAGGAACAAAGAATCAGAAAGAGGGCTATTCCCAGCTTAGGCCCCTGTGGGCTGGGATGCCGTCCCGACTGGGGCTTCCCACTCTCCCTTCCCCGCAAGGTGCTGCTCTCCTATCCCCTGAAAGTGCCGCACCCCGGCCAGCTGGCCAAGGGAGTGGCAAGCAGGTGCTGGGCGCTGGCCCGTGAGGGACGAAGGGGATCAGTTTTCTGGAGACGATGCAGCCAGTCCCCCTCCCCCAACAAAGTCCCAAGCCCTGCCCTGGACCTTTCCCTTTATTTTCTTTCTTTTCCCCCCAAACCCCTGGTTTGAGAGCATTCCAGATGAACGGCTTGTGCCCAGGCCTGGAAGCTCTCCATGGTTTCCAGTCCAATTCATCTCCGACGTGGGCTTCCAGGATAGGGTTGCCAGGACAACCTAAAGATCTAGTATTTGCTTTTATCAATAAAGTACAAAAATTCAATAAACAGCCAGCATCTAGAACCAATGATCAAGACCCCGGATACTTAGCAGCCTCCCTAATTTCTTCCTCTTCCCTGCAGGTATGCTTATTTTTTCCAAAGGGCTCCAGATAAGAATTGGGCTAATCCTAACACCAGCGCATTCCCTGGTGAAGAACAAAGGGAAAATCTACAAAAATGAGAAGGCTTCAGAAATAAGGCTACATAAATGAAATTATTTTGGAAATGATTTTTTCTTCCTGTAAAATTTTCAGAGGGATTTTGGGAGACCTCCCCATCCGCCCAAGCCCTCCACTCCCTGACATCGTCAGAGAGGCAGTGAACTGGAAGGAAAAGGCGGACTTTTATTGCTTGCCGGTTTAAAGTTAAAAAATCTATTTCCTTTATAGTTGGACTTCCCCCTTTTGCCTCTTCAGAACAGTATCGAGCTATTTTTAGGAGGGATAGGTGGTTGGTTTGGGGGATGTTGAAAAAAGCATGACATCACCGTGCTATCTGGGTAGAGTAAGAGGAATATGCCAGTTTAGGTTGCATTAGATTTGGTTCTGCGTATTTAGGAGCTGAATTGCGTCTTTTTCTCATTTGGCTTCACTGGGGCTGCAGCTCTTCACTGGAGATGGGAAGGATAATATTTATTCAAAGCTAATTTGTAAACTTCAGTTTCAGTTGAGGCTCTGGAATCTAAACTGCTGCTCCGTTCCTACAGGCGGCACCCCCATCTCTCGAAGCATTTCAAAGGGGATCAAGTTTGCAGTCTCCCTCCACCCCCCAAAATGCCTGCTCTATTTTAGGTCAACTGTGGGCTATCAGTTTAGAGAGCAAAAGCCTTATCCTGAAGTTTTCTTGCTGATAAGCACTCTGTGGATCGCAAAGAGGTGACTTGTTCATTTATTTAGAATTTGCTGAGGGATGTTTTTCTCCATGTGAGTTCTTGTGAGCAATTCTTATTTCCACCCCACCCAGAGAGGTTTGAACTGTCTCCTCTGAATGTTAATATGTTTATAACATTTCTCCAATGGAATTCCTCACTCCTAATCAATGTTCAGCTTTTTGAAAGGAGCCACCCCCACCTTTCATCCCTTGAGACAAAAGGGAAAGGCTGCCTGTATACACCCGTGGTGGTGTTTTCTAAATGAACTCAGCTCCCATTTTATTGTTAAAAGAAGCATTTTGCTCCAACGTTCCTAACCTATTTATGGGTCTCTGATAGATGGTTATTTTTTGGCAGGCTGGAGATAAGCTTGGGTCAGGGAAACAGCTTGCACTTGTCTTTTCAAGTCGAACCGTCCTTGCTGTATCATTTCATTAGTTCCTTTCCTGTTATCTCCAAACATTCCCTCAAAGCAGAACTTGACAAGAACAGGAAGGTTGGCAAAAGTCTGGCAAGGAGGTTGTTTTTCTTCATGTTCTAAAACGGACTCCCCCTTCACCCCCATCCTTTCTTCTTTATGACCCACTCCCGGGGCCCTCTCCAAAGCTGATGGGAAAAACGTTAAGAACTCCTTTCCCTCTTTAAAGCAGGGTCTAAGAGGCTTCTAATCAGCTCACTGTCAGCCTGTTTCCTCTGATCAGCTTAAAGAGTCCACTTGAAGTTCACAACTGCCAAGACCAGTGTTCAAACTGAAAGCATGGGAGCATTTGAGAAACATTTATGAACTTCCACCCAAGATTATCCAGGAGGCTGAAATCTAAGGGAGAGTGCCTGCTCCACAGACCCTTTCTTCTTGATTAAATTAGTGTTTCCCACTAATAGGAGGAGGAACTCCCATCCCACAGGCTGATTTCTTTTCTCTTTCTACCTCCCCCAACCCCATTAAAATGTAAACTTGATTCCTGTATACTTAGCAGGAGCCTGGCTTTTGTGACCGAGACTCCTTGTAAGCCTGTCATAAACATCTCGGTACAAATGACCCTTCTAACCTCTCATGGATGGTTCTCTGTCTAACTTTATGCATGAACAACAAAAAAAGTAAGACACGTTATCTCTGGCAGGCACGGACGTGTGGGGGCACGAAGTTGGTTTCTGCACTGTGACCCCAAGATACTTTTCTGAGATTTTTCTGCTCTGTCTTGAGAAAACAATGGCTTTGTTAACCATTAGCCACTGACAAGAGTGTGTCCATTTCAGCAAAATTAATAAGAGGTAGCATTTTTCTTCCTTCTAAATAGCCCACATCAGTAATTAACATCGGCTTTCATTACTCAACTTGAAAGCTGCCTTCTCACTCCCCCTGACCTTGCCCTGGCTTTGTTAAACTGTGGCCTCAAGCCTGTGAGAGACCTAAATGCAAAAAAAGCACCCCTAGACCATTGCGGGGGGTGCCTTGAAAGAATCATTCGACAAATATTTATTGAGTGCCAACTGTGTGGGGCTCCCTAGTTGAATCAGACGTAGACTGTTGAGGAAAGGAAGCTGGGAGAAAAGATAAAAAGGGGTTGTTTAAAATAGCGCTAGCATAGCAGAAACTATTATCACAGGACATGAGCTGATGCAGTGTGCTGGGGGAGCGGGGTGAAGAGGTGACGGAGGCGGACTTTTTATGGAGGAGGTGACATTTGAGGGAATGTTCAAATGTCAGAGATGGTTGCCAAAGAGAGATGGAAAGGTTTAAATGAGCTTTCCTTGCTCTGTTTTGGAGTAAAGGGAAAAGAGCGCTTTCACAGAGAATATACAAATTAAGGGCTTTAATGTTTTTCCTTTTTGGTGGGTTGTTTCCATGTATAGTTTGCTGACGAGGTGTTAGCTGTTGACATTTTAATATTGGCCCTAGATTCTGGTTAGCCAACTCCCCCCAAAGTGTATAAAATATTTTCCTTTCCCCCCTGCCCCCCCCCCCCCATCAGTTCGGTGCTCCAGGAGGATTCTTGCTTACGGTGGTGGGAATGTCCCTTTGGGTGAGTAAAATTAGACTTTACATTCTTCACATCTTTCATGTTGAAAAGAGCCACTGAGGAAAACTCAAATGGCCCATAAGGGGGGATAGGGTGAAAAAATAATGGTGCAGCATATGGTGGCATCTAATCGCAGTCATGATGGCAAGGATTTTTAATAGTTTATGAAAAAAACAAAAATGGCAAACTCTCATTTTTTGTAAAGAATATGAATATATGCACTGAAAAGTACAGGCTAGAAGACTAAACACCAAAATGTTAATGGTGGTTATTGATGGCTGCTGGAAAAACAAGTGATCTGAATTCTCCAATTTTCAGTATTTTCCAAAATGTCTACAGTGTACAGGTAAAATGCTATTAATGATGAAGACTCTGAGGGAAAAAAGGACTTCTTTATTAAAGTGAGAGTTTAAATATAGATGATTATGAAAATGGCTGGGAGGATGTTCTCTCCCACACCACCTTGAACGTCATGGTTTGAAAAAAGAAAAAAACAACAACACACCACCCTGCCATCAGAGCCTAACACAGGAGGCTGTTTTAAGTAACAATGACTTTCATTCAATAAACTCAATGAAGGAGTTCCCTTTTAGCTACTTTGCTTGAAAATTTGTTGACTCTTTTAGAAATTTTCGTAGTGAATTATTTCTCTCTCTGCCTCTGATGCAACTTAGCCCCAGTAGTTTCTGGTTCTGAATTATTCAAGGGTCAAAAATCTGTTGCAAAGGTTGCTCCCATCACATGTTTTTTGTTTTTTGTTTGGGGTACTTCCTTTGTTATTGTTCTCTTGCTCAAGTCTAAAGATATAAAAATCTGAAGGCCAGTTATTCATCTAGTGATGGCCTTCACACATGCACAAGAAACCTCTTTATTTTTATCTATTATTTAGTAGTTTTCTTTTACTCAAATTGCATAAATTAGAAGCGCTTATTTATTTCACAATTGGTGGTAAGTGTGCAAATTATCTCAAATTGTGATGCAGTTGTCTGCAGGTCTGGGAGCAGAGGAAATAGCTTCTGCTTGTATTCAAATCCTGCCCCTGGTCATTTGCAATAGAAAAGCTAAGTTGCGGGGTGCAGGGTGTGGATGGTGGCGGAGATGGGAGAAGGAATGCAGGGAAACAGAAAAATGTGTTTTCCAGCTTCTTTTGGCATTTTGTGTCATTTCGGCCTCATAATGTGAAAATCTGCCAAATTAGGGCAGCAATCTCTGTGGGTGCCCCTCCTCCAGACCTGAATTGTTTTTTGATGTGTGAATCATTCAAAACTGTGGGGCCGCAGCATATAAACAGAATGAGAAAAGCTGTTTGCCGTGAGCATGCAACTTTTAAAACTGTTTTGGTCTTCAAGAGAAGGTTCCTCCCCTTTTTCTCCTTATAAACACTGAAAAAAATAAAAATAAGAAAGAAACTCAAGAAAATGCTGTCTTCCTCATGTAAAGGATTCAGGGCCTGTCCATCCTGTGTGGCTTGACAAGGACTTAGTTGCTGGCTGAGAAGCTAGAGGTAACTCGGCAAAAAGGAACAGCCCCGGAGCAGCCTTAAGGCGTGATCAGTGTAGAACCCCTTGGTCTTGCTGAACTTGGCCCAAGGGTGGGGGGTGCAGGAGGGCATAGGTGGGGGTTGCCTGTGAGTGGGCAAGGCTGTTTGTCCTGCTGTGTGGGAGTCTCGGGCATTTGAAGATGGATCCATCTGAAATAGCAGCTTTATACCAACTAGTGTTCTAGATGCTCAAAAATATTTCCCCTTCTTTCTTGCTTTGTTTCCCAGGAGATTAGCAATTTTATAGGAAACAAATTAAAAACAAACCAAAGCAAACACTAGATCAGGTAGGTTGGTGAGAGAATAGTGAATATGCACAGCTGCTGTGGTCGGCCAGACAAGTGAATGCCGACGCTTCTGGCATCAAATGCAGACAAAGGGCGGCTGCAGAAAGAATATATGCAGTTGCATATTTTTTGTTCCTTATGAGGAAAAAGCGGGTGACCACAGGGAAAGTAAAGCCTTTCCTACCACTCAGTAGTGAAGAAATTTCTTCTGTGTGACTGTATAGAAGACGCTAGAAATGTGGTTGAAAGAAAATGTGCTTCAGAGATTTTTCAAAGCTTTCCCTTTCAACGTTTCCTTTCAACTTTTCTGTGTACCCATCTACCCTTGCTTATTACAAGTTATTCACTGATATTTCACCCTATAGCTTCTCACATTGATTAACAATGCTGTTAAATTAATTAAGCAAGGAGGCCAGCAGGCTGAGGTGACTATTGGGCGTCAGCCTACCTTAAGCAAACCCAACCCTAAGCCTGTAAGAGCCTCAAGGTTAAGGAATGGAAACCCAAGGACAATCAGTGACTGACAGCCAGCCAGGCTTTCCTAGATAAGGCAAAGGCTTACATTTCAGCCAGTCAAATAGCTCCCTGGCTTCACTTCTGCATCTCGGTAATGGTCTTTCCCAGGGTCTGTTGGCAGAACCCTCCCAACCCCCACTCCAGGTTTGCACTGCCTGATTCAAATATTTATTGGCTAAAATAAATTCCTAGAATAAACTGACATTTTTAATGTGCCTCAGTTTATCTTTTAACAATACAATAATAAATAGTTTGTACACTTAGACAATTGGATGGCCCGGTGCCCCACAGAATGAGCAGTTCGCAAATATCAATAAACAATTAGGAAATGTCATGAAAACCTAATATGAAGAAAACCTGCAACTTTATTGAACAACAAAAGAAAACTTGAATAAACAGACACATACTATTTTGGATGGTGGACTCAAAACTGTGAAGGGTTCTTCCCAAAATAATCTATTAATTTAATGCGATCCTAAGAAGAACTACGAGGGGATATTTCATGAAGCTTGAAAAACGATCAGCAAGTTTGTATAGAATAGAAAATGCCCAGATTAATCAAAAGGTCATTGAAAAAGACTCAGCAGTGATAGATTTATCCCACTTTTTATGAGCTCATACAAATAAACTTTTAAAAAAGTAGAAAGATGGGCAAAAACAGCCAAGTCACTGACTTAAGGAAAAGTGACTAATTTACATGTAAAAAGCTGCTTAACCTAATTAGTAAATGGTGAGCAAAGATCAACGTGTCGAAGATCAAGTTTCATTTATAAGACTGGAAATTAAAAAAAAATTCTGTTGCTTTCAGTGCTAAGGAAGTATAAAATGGTATAGTCTTTTGAAGGTCGATTTGACATTGCATATAAAAAGTAAAGATGTTCATATTCTTTGAACCATCACTTCCACTTCTATGCTTCTGAGAGAATTCTTTGCACATATGCAGAAAGAAGCATGGGTAAGGATTTTTCAGTGCAGCATTGAAATAGCAAGAGATTAGAACCCATTTAAATGTGCATCATTAGGGAGGTAAGTTGTGATATTGACAATACTATGCAATAATATCCAGCAGTAAAAGAGGATAAGGAAGACCTATGGTGCTGATATGGAGAGATTCATAAGGTATATTTTTATGTGAAAAAGTATGCATAGAATAATACATACAGTTTAATCCTATTTATATACCTTATGCGTTTGGGTGTGCATGTGTGTTTGCATGCCTGTGTGTGTGCATGGATGCACATGTACACCTCATAGAGAAAAGTCTAGAAGGTACACACCAAACTATATGTGGTTACCATAGGGTAGGTGCTGTATTTGGGGATGGGCGAGCCAAAAATGGTTCTTTTCTGTACTCAGTATGATTCTACGAACTTTTAAAAGATTATATTCATTCTCAGTTGAGTAATTACACATTGTTTTAAGGAGGCAATGTATTAAGAGCTGGTGCATTTTTCATAAAGAAGACTTTTTATCCAAATTTAAGTAATGTAAAAGGCTCAGGAATTCATAATCATCAGGGCAAATGGAGTCCTTTTTGGGCCTTCTGTTCTGGAAGGATTTATTTCCTTTAAATATCACAACCTCTGTCGCCCCGAGCCCTGGGGGCCTCCTCCCTTCCTCATCAGGCTCCGGGAGGCTCCCGGGAGTTGTGTTCGCGATCTCCTGAGTACTGGAAGGATCAGCGTAGTCTTGAACCTGCGGCCGGAACTCCCATTGTAGCGGGTGGGTTTACTTCCTCACTACCCAAGCTGATATTTTCAAGCTTTACATTCTTCCTTTCCTGGGCTCTTCTCAGGGGACATACTTGTGTGAAGTGATCAGTGAGGAATAGGATTTGGGTCACTCACACCAGGACAGCTAATCCTTGGGTGAAGGAAGCTGGCTAGTTGGATTTCATTTTCCTTCCAAGGTAACGACCACATTTCCTAAAAAGAAAAAAAAAAAACAAACCACACACACACACACACACACACACACACACACACACACACACACACACAAGTTAACATTCGGTGGCCTGGTACATAAATCAATATCTGACAAATTTCCCCATCCCCAAAGTGTAATGCTCAGAAAATGAGACACATTTGTAGGCCTCTTGGGTATCTTTGTTTGAATGACCCTTCTTTTTTTCTTCTGACCTGTACTCCCCACACTGTATATCAAAACCCGGAGGCTTTTCTTTTCCCCCCTTTCGGAAATTCCCTTGTGTTTCATTTATTCCATGCAATCTAGTGTCTAAGAAATGGTCCTTGAGCAAGACAGCCCTGAAACCAATTCCCATATCTTGCCAGCCCGAAGAGCGTTTCCCTTACAGTTTACATGTTGTCATTAAAAAACAAAAACTAGCTGATCTGACATCCAGTAAAGTCACGCTTGATTTACATTCCTGAGAAAATGCTTACCCAGTGACCTTTCAAATGAATTTTTAAGTTAACACTTTTGCTGGAGTCTCTTTCTGTGTGTATGTGTTATAGGGAAGCTTCCTTTAAACGTATTGAAAGTCCTAGCATAGTTTTAGGGATTTGTGTGTAGATTCGTTATGATGCCAGTTGTATATCATAGAGAAAACCTTCATTACATGAGAATAAAGGCCTATGCAGCAAATATCTCTTGCTGTTTTGTCTAACTCAGGTTATTCCTCGGGTTTAGATCTTACTAACTCTTGCATTTGTATCATTCTGCCGGGTCAGTCAGTTAAGGGCCTGCCACACCATTCCCACCTTAGGGTGACATGTGACCCGAGCAGGGCAGATAGAGACCTTCTTCAGAGACTGATATGGATGGTGAGAGGGAGGGGGTCTCTGCAAGGGAGGTAAAAGCCCACAACTGTGGAGGGGGAGGCGGGCGTGGGTGGGTAGGGCTTTCTTTCTTACCCTGTGGAATGCTGAAGAATCTGCCTGAGAATGGGGTCAGCACAGTGGGAAGCAGAACCAGGAGGGAAATAGATGAGTGGAGGATGGATGAACAGATAAATAGATGGACAGATTCCTGATGATTTAATACGAACTTGGAGCCAGTCACACCTCAATCAAGAGTTACCCCTCCGACTTCCCATCTGTAGCAGGTATACATTTTCTTTCATGCTTAAGCTAGTTTGAGTCAGATTTCTGTTGCTTTCCACTTAAAGAACTCTGATAACTACAGGGTATTTTGCATATTTACTGTTCATTCTATTGATTGGAGGGGATATTGCATTCTGTTCAAGGCAGACTCATACACAGTAAACACAGCATATACGAAAGAAAGACAGCACCATGGAACAGGGTGAAACTACAATCAAGGGGTCCCAGCATTTTCTTGGGTCTCTATTTTACCTGATTGATTCGAAGGAAAAGAAACTGACTCAAATAAGCCTAAGGAAAAAAGACTTTATTGACAGGATTTATCGATCCTGTAGAGCCCTCTTTTTATTTTTTATTTATTTTTATTTTGATATCCTTAATCTACAATTACATATGCAATATTATGGTTATTAAACTACCCCCTGCCTCAGGTCCCCCCACCAACTCCATTACAGTCACTGCCCATCAGCGTAGTGAGATGCTATAGAATCACTACTTGTCTTCTCTTAGTTGTACAGCCCTCCCCGTGCCCCCCTCAACATTATGTCTGCTAATCGTAATGCCCCTTTTTTCCTCTTATCCCTCCCTTCCCACCCATCTTCCCCAGTCCCTTGCCCTTTGGTAACTATTAGTCCGTTCTTGGGTTCTGTGAGTTTGCTGCTGTTTTGTTCCTTCAGTTTTTTTCTTTGTTCTTATACTCCACATATGAGTGAAATCATTTGATACTTGTCTTTTTCGGCTTGGCTTATTTCACTGAGCATAATACCCTCTAGCTCCATCCATGTTGTTGCAAATGGTAGGATTTGTTTTCTTCTTATGGCTGAATAATATCTCATTGTGTATATGTACCACATCTTCTTTATCCATTCATCTACTGATGGACACTTAGGTTGCTTCCATTTCTTGGCTATTGTAAATAGTGCTGCGATAAACATAGGGGTGCATCTGTCTTTTTCAAACTGGGCTGCTGCATTCTTAGGGTAAATTCCTAGGAGTGGAATTCCTGGGTCAAATGGTATTTCTATTTTGAGTTTTTTGAGGAACCTTCATACTGCTTTCCACAATGGTTGAACTAATTTGCAGTCCCACCAGCAGTGTAGGAGGGTTCCCGTTTCTCCACATCCTCGCCAATATTTGTTGTTGTTTGTGTTTTGGATGTTGGCCATCCTCACTGGTGTGAGGTGATATCTCATTGTGGTTTTAATCTGCATTTCTCTGATGATTAGCGATGTGGAGCATCTTTTCATGTGCCTGTTGGCCATCTGAATTTCTTCTTTGGAGAAGTGTCTATTCATGTCCTCTGCCCATTTCTTAATTGGATTATTTGCTTTTTGTTTGTTGAGGTGCGTGAGTTCTTTATGTATTTTGGATGTCAACCCCCTATCGGATATGTAATTTATGAATATATTCTCCTATACTGGAGGATGTCTTCTTGTTCTACTGATGGTGTCCTTTGCTGTACAGAAGCTTTTCAGCTTCATATAGTCCCACTTGTTCATTTTTGCTTTTGTTTCCCTTGTCTGGGGAGATATGTTCATGGAGAAGTCGGTAGAGCCCTCTTTTTAGAAGTAGGGCTGGACCTTGCGGGCTCGGGAACTGAGTTTTGCACAGTTGGAACTGGAGGTCTCTCTCCAGGGTCACATGAGCTATCATTTCAGTTGGAGGCAACTCCCTTCTTCCAGTGGCTGTGGCCCAAAAATCCCGGTGTCCTTACCTCCTCTCTGGGGTCCTTATTGGATCACGGGTCCCTTTTATATGAACCATTTCTATTTACTTCCAGTGCTGCAAATCTAGGAAATGCCAAAGTGGCATTTTGCCACTCACGAGATCCAGCCAAAGCCATGGTGCACCTATGGAGAGGTGGGATGGTGTGCCTGCTTCAGAGATGGCAGTTCCCTCTGTCTGGATGCTCAGGACCTCAGGATCCTATCGATGCATGACTGTCTCTCACGCATCACACTCGATCCAGAAAATCCTGTTGGCTCTCCTTTCTGAATATGCCCAGAGTTCCAGCACTCCCCAGGCCACTAGCACAGCCACCCAGGCCCAAGCAAGCGGCATCTCACTGTGCTACTGCGACAGCCTCTTAGCCCGTCGCCCTGCTTCCACCATGGCCTCCCCCAAAGTCAGATGGGGCCTTTGATAACACCAGATCTTGTCACCCCTGTGCTCAAACATGTCGGTGACTTGTAAGGTTGTGTCCTCATTGCCTTCTGTCCCAGGGACATGGTCCCGGCCGAGTCTCTATTATGTCAGGCTTCTTGGACCTCGGGGACTTTGCACCTGTGTTGTTTAGCCTGGAATGTTTTCCCCCAGATTTCCATGTAGCTCACCCTTCCTTTCCTTTGGGACTCCAGTCACTGTCTCATCCCCCCCCCCCCTATTTTTGGGTGTCCTCTTTCTTCCTTTTCTCAATTTTCTCCAGGTAGAAGAGTGGACAATGGCTTGGATGAAGATGGAAGGGAGTAGATGGATTTTAGATTATTTAGTAGAACTCAGTACCCATCATGGTAGCCTATCATGGATCCACTGTTCTCATGGTGTGTCCTGGGGACTCAATCGGTGTGATTCCCAGCTGGCTTTTGGAGGACAGGGCAGAGGAGAAAGCCATTCTAGGTGGTTATCTGAACATGACGGCTCTGAGATGGGAGAGTAAGTAAGATGAGAACACAACTGCAAATATGTTCGCTTTTCCAGAGGAAGAGTATGTTCCCTTTTAGACAGTGAATGGCGTTAACCGGTGTACCCACTGGCACATAAATGTGGGAACCCTTCATTAGGAATTTTATGTCAGAAGCCATCTGCAGATTTCTGAGAAGCCATCAGCATGATGGAAGAGGACACTGGTGTAGGGGAGGCACCAGAGTTTCTGGGTACTGGTTTAGATTTAGTGGGATGAGGGCTTATAGAAATTGATTGGCAGAATAGATAATAAGTAAACTGAGCAGTTTTGTTGAGGAGTAAGTGACAGAAGGGATGTAAAGAAAGAAGAGTTAAAATAATGACTTGAAGGAAACTAGGAAGAAAATGGATTATTAATGCTTACTGGAGAGTAGAGAGAAAGTTTCATGTATTAGGGAGGATGTCCTGGAGAGGCCCCTTTAAGTCAGACCCGCTTTCCAGGTATCAAGTGATTGTCCAGGGTTCCATGATTAAATAAAATATTGGAATGAGGGACATCAACTGGGTAAGGAATTCTGCCAGGCAAGATGGCTCCTTACTGGGTGGAAGAAATTGCCCTTAGCAGAGTCCTCATGGGCCTGGAAAACCAAGTGACTTAGGTCTAAAGCTCAGGGCATATTCTGAACAGCACCAACCCAGGCTTATTTCAGCCCTGAGGCCTGACCAATATCCCATGCTTGGACATGCTGCAGTTCTCGTGTCCACACTGCTTCTGAGATGGCTTTCAGGTTGCCTCGGTTCCCTGGGTATTCTTGAAGTCAAGTCCTGTCACTAAAGATGATTTGTGTGTCTCATCTTTGAGACATCAATGAGTCTGATAAATTCAGGAGATAATTTTTCTCTATGTTTTGTAAAGTAAGTGATAGTTTGTAGGTAGTATAAAGTATGAATTGGGAAAAAGGAGACCAGGGACATGGGCTAATAGGAATTCACTTGGATATGGATGACGATGAAAGTGTTTTACTGATGAAACTCCAGTGAACACTTTTGCCATTCGAAAGGAGGAAAGTCAGCTGAGTTTTTGAGTGCGAGGGGTGTAGTCAAGTTGAAAGAGCTCTGGAATGGGATCCCAGAGGACCTGAACTTTACGCAAATGAGGTGTGGGACCTCTTGCTTGGCCCCAGTCTCGGTTTGCTTCTAAGTCTATGGAATCCTTCCATGGGCAAGATCCTGGTGTGTGAGGCTCTGGAGGACGCGACATGAGTCAGACATTGCCCATCCCTCAGGAGCTGACACAGTGGGGAGGGTTGAGGTCTCACAGACAAGTACCCAGCTAACACGGTTCAAGGGGAGCAGGACCGGCACGCACGCTCTGGTTGGGAATAAATTAAGTGCGATGGGATGGTCTTGAAGGGTCTCTCCAGCTCCATGGGAATTTACAGCTTTGGCTTTTCTCTGCTTGAAGCAAGCTTTATCTTCAGCTGCTTCCTCATACAGTTGAGGCAGGAGGGCAAGCAGACAGAGGCTCCATGTTGGGAGGCTGTGAGATGTGGTGAAGGTCAGTTTGCCCTGAGGCTACCGAAGCCGTGACGGATGTACAGGGCATTAGAGCGGGAATGAGCAGGCCCTCCTGATGGCCCTTTTTGGGCTGCTGGTCTTAATCAATGAAGGAAACTTCAGCAACAGCACTGGAATTCTCCCTCAGCTTAATGTATTTTAAATGTTTTACAACTTCCCTTTGCCCTCTCTGCGTCCAGCCTCCCTCCTACTTCCTTATCTACTCTTTCCAGTAAGACAAAGAAACCTCAAAGGTATAGGGTTTCTTTCCCTTTTCCTCCCCTCGCATGTCAGGCGCACAGTTCTTAGCATCCTTGCTCCCTGGGATTCCCTCTGCATCTGTTTCTAGCTTTCTCTAGCTTTTTCTGTCTCCCTTCTTCCCTCCGCCTCTGTGTCTCTTACTCCTTCTGCTTTATTCCCTTTTTCTCACTTCTATTAGTCTTTGTCTCTCTGTTTCCAGCCCCATTCTCTCTTTGAGTCTGTTGCAATAAGGCACAAAATTTGAAAACCTACATTATTTTATTTCTGAAATTTGCAAACAGCTAACTGATTGGATGCAAGAGAAATGAGATGTTTTCATGTTTCAAGTTCTTTACACCTCTGTACTTCTCAAATACACATTTTACAGAGCAAGAAAGCATTTGATTCTAAGTTTGCTTTGATTTGCAATCACGGGTAGCAAGTGTAAACTTTGTTTTCCAGACGTGTCACTGACAGCTTCGTCCGATTTCCACCCCATCCAAATGCTTTCCGTGAGCAAGAGTGAGCACGAAGCTTTCTCCTTGCAATCACCATTTTTCAGGGCAGGAGCAAAATGCTCTTTTGATAGACTGATAGCCTCTTGGTTCGGCTTTTCTAGGATACAACATCGTGGTTTTTATTTGGGGATAAAACATACAAGCAAACACAGCAACAAACTGTGGGAATACAGTTCCTGTTCTCTGCCAAACTGTTTTGATGGGTGTCTGCCCACTCAGGCAGGTGGCTGGGTGCACTCACCACCCATTCATTCACGGTTTCAACAAACATTTGTTAAGTGACTACTAAGAGGCAGATCTGGAATACAGCAAGGTCTCTCTCACATGGAGCGTCTCGGTGAGACAAACAATCAAATTAAAAAAAATGATGGACAGGATGATTTCAGATGTGCTATGAAGACAAGAAGTTGAGAGCTACTTTAGATGGGATGGGCAAGACGCCTCTTTGCAGAGGAAAGGACAAATACTTAAAGCCTCAGGTGAGAAGGGGAGCTATCATATTTATTGGGACAAAGAGAAAACCAGGAGTCCTTGAAAAAAATAGTTTCAAAAGGAGAGAAATGAACTGTGCTCAGATTTCTCTGCTTTATTAAATGGCTTCCTTCTCTGTCCTTTTCTTCCTCATCCTCCTTCTTCTTCAGTTTCTACGTCATGTTCTTCCTCCCCATCGCTCAATGTGCTCTTTCTCGGTCAGTGAGTCTTGACTCTGACCCAGTGAATTCCATACTAGAAAACACTGAAGAGGCAGCGTGAGGGAAACAGTGTCTGTGTACTTTGAGCCTCAGGTTGATCAGAAGTTCTCAGACTTTCCAGGGCATCAGAAATAGCAGGAGGCCTTCTTCAAATACACATTGCTGGCCCCACTCCCAGATCCTTCGACTTGACAGGTCTGCTTAGGGCCTGAGATTTTGTATTGCTAATGGGTTCCTTGGGGCCATTGTGGCTGGTCTGGCACCCCACTTGGAGAACCCCTGGGCTAGATGCCCCCAGTGGCCGAGCAAGCAGGTCCAGCTGGCTGGGAACCTGAGGGCAGATGCGCTGCCCCCTGTTCCCCAGGGCAGTTAGGGTGCCAGCAGGTCCTCTGCTCCCTGGCCAGCTGTCCCATCCCTGGGATTTCTCAAGGCTCGATGGGAAGGTCTCAGGAGGACCCTCTGTGTGTTTATTTTGGCCTAAGTTCCAATTGTCCATCAGTCTGATCTCTTTTGCTTTTTATCTTCCAGAAATGCTCTAAGTTCCTGGGACATTTGAGCACTGTTGCAGTGGGGATTTTGTTTTGTTGTTATTTTGGTGTGGTTTTGGAGAAAAAAGAAGTGAATATGTGGCACTGTCTACCCCTGTGGAGTGAAGTTCATGTACTACTCTGAAACTTTGGATAAGTAAAATAAAAGCACTATGAAATATAAATAAAAACAAATTCCTTCTATAAAGGAGATATGCTTTCCTAGTGCTTTAAGAAACTTCTTCCATGCTCAGTCAGACACTGGTCAATTTAGTGACTGCATTTTTTTTCTCATAAGTTCCTGCATTTATTTCTTAAATCCTTGGGAGGAGAGTAGGGAAAAAGGCAAGAAGCAGATAACAGCAAAGTAGAAGTTTCAGCGTGTAATTCTTTGTAACCAACCCACCTGTCTTATTTTCCCTATTTTGGACAAAGAATTTCTGTCAAGCTGTCCTACTGTGATCTTCAGGTGATGGCATTGGCTTGACTACATTTTAAGAGGATCCTTTTTTGGAAAACTGTCTGTATTTGAAAGACTCCCTTTGAAACCAAAGATTCAGAGAGAAGCTAAAAAACTACCGGAGTGAGGCTGGAGAAGAGCCACTTAGTGCAGGGCCCCAGGGCTGGTCTGCCCTGGCCACTGGCCTGAGCGGGTGAGGTGGGCCTCTTCAAAGGGGACGACCCCAGCAGGGTAATTTTCAACCCTGATCCCAAAAAGCCAGATTTCTATTTTACCACACATGACCAGGAAGTTTCTGTTGAGAGATCAGTTATATTTTTGTCTTCTAGCTCCTTCCCAGACACCTAAATACTTCAGAATAAATGCCTTGAGGAAGAGACTGCAGTTTCTTTTTTTTTTTTTGCTATTATTGATATACAATTACATGAGCAACATTATGGTTACTAGACTCCCCCTATTATCAAGTCCCCACCACATACCCCATTGCAGTCACTGTCCATCAGCGTAGAAGGATGTTATAGAATCACTACTTGTCTTCTCTGTTATACTGAGACTGCAGTTTCTTATAAGGCCACTGCAACAAGTTTCCCCTTCTAGTTTGGTTGAGGTGATTTTCAAAATTATGGCATGAAAGAACCCCACATCCTCTGTCCTGTTGACATTTTGAAGAAATTTTTACATTTCTGTGTCTTTAACTGGCCTGGAAATATGTTGAGTGTTAAAATCTTTTTGGTAATGTTTTAACTAGGGTCAGAGAACTACATGAGTTGCTGAGAGGTTTATTTTGGGTCTTGAGCTGGCCAATGATTAGCTTATGTCTGAACAACTTAATCTAAGAGGCACTTAAGTAATGGAGAGTTAAAAAAAAAAAAGGCAAATCATAGGGCATGGAAATAGGGGAGAGCTGAAGAAATAAGTGACATTTCACCCTTCAAATTTGGTAGAGAGGTTGTGATCAAGCTATGGACATTCTCTACCTGGTAAATGGCTTTGAATTGATACTATTTGTCACCTCGTTCAGGATGCTGGAGGCCCGGTGATTAGATGGATGTGACCATATCAAGACAAACTAGCTGTAAGGGGAAAAATAATTTGTTAGAGAGTTTTAACATATTGGTAGATGTTTCAACTAAACAGGAAGCTACAGTTCTAAATTTGTAGGCACCCAATCACATATAAAACCAGAACTGACTGCTTTAAGGAGACATTAATAATGTTTAAAACATGCCTCTCAGTAATTGATAGGTCCAGTAAAAAAAAAAATCATCAAGGACATCAGTGATTTGAACAGCACAATCACAATATTTAACTCCTGAGAAACATACATATGCATATATGTGTGTATGTGTGTGTTCATATGCGTGGATATGTATAAAATGTACCCAGATATTGGAAAAGACACATTCTTCTTAAGCACACAGGGGCAGGATTAAAAAATTGATCATTTAATTGGTCAAAACAAACTTACAAATTTCAAAGATACTAGTCACAGTGCAATGAACTAGAAGTTAATAGGAGAAAGGTAAACTTAAAATAAACCTCATACACTTGGAAATTAGAAAAAAAAAGGATCTAGATTCAAAGAAGTCATGGGAATTAGGAAATGGTTGAAGTTGAATGGCAGCAAGCACGGGGACATTATCTACTAAAACTTTCAGCCATTAACTCAAGTAGTACCTTCAGGGCAACTTTGTAGACTTAAATGCTTATGAATTAAAAAAGAAGATAGGCTGACAAGAAATGAGCTGTGTCTATTTAAGAAGCTAGGAAAAAAGAGATAATGGAATAAGCCCCAAAACAGCAGAAAGAAAGAAAAACATTAGAATAGAAATAAATGAAGAGCAAACCAAAATACAAAATTAACAAAGCCAAAGTTGCTTAAAATGACAAACTTCCAGCAAGCTAGATCAAGGAAAATGGAGAAGTCACAAACAATATCAGGATGAATGAAATGCACAAGTACTGATGCAACAGAGGTTAAGTTTTAAGGGAATATTATGATCAAATTGATGTCAAATACTTAAAAACTTGGGAGAAATTAAAAAATTCCTAGAAAGTATAAACTATAAAATCTCGCTTAGGAAGTAATCAACATCTGAAGAATCCTATCATACTTAAAGAATTTGAGTCAGTAGTTAAAAATCTTTCCACAAAATAAGCACTAGCTCCCGATGTTTTACAGGTAGTTTCTATGAGAGATTTAAGGAAAAGATAGTTCAAGCTTACACAAACTCTTTCAAGAATTGGAAAAAGAGGAGAACACTTCCTGCTTGTGTTGAGACTAATATAATTTTGATTCCAAAAGTAGACAAGGATGTTGTAGGAAGGGAAGTCACAGACCAATCTCACCCATAGAGGCAAGAATTCTAGAAAAAAGTATTTGCAAACTAGAGTCAGCAACGATCAAGTAGCATTTATTTATGGAATGATTGATTTAACATGATAAAATATATTAGGTAAATTCATCGTATTTATAGTTTAAAAGGATGAAAATCTTGTGATCACTATAGATCCAGATAAGCATCTGATGAAATTCAACAATGATTCATGATAAAATCTTAGCAATCTAGGTTTGGATGGACCTTCCTTTACCTACAGAGATAATCTTATTAGTGGAAAATTATGAAAACCAATTCCTTTAAAATCAGGGGTAAAGCAAGGGTGGCTGCTCTTACCACGGCTAATGAACATTGCACTGGCTTACAAGTCAGTGTAGTGAGACAAGCAGAAAAAGTGTTAGTACTGGAAAGGGAAAAACAAAACATGTCTATTTGCAGATGATATGATTTTTCGTATAGAGAATGCAAAGGAATCAACAAATTATGAGATATCACACACACACACACACACACACACACACACACACACACACACACAGAGTTCTGTCTTTGGGTCTCTACAGGAAACAGGTGTTGTCCTCAGTGTAGTTTAAAGACTGGAACCGTGTGGGCAGGGTGAAAGGAAACCAACAAAGGTGGTCACACCCCAAGTGTAAATGCCAGCTGAGGACTGAGGGGGTCAGGGCGAGGGGTCACCAGAGCCTGGAGGGAGATCTGGGGCTCTACGCAAGAGCTGCAAGTGGTGTGTGTGAGTTTCGGTAGCAGGGCACAGCCTTGCTGACTGGCTGCCTGTGAAAGAGGGTTTGGGGAGTAACACCCAACTTCATTTTCTTCCTTCCCTCTGCTCTCCTGGCGGTTTTTTCCTATTTCCTACTGTTCTGGGAATCTGGGCACAGACACCTGTTGATGTTGACTACAGAACTTGTCTCCTGGGCCCCGGGGCATGATGGGAATTGTGGAGAGCACCCTTAAGGGCGAAGAACTGTTCTGTAACATAGTAGGCACTCAGTAATTTTATTTTGTTCTTGATTGAAGCAATGAGCTAGTCAAACGGGAAAAAGTTCAATTTCTCTAAAAAAATTAAAAACACTGCAAGTTAACTAATGTGTCATTATTACTTAACAAGTTGACAAAATATATTAAAAGGACCAGTATTTGGAAGAGTATAAGAAATCACATACTGTTGGTGGGAATGTAAAATATAAGTGGTGGCTAATTTGGCAATAAGTTGGAAAGTCCTAAAAAATTTATTCTTTGATGTAATAGGTTTACCTATAAGAATTTATGGTCATAAAACCATCACAGATGTGTGCAAAATTTTCTATTTAGTACTGCCCTTTATGTTTATGCAAAAGGCATATGCTTGACAATGATGATTTGTTTAAATGAGCTATGGCACATCATATACCTTTAGTGGAATTGCATGTAACTATTAATATGTCATAAAATAGAGGGTGAAATAAAATGTTCTTGCTATGTTCTTTAATACAATCAGGTTAAAATCCTATGTAGAAAACAATTCCATGTTTTAAAGATAGCTTATTTATATGTAGGCAAAGGACAGGTGATTATACACAGTCCCTGGCTCATAATAGATACTAAATATGTAAGTGATCAATAAAGGAATAAATGAATGAATGACACATACCAACTTGTAATCTTTGTTACCTCTGTGTGCTAAGATTAGGGATGGTAATTTTCTCCTTTTTGCATATTTGGATTTCCTAAAATATTATGTTCAAGTATTCCTCCTGAAATAAGAAAAGATCCAAATAATTAGAATTAAAATTAAAGACTACTATCTATACATAACCACCTCGCTTGTATCACAACCAGCACAATGTTATCAAATATGAGCTTATCAAGTGTCTTTGAGATTGAGGTTGACCAGCTTTTGCCCCGTCTTCTTAAATACCTGTTTATTCTATACCCTGCAAATTTGAAATGTTTTAAAAGAAATGATTATGTGTTCATAATCAGCTCCTGAAAGTGCCCACCTGAAGGTTACTATTTGGCCCTAGTTTCACTAGCTGGCCCCCCGTGTGCTTGCTCTTGTGGGGCCGCCCTCCTGCCTCAGCCGAGGCCCCAAGATCATGCTCTGCATTTCCACCCAGGGCTCCCAGGACAGAGGGTTTCAATACATGATCCCTGCAGGCTGTGGGTCTGCATTAGCAATTGGCTGCTGTCTAATATTGGTTAGGAAATTTTGTTTAAAGGTATAAGCTTTCTTAAGCTTCCTAACTGGGATATCCTTGGAACAACCTGGGTAGATCTTTCCAGGTCTGATCTGCATTAGTGTGGCTGTTGTTTTCAAATATATTTGCAGTAAGACTTGAAGAAATGTTTGATTCTTGTTAAGAATCATGTTATTTCTATGCTTATTCGACACAGAGATCCAGGACATTGAGCAAATCCATCTGAATCTCCTGGTCAGTCCTTTCTCTACAGTGTCTGGTGCCCACCCTTGGGTGCTGCCTTCCTTCTGGAATCTTTGTGGATTTGAAACAGGATCAAGTATTTCCACACCACCAACAGGTTCATGCTTATTAGTTCCATTTTAATTTGGGTCTTCCAGAAATTTACTTGGGAAGAGAAGAAGGAAAAGACAGGGAGGGGCTCTGTGATACTCAAGATTACAGGTTGTCTTAAGTGATAGGAATTTAAGACTCTGAAAGGGCATTATTGTTGCGTGGTTTGCTGGATTATGCCAAAGGTTGGGGAACTATCAAAAGTTTCTGTGCTGAAAGGGTTGCACTTGTACTAAAAATGTATCAGAAAACTGAGTCTCCTTTGACTCTTTTAGTATATATTTAGGACAAATCCCTAACCTGAATGTCAAACTCAAGTGAATTCTTGGGAGTCCAGTGACGATTTTAAATTGGTGCCCAACATACCCCTCTGGGAAGAGCAATGAATTTTCTGTTATTTGCATAGACATGGGATTACTTTGGGCATTAAGGAAAGAGAACATCCATAGAGAACCTGAGTTTTATAAAACACAAGCTGAAAAACATATCTGTCTTATGGGAAGTACTAAGAACATGAGCCCTGAAAGAGCCCCAGCCCCAGCCCCTGAGCCCACCATAGTAACTTGCTTTGGTGAGCATGAGAAAGATGCACGTGGAGTCTTACAGGATCCTGGTGATGCAGGATGATAATTTCCAGCATGAAAATTGCATGGACGTGGAGAGAGGGGAGCTTTCCAGTGGGTTTTGTTTAAAGAATCTAACATTTAACAGATTATCTGAACCTAGTAAGGCACGTTGAAGTACAGTTCCAATGGTCTGGTCTCATATCTTTGCAGGGGAATATAATTAAAGCCAGTTCATTAGACTGGTGTGGGGCCTGCTAGAGAATGTCTGACGAGGAAGCAATGGGTATAAGAAGACTGACGACGTGGAAATCCACAGGCAATTAACTTTCGACACCAAGAGAAAGCATTAGGAATTAATGCCTGAATGCATCTCTCTACTCATTGGGGTTCTGTACAGCAAGTATCAATGAATTGGTTATCCGCTTTCCTTTTCTAAATCCAGGGCCATGTTTTGCTTCTAGTGGCCACTGATGGCCCATTGAAAGGTAGGAGTCCAGGTTGTGCCTGTAGGCAGATATTTGCCTCCACATCTGGCTTTGCTTTGCCATATCATTAACCTCCCCCCTTTCCCTGCAACGTTGGTTTTCTTTTTATTAAATTTCCCGTCTGGATCCCTGTGCCTGCATTTCTAATGTCAACAACTGCTTTTATCACAGATAATAACTTCCTTTTACAAAAAGGCTGTATCATCCTACATGCATTTCAAATTATGTTTTATGAACAAACACTAAAATACAGTATTTGGCGGGATGCACAATTAAGGATATTTATAGTAATCTAAATTTAAGTTGCTGGAGCCAAGAACTAACTTAGTTGCAGTTTCCTTAATAATCTGTTTCTTGAGAGTGTTACTTCTCACCAGAACTTAATTAAGTTCACATTGGGATGTTTATAAGTAAACCATGCGGTATGCCCAAACATGCCGTAAAAACAATTATCAAAACACCAGCAATTCTGTAACACTCCAGAGTTTTCACAAGCACGATCATTAAAGTGTTCCAAAATCTCAGTTGTTTGTTCACAGACAGGCTGGAATAAGATTACAAAAAAATGGCTGAGGAATCCAAAGAAAAACCTGACCTTTACAGTCGTCATGGCACAGGTCCAAATAAGGGTCAAGATGACTGTTGATTTGCCTGATTCATTGTCCTTCCAGGGTGTAGAGACAGGTCCAAAGCACTGGTTCTAGGTTCTGCTGCTGACTTCAAATCTGTCTGATCCTTGTTGACCACTTGGATAAATATAGAGGTCAGTTAGGAAGCTAATGGCCAAAATGAGATTAGAATAAATTTCTTGTCCCTATTGCTAAAGGAATTGGGTTTATTTACTACCTATTATATTTAATTTAGTGAATAATCCTTCATAGCCGTGTGCTGCCGCCTGCGGCCCACACTGGAAACTGAGCAAACAATAGACAGTGGGACTGAAAATGAAATGATAGACTTCTTGGTGTTTCTGGTTTTGAGATGTGGCCCGACACAATGATGACCGCCATGCAGGAGGACATGAGCCACCTCAGTGAGGACACAGCATCGATAGAATGGATTACATATTTGAATCTCAGATTTATATAATAATATTTAAAGTACACACTTCTGTTTCCATCGCATTCCTGATGGCATGCAGTTCATGGGGAGAAAATGGATGCGTGACACTCAACGGATCCCGCGTCAAGCCTCAGTCCTGCTTAAGAGGGAATGCGGCCTGGAAGGACTGCTCTGTGGAAATGAGGATTTAAATTTCAGTGCCTATCAGATTAGTTCTGAAACCCGCCTGAGTGGGAATTTAGCATTTAATTTTAAAGTCTCTGAAATAAGAGCTGGTTGTATCATTTCTACCTGCCAGTCCTGCATCTTGGCTACTCCAGGAACATAATGGCTGATGTCTTCATTTCTCTTGTTGACTGTTCTGGGTAATTCTTGCCTGGTGCAGTCTGCTGTCTATTTACAAGAGAGCTGTTCTGTGTACACGTCATCTCTGTACTCTTAAAGAAATGAAGACTTGGAACAGTGATAGCATTTGGATGGATGCTTACTCACCCAAGCTCAGTCTCTGAAGAGGGAACATCCTTGTGGCTTAGGTAAGGCACATTCTTATCTCTGGGTTCTGCTGTATTTTATAAAGCAACTTACACAGCCTTCCTTGAACTCATTCCACAAGGAGTTGGGAATTGGATGTTGTAAGGAGATACAAAATAAATAATGCTGCAGCTCCTGCCTTTGAGTTATTTACCCCCCTGTGGGAAAAGACAGAACGAGCATATGTGAAATACATGGAAAACACCATGTGCCTGCTGATGACACATGTAAATTTTCACGGGTACTGGGTTGGAAAATCAACCAAGTCAATCAGCTGGATCGCAACAGGAATTTGGTAGAAGGAGAGCACATAGGTTGTGGATTAAAACAAAAATACTACAAGGATCATACTGAATGAAGCCAGAAGTTCAGTTATTGACCCTGGAATAAATCAATCATTTAACCAAAGCTTCATTCAGTTGACAGGAATTACTGAATGAACTTCACTTGATATCACATTAGAAGCTCCAAATTCAGCCGCGAAAGTGACAGGTGTCATGGTTTCCAGGAGCCTGGTGAGCTGCAGTGAATGTGAAATCTCATGCTGGGATGAATCCTTCTGAGTTTGGAACTTCTTTCCTAGTACTGGGGAATCGTAGTGAGCATTGGGGTAGGATTTGGGGTGACACAGGAATTTCCAAAAAAGAAGCCAGAATATTGAACTACCAGCCTGACTTAGATTAGTAGCAGTCCCCAGGCGTGGAAGCCAATGGTCTGAGAAAGTCAAAGTGAGAGAAAAAAGCCACGTCTCACTCCCATGGCAGATCCCAGTGGCCATTCCTCCTAGCATCACTGGACAATTTCCATAAATTACAAATTAGGGTTAATGTTAACATTATTAAATATGATTTTAATGCTCCTTGCAATGAGTAAGGTATTCAAACTGTGTTGAGATCAATGCATGGAGACAATGTGTTTTTGTTAATCTAAAATCTCCTGCCCTCAGCGCAATGACAATCTATGTGAAGATGATAAACACAGCAATGTCAAATTTAATTTTGAGGTATCAGGGTGACTAACTAGCTAAGTACCAAATTAAATCAGGTTCATAGGGAGGTGAACTGAAGTTAGAATTAGCATCACATGCCTCTGTGCTCTGTCTGTCACTTACCATGTGTCTGACCCTGACTGGTTATCCAGCCCTTCCCAGATTCAGCATCCTCAGCTGTGGGGTTATTGCAAGGATAAGAGGAGATGATTTATTCCATTCAATAAGTAGTTTTGTTGAAACTCAGGTGCACCAGGGAGTATGGGCATCACCGGGTAAGACAAATGAACAAGGCATCAAACACTTTCGAGTCAAAGCTTCGCAGGAGAAGCACTTAAACAAAAATGTATAGTCCCAAGGTAGGAGCATAAGGAGGAAATGACAAACTCTGAAGGAGATAATGTATTAAGACACTTTATAAAACCAGATGTGAAATATCTGATGGTGTTTCTATCAACGTGGGGAGCTGTCAATGTGTTGATTCTACCAGATTATTGTATAATAATAGAAATGGTTCTTAACCTCAGGAAGCAGATGGGAAATTTTCAGCTGAGACAATGCCTATTTTCTGATAGGTGTTTGTGAGGCATCTATGGAAACATGTCATGGGTAACCCCATTCTCTGCTATTTTAGATCAGAATCTGACCCTAGCCATTTTTAACTTATGAATTGCCCTTAATAAAGTTTCTGGGGAATCTATTCTTTTTAATTAAATCCGGCACAACATTTGAGCTTCCTGCCGTGTGCCCTTTAGTTGAGTCCAGTGCTAAAACTGAGAATATAAAGGTTATTTCTTAAATTAGGGCATCTACAGCAAGACCAGGAAGGAAGAAACCAATGGTTGCCTTGTCATCTACACACACACGAGCGCATCTCCTCGACGAGCTATCAGCTAGCTCACTGTGAAATTCTGTCACATATTACACAGGTTCTTTGGTCAACTGTTCAACAAGATTTATTAAGTTAGGAAACAGATGATCAGCTGTGGGCTGGTTCATCCGCTTTGCTTTCCCATTTCTACCAGGGGATCCTTGAGAGCACTTCCCGTGGTGGACTCGGGGTGGGCCATTAGCCAGGGTTTGGCCTCATGTTCTAGGGGCCGTGGAGAATACAGGACGAAGACTGTTCTGCAGGCAGCACGAGGAGTAACGGAGGAGCTGTTGCTGGTATCTGATGAGAAGTGAAGGTGCTCTTGCTGATGGAGGGACAATAATAGTAAAAAAGCTGATTTGGAATTTGATGTTCTGCCTGATCTTCCTCCTGGGCCAGGACGTGGGTTAAATTTGCTCTCGGTATTAATGAAAAAACGCAAAGGAAGGCCAAGCCTGGAAAGAGCAGAGGAAAGACATGTCTGGGAGACCAAGCATCTGTCTCTGATCCCCCTGAGGCTGCTCTTTTCCCCTAGGCCTCATTTAATTATAGAGGCTGGAGTAAACTGGCTGGAGCACAAGTGGCTTCTCGATAAGGACCACACTGAACTGGGCGCAGAGCTTCTCAGACATGTGTGGGATGACTCAGTGACTGAACCGCCGGCACCTGGGGCCTTTGTAAGCCTCGTGCTTGTCCGAGTCTGCAGGCTGGTGTCCGTTCATGCATTTTTATTGGTGCACACTCTATTTCTCTTCTTAAATGAGGGGATGGGGAGCTGGTCTCCTGCACCCTAGAATCAAAGTTTCTCAACTCTCTCTGGGCTTAGATTTGTCCTGCCCTTTGTGTTTTTGGAATGCCGTGCAAACTTTGGGCTGGCTGTGTAAAATGACTTTCCAAAGTTTCCATATGGGGAGTTTTTCCATGAAGTTAAGAGAACCACGTGAAGAGAACTCAGGAGTATTGTTGCTGAGAGTTGGGATTTGTCCTTTATTTGCCTGTTCAATTCAGACTCAGTGCAAGACTCTGGGAACCCTTTCTCTGTGCTCCACAACCTGCCACCCTCTGCGGAGTTTAGGAGAGCACCGGCTCTCTGGGGTGCCCTGTCTTGAGGTAAGAGAGGCAGGACAGATACATAACTCCTGTCCAAAGTTTACTTTTGGAAATGCGTTCCCCCACCTCCAATATCAATATTAGAAAAACTCTCCCTATCCGCCATGATACATGATGTAGGATTTATTCCCATTAATGGATTTGCGAATACATTTTACAGATCCATTGAGAGATCACTCTTATTCTCTAAGAATGAGTTTTAAAGTGATACTACTCTTCCATCCAAAAACTGAAAAGAATTGACACCTCTGGCGTCCTCTGTTGGACCCTGGGCAGAAGTCACTGGGTTAAGAAGGAGCTTCCTTACTGGCTTTACTTTGTGTGTGTTTTTTGCTTTAAATGATTATATACTTTTCACCGCTTGGATGTGCCAAGTTGGTTGACTGTGGTAGGTAAGTGTTTATCATCTGTTGCTTCTGGGTAGAGCGGCCTCCTGGCCCTGCAGGCTGTTGAGCGGTAGGAGAAAGTCATTAGTGCTGGCGTCAAACATTATGCCTGTGACCTGCTTGTGTATATGCATATTGTAACTTTGTTTTGCTTGAATTTCTGAGGTTAGTCAGAGTAAGTGCCCGTACAATCTAGAGCTGGCTGTGTATAAACTAAAACAACTTTTGTCAGAATTGCTGAGGATAATACATTCCTTTGGACAAAAGGCTTAAAGAAAACTAGCTACTGATGTTAACGGAGGGAATTTCTCAACAGCTTAAGAGGAATTGTGGGACTTTGTTTTACCTCCAGGTACCACTTATTCTGTGACACGTGGTGTGGGGATCCTTCCCCTGTCCCAACTTAGGGCATGGTGGGATCGTTGGCCGCGAAGAGACACTAGTGTGTGGAAGCAGTAACGGCGCTTTGTGGTTGTTAACACCGAAATATTCTAAAATAAGCCTTCGTTTTGTTAGTTCATCAGGTTATAAACTATGTGTAGTTCCCGAAGTAGAAATATCTGGTTTCAAATGAATTGTATATGCTAAATTTTCTGTATGTATAGGAATATAAGTATTAGGCGAATCTTTAAAAAAGGTGTTTAGCAAACCATTCTAAGGAAATGTTTTTAGATAAAACTTTAAAAATCACAGTGATATTGTTTTCCTATTTAAAAAAAACCTTGAGGCTTGATTAGTTATTGTCTTTATTTCCATAATGGATGTTTCCTATTTTAGGCTTGGAAGAATTTGATATATGCTAAGGGAAATACCAACACCAACTATTCTAGAAATCATATAAATAGATTGTTGCTAATGATTGGCATCAGTATTTGTTTTTTATTTTAATAAGTACCATCCCTCCCATGTCAATTGTTGATTACAACAGGGTGAGACACATTATAGAAGATAAAATCATTCTTTGTAAGTCTGAGGCTCTGCTCCATTGTCCAAGGTGGGCAGCTGTGGGCACTGTCCACTTTGGGAGGCACCACTGGGCTTGGGAAGCCCTGTTCTAATCCCCCTCGAGTCCTTCTTTCCTCTAGAATTTCTCCCTAACTGCTTCCAACATCTCCAAATCACAGAATACATGAGATTTCCTGACAGATCCTCATATTAAAATGAACCATCAGGCAAATTGCTATCAGTGAATCATGTCTCTGCTTTCTTTCCTCACCAGAAATCCCACAGATTCACTCAGAATTCTCTGCTTTGTCATTACCATTTTGTTTCTCTAAGGTGCCAGGGAAAGATTTTTTGTGTGCCTAACTTAGTACATACAGCTGCCAGGAAAGAAATGACCCCTTCTTTATGCGCAAATTTGTAGCCAAGGCGCTGATCTAGCCCCCCACAGGATATAACATCCCTTCCCTTTGTTTTCCTACTCCATTTGCTTGTGGCTCAATTACAGCAATTTTCTACTTCATATTTATAGTTATTTGTTTGTCTTCTCCTTCTACTGTATTCTCACATCTTCAGGATAACAGAATTTCTTATTCAGTTTCAAATCTTCCACCGAATGACTACAGGCTTTGCACATAGTAGACACACCAAATTTTGTGGAATCCAAGATGGCATTGAAAATGGTTGCTTATCTTAGAAGTTTGTCTTTCTCATTACTAATTTGAAAAGAGGGCTGCCCTAGCACATCTGGAAAGAGCGCACCTACAGTCAGTCCATTAGAAGAAAGAGGCCTCTTTTTTTAAGGGGATATATCCATATGGCCCTGGAAGCTGGGTTCAAATCCCAGGCTGCCATTTACTATCTGAATGACCTAACACAAGTTACTTTAACCCTTTGTGCCTCAGTATCTTTGTCTGTATATTGGGAATAGTAACAGTACGTATCTCAAATGGAAGGTTGGATTCATTAATACATGTAGAACCTTTAACAGCAGCTGGCACTTCTATTCACGTTGTCCTCTATTAGAAAAACTCACTCCACCTGATTTTGGAATAAAAAGTTTTGTAGTTATTAAAAAAACAAAAACAAAGAAAGAGGCCTCTGTTCTGCAGGTCTTGGGGGCCAAAGAATGATGCCGACTGTTCTTTGTTCTGATTAGGTCACCTTGCATTCTGAACATCATCCACTTTAAAAAAAAATTAAATTGCAGTTGGTATACAATATTATATTAGTTTCAGGTGTACAGCATAGTGATTTGATAATTATAAACATTATCAAATGCTCACCACAATAACTGTGGTTACCACCTGTCACCATACAAGGATATGACATTATTGACTATATTCCCTGTGCTCTACTTTCATCCCAGTGACTAATGATTTATTTTATAGTTGGAATTTTGTACTTCGTTATCCCTTTCCCCTATTATACCCATCCTCCACCTCCTCCCCTGAACATCACCCACTTTGAACTGACATTCAAAAGCCCCTTCTCTCCTCATTCCTGACCTTTTTCTATTTACCTACCCGCCCTCCCTTCAGCATGCTGCAGCTGCTTCTTGTGGCTGAGAACTGTCTGGACTCCATCGATGGATTATTACAGTCTTCAAACTGGAGCACTAAAAAAAAAAGTCTACAAAACTTTTTTTTGTTAACATTGTAATCTGTAATAAAATAGCTTTGGCACAGTATCATGCTAAATGATGACTTCTCTGCTGAGAAGATAGGAAGAATCAATAATAAATAGTAAACATAATAAATAAGTACTTTATATAGGATGTTGCAAGGTGACGAGTGCTATGCAAAAACAAACAAACAAGGAATAGAGAAAAGAAAGAAAAGAAAAGTGTAGGGCAAGATGAGGGGGATGGAGAGCGTGAGGGAGGGGGAGGAAGTTGCAAGTTTGTTAAGAGTGGAGAACCGGCTCATGAGAATGTTGGATCTGAACAAAGTCTAGGACAGGAAGAGGACTCTGCAAGGGGTGGTGTTCATACAGAGGGAGCAAAGGAGCTTGACTGATACATCAGGGTGCGGATCCCTGTGGCTACAGCTGAGGCTAGTCGCAACTGGGGTCAGAGCAGTAACAGGAGCCCGGACCACACAGAAGAGATGATAAGGAACAGGGTAGAAGCAGGGAGATCTTTCAGGAGGTGAGAACACTGATCCAGATGAGAGATGAGGGCGTTTGGACCAGAATGATAGCAACAGTGGTAGTGAGAAGTTGCCAGATTCTCTGGATATATTTTGAAGAAAGAGACAATGGAAATTCCTGATGATCAGATGTTGGGTATGAAAGTAAGAGAGGAACCAAGGATGAATCCAAGAAGAGTTGAGTTTTGGGCCAGAGTAACTGGAAGGATGGAATTGCTGTCAACTAAGGTAGAGAAGGTTGTAGCTGCAGCAGGCTAGGGCAGAAAGTCAGTTTGGCTGTGGATGTGTGAGTTTGAGATGTGCATTAGATAAGCAAGCAAAATTTACTAGTAGACTATTGGCTATGAGTCTTGAGTTAAAGACAGAGGACAGAACTGGAGATGCCCATTTGGGAGTCATCAGCATGTGGATGATATTTAAAGCCATGAGATTGAATGATATCTCCATGGGAGTACATAGGACAGAGATGAAAGGAAGACCAATTACAGAGCCCTGGGGCTCTCCGGTGCTTAGAAATCAAGAGGGGCAAAGGACTGCAGTGATTAGTCAGGACAAGACGTAAGTATGGCCACGGAGGTGAGTTTCTGTTACCTATGAGGATGGCAGTCAAGGTGATGGCAGAGAGCAGCCCGATGAGTGGACAAATGCCATGATTCCAGGCTGAGAATCCTGTGGTTACCCATGATCCCTCAGGAGATGAGCATTTGGGTCATACTACCAGGAAAGCTACCAGGATCAGCAGAGGATGAGGGGCATTCAGAAGGGATAATGAAAGAGAGAGAAGAGGTGAAACATTGGCAGTCCTGACACCAGCTGCAGTGAAGGGGCTGCAGTATGTCCCACTAACTACCTCTCTGAAGTCTCCCCTCAGAAAGAGGGCCCCACTGGATTTTTGGAGAAGCCACCCAAATACATATGGAGAAGTTAATCTATGAGGTGCAGGGATAGACTGTGGCAGGTGTTGGGGTGCCCTGCTCCGATCTTCATTTGAGAAAGGATGTTCTGGGCAGCTGCAAAGAGTGAGGGCCTCCAGCTGCAACACCTTGAGGATCTGAGCCAAGACCGTACTTTGCCTGGGCAGCGCCGATGACGGATCCCAGTGGTGGTACTGCGGCCGTGTCTGTCCAAGGGGGCGCTCCTCCAGCTGGGAATCTTTGCTCCGGAGCGTCCCAGCAGGTTGGCCAAGTCTTTGTCAGGCCCACCATGGTTTCTGAGGCTCTCTCTGCTCTATCTTTTCCTACCCCCTCTTCTCTTACAGGTGTCAGATCTGAACCACAAGCTATCTTCCTCCTTGTATGTTTTTTACAAACATTACCCTTCTAACTCAATCTCAGTGCGTGCTTTCTTTGGGAGTCACTGACACTACGCTCTAGTCAGCTGGTTGGAGTCTGTTCAGCCCCAGATAAAGGCAGTGAGTGGCTAGCGGAGGCATGCTAACACATGGAACTATTTATGCCCATTTAAAAAGTTGATTCACAAAGTAGTACCAGATTTTCTTATTACAGTATTTTTTTTTATTCAGAGGCTCTCACAGTTAAAATATTCTGGAAGTTGAACAGGAAAGCGAAATTGAAGATAAATCTAAGTTAATTACAGATGCAAAATTTTTGTTTTAAATGTAAGCATCTACCCCACTTCCTTTACCAGAGTTAGGTCAGTGTTTTATGAACTGCACACAAACTTTTCTTGCATATTATGGAATTTGCATTTTATATTTCTGAAGCCGTTAAGTCCAGGGGCAACAAAACCAAACTGGTTTTGCATTTCCATTAAGCACTTCTATGGCTGAGCCACTTCCTCTTGAATGCTTAACAGTTAACCCAAGTTAAAGATGAGAGTGTATAAACTCCTTGTCTTTCATTTTGACTTCTCTTGCTTTTCTGATTTTCTTAACTGCTTGTCATACCATGATCTTAAACATTCAGTGGGTTCAGACAAATGGCATTAAAAGTGCTTGCCACTTTTTTCTGTATTGGAGATCCTTGACAATAGCTCAACTCTGTAGGCTCCCAGAAGCCACATAGCTCCCGAAAGTGCTTTGGACAAGTGTGGAAGCGGGCAACTTTTCTTTCCGTTGCTTCATTCAGCCACTTACTGGGTGAAATCAGTTTTCCAAAATAACATTCATACAAAGAACATGATTGTTTACCTCCAATCCTTCCGTGGTCTTCCCATCCTCCAATTTTTTCCCCCTTTTAAAGCTTCAAGCCATGCTGTTTTAGTTGGGCTGCTACAACAACATGCCACAGACTGGGTGGCTTATAAATAACAAAAATTGATTTCTCACAGCTCTGGAGGCTGGGAGTCTGAGATCACGGTGCCAGCACAGGGCCTCTTCCAGGCTGTAGAGCTCTTGCTGTGCGCTCACATGGTGGAAGGGGCTAGGGAGCCCTGTGGGGTCTCTTCTCTAAGGACACCAATCCCATTCATGAGGGCTCAGCGCCTCCCACAGGGCCCCACCCCCTCATACTACCATGCTGGGCATTAGGTTTCCAACATATGAATTTTGGGGAGACACAGACTTCCAGACCATAGCACATGGACTTTGAAATTTATTGCCTCTTTACTCACAAATATCCCTCCTTTTCCTTTAATAATGAGTTTTCTCAGATGTGTTCCAGCCAAGCCACCCATCTTCAACACCTCCTGCCCTGCATCTTCTCTGGATGCTCTTCTCTTGATGCTGAACATGACCCAACTTTTCAAGCCCTTCTGGATTTATCAATATCTCTTTCAATCTTCAGATTCCTTGTTAAGACCTACTTCCTCCGAAAGGTCTATTCAAACCGCCTCCAAATAATTTCTTCTTCTTTAGTCACTAATGCTTCCTTTTTCATGAGCTTGTTATACAAGCGCAATGATGCATGTACTTGGCGGAAGCATGATGCCTGTACTTGAGAGAAGCAACTGGCAAATTTGCCAATTTCTCCTGTTTTGTATAATTATGGCCAAACTCCCCTGCTACCATCACAGGTGTGTGTGAATAAATGAGAATATGCTTGAAAGCCATCATTTTTCATTTGTAGGTTGATGGGAGAATTTGTCTTCTTTTTGAGGATGAAATAGCTGTTTGCTGTCAGAACCAAGGAGTTTATTTAAGTTAACAAAGAACTGCAAGTAATCAGAGCACTGATACTATTCTTGTGCTGAGGTGTCCGCTGCTGTGCCCCTGTGGTTAGAGGACCCCTGGAAAAGCACACGAGGAGAGCGCCGAAGCTTTCGTTCATACCGCGGTGTTCGTGTGCATCTGCTCACCTATTTCCCCACCAAGCCAGACCTCTGTTATCCTTTGTCGCTTTTTTGTTCGTTGTTCCTGCTGCTGTCCACTGTAGATGGAAAATTTGTGTCCACCCAAAATTCATACTGAAATCTAGCCCAATGTGATGTCTTTGGAAGTGGGGCTTTGGGGAGGTGATGAGGTCATGGGGGCAGAGCCTCCATGAATGGGATGAGTGCCCTCATGAAGGGGACCCCAGAGAGCCCCCTCACCCTTTCCACCATGGGGGGACACAGACAGCAGGCAGTCGTCTCTGAGCCAGGAAGTGGGTCCACACCGGACACCGAATCTGCCAGCACCTTGATCTTGGACTTCCCAGTCTCCAGAACCGTGAGGAATGAATTTCTGTTTGTTTATAAGCCACTCAGTCTGTGGTGTTTTTGTTACAGCAGCTTGAGCAGGCTAAGACTCTGTTAAAATTCAATAAATGTTTACCTCTAGATTTTAAGTTGTGACTTTAGTTCCATGCAATACTGTCTCATTTTTCACACCAGAATTGTCTGAGAGTCAACTGGAAGTTGACGGTGATGAAGGAAATCTACATCCCAGGGTTCATTCCCAGCAATTAGATCTGCATCTTGGGAACAGAAGGCAAAGTTTTAAATGTTCTGTCAACTGCAATCAGATAAAATAATTAGTCACTCAGATGACAGGTGATGATGGTTCTAAAGCTGGCTTCTGTATGATTGCAATGGTTTGTTCTCTCAATAAGTAGGGTATAGTCAGGGTGCCTTTTAGCCTAAGTGCTAAACTGTTCTCTTTGCCTTTTTGTCTATTGTACTATTTCTTGCAATTGACAAGAATTAAATTGGATTTGATTTGTGTGTGGTGACCTATTTCAGAGCAGAAGAGGAAATGTTTTGGTCTTCCCAAGAATCACCACTCTGCGAGCCACTTATAACTGCAGTAGACAAAGTGCTGGAGAACATTCTCCTGAGGGCTGTTTTGATTGGTGAGCTGTCTCCCTACTGTCTAAGATCATACAGTGGAATTGTATTTTGCAGCCTTTGGGCTCCAGATGTCTTTTAAATCTCAATCTCCAAATCCTAATGAGACTGAATAGTCTTGTTTTAATAAGTATAAAGAAGTTGTTCCAAAACCTTGAGATTTCATAGACTGGTGAATTCCCAAAAAATATTTTGAACATTTGCTTATGGTTTTCAAAAAAAAATTTTTTTTTTTTTGGTGGCGGGGGTGGGGGGCAAGTAAGAACAGTTAAAAAAATAATCAAACATTTATTTTTTCTAGAAATATTTATTGTGGCAGACATTCCCCCATTTCTTGCTGACAAAAAAAAAAATCCAATTTTGTTGGGAAGCCCACCACTCTCCCACGTAAGTTAAGGTTGTGGCTTGGCTAGTCTGAGGCACTAAGTCAAAACCCTTCACGTGACTGGGTTGATAGGCAAGCGATCCTCTTCAGGAAGGCAGCTGGGAGATAGGCGAGTCATTTTCCATTGGCTTCTCTCCATCCAGGACCATTCTCTGTCTTTTTCTGCCTTTCTGTTGTTCTCCAGCAGACTGGCCTCTAAGAACTGCACCATGAGGGCTTGCTTCCTTGCCCACCGATTTCCCACTGGGTCTGGCCGCCAGAGGCGCTGCTGGAAGCTCAGCGCGTGTATTACTCTCTCCCCGCCCCCCCTCCTGGCCGCCATCTTGCTACCAGCTCCATTCCTCTGAGGTGCAGGTCCTGCTGGGCAACCTCTCCTCCTCAGTAACAGCTCTCCTTGGAGGAGTGGAAATGTCAGCTCTTCTTGTCCCTGTAGGAGCTGAAATAGTAATGGCTTCCTGCTCTTATAATCCTTGACACCTCATTGTCTCTTGTTGGCCCATCCCCTTAAAATTCTGCCCTCCATCAGATTCACTCCAATTGAACTCTGTGAGTGGGCCAGCTCTTCCCTGCCCAAACCCCGACTGACTGAGGGGGCTTTGGGGAATGGACCTTAGAAGGAGACACAGGTGAAGACTCAGCCCCCGTTGTCCAGGAGACTGCTGGGTCACCAGGTGAGCTGGCGTCTGGATCAGTGAGGGCAGCCACATGCTGACACAAGGAGCTGTCCTGAGGGTGCTGTGCCTGCCAACGAGCAGCTCTCCAGATGCTCTGCAGTGGGACATTTCCTCAATGTTTGTGCCACTTCGGGTTGTGGTCTTGTGTTCCATGAAGCTGGAAGTGCGCCTGAGTCTGATAAACAGGGTGCAACAACAAAATAATGGGGGCAAGTACAAGGAAACCCCCTTAAGTAGAGGGAGCAGAGATACATCTGAAGTGACCTGAATGATGGAAAGAGATGGTGAAGAACAGCCTTTCAGAGTGAGTAGGTGGGAAGACTGCCACCACTTCAAAAAGAAAATGGGGCATTTAAGCTCTAAACATGTAAAAGAACAGAAACAGGCTAAATAGCAGGCTAGAAATTTAAGTAGATATTTGAGATATTGGTCTTATTTCTCTCAGTGTTTGGTAAGTACTGATATATATGTGGTGCTGTAATCTGTGGTTTAGTTATAAGAAGTGACAACGCTCATTGGTAACGGTGTCCTGTCCCTACCAGACCTCCCACAGGAGTCGTGCCACGCTCCTACGAACTGGCCCTCCGAGCAGTGGCCCACTCTGGTCCGTGCCTCACCCTGCCCTTGGGGGCTCTGTCATGGGCCTGCCCACTGCCACGGCTTCTCTCCCGCCCTGGCCTTCCGGCCAGCCTGCCCCGGGCTTCCTGACACGCCGGCTTGGGCTGGGGCCTCCACTCTCCTTCCTCCTTGCCCTCCTGGGATTCTCCAGAGTGAGTCATCCCACCATCTTTGAACCTCCAGGATTGTGGTTTCCTTATTGTTAAGCCCTTCCCCTCAGAAAAATACTGTAATTAAAAAAAAAAATCAATCTTCACTTATCGATTTTAAGATAGTTTTAATTTCAATAACTCTCCTCTATAGAACTATGTCTCCTAAGTCACAAACGCCGGGACCCAGCTGATGTAATGGGTTAGATTCCCCTTATTCTAGGTCCCCATTGTTCGACTCCCCATTCCTCCTCTGCACTTCTCCGGCCCTCTGCCTTCTCAGTTCCGGCTCCCTCTAAACCTTTCCCTATCAAATCTCAGAAGGGAAGTGGGAGGGAGAAACAAGAAGATTGTGGAGAAAGAGAGGTCAAAGCAGTTGTGTTCCAGAGAAAGTAGGAGAGACTCAAGATAAGGAAAGGGATCTTTAGGCCTGGTGTTTTCGTGACCTCATCAACCTAACGTCAGTGTGGAGGGAGGAGTACAGGGTGTGTTATTTCTTCCTGGGTGAGCTCTGTGCACGAATGATGCTGGATTTGGAGGTCATGGAAGAAAACTATTATGTGAAAATTATAGACTAATCCCCTGATTTACCCACCCCCGTGGGTAAGTCAGGGAAAAGGATCAATTCATCCCTTGAAAATAAATTATTTCCATTGGAAGATAGTAAAAGGCAGAGAAAGACACTGAACAAACACTTCCTGATGGTGTGGGTGAGGGCCAGGAGCCACTGAGGTCTGGGGGCACTTCCAGCTCCGTGGTTGGAGCGTTCTTGAGCAAGAACACATGTGCCGGGAGTCCACAGTCAGCTATTTTCACGGTAGAAGATGCTAACGGCTATGGCTCTAAAATGGGAAACTTGTTCTTTGCAACAAAGAAGGCAAAGTGAAGGACAGCCTTGAGGGTCCCCAGTCTGGGCTCTGCCTTGGGTGCCTCCCTGTATCCTGGCCTTGCTTGGCTTCTCTACGCTGCAGGTCTTTATCCGTTACACTGAAATAATTACTCCTGTTCTGCCCATCCCTCTGACTGGTCATGATATAAAAGGATAGCATATTGTCAGGTGTAGGCTTCCATACTCAAGGTGCCACGGAGGTCTTACTATTACGTGCGACCCAGGTACAAGGTTACCAGGGCTCGTGAACTCCACGGGTCATGCAGCCTGCAGCGGTGGGCGGGACAAGGTGCCACCCTACCTTTAGGAGCCTCATTTGGCTGAAGAAACCACCTAACCAGGCCATTTATAAAGAGATGCCTGCTTTAACTGTTGGACTTAGGAGAGGACACTAAGTTTACTATTTGATAAAATAACCACCTGGCATTTTAAAATCAAGTAATGCATAATGCTTAAGAAAATTATAAGTAGGTATGTTCTTGATTCACATTCTGTTGCTTTTCCTCTTAAGAACTTCCTAAATCCTCCCACATTTCCCCCTGGCCACCAGTGCTCTAGCCCAGGCCTGCATCCCCACCCCTGTTGACCATCATGTCTGCCTCTGGCCGACTAGCTTTCAGTCCCTCCCCACGCCCAAGCTCTGCCTGTGTCCACCCCGAATCTTCTCCAGAACTCCAGTCTGACTGCAGCACTTTCCTGCTAACACCCTCCAGAGTCTCCCATTGCCTTCAGGATGAAGCCCAGATTCCTGACCATGGCATTCAGAGCCCTTACTTCCCTCTCCAGCCATACGGCCCACTACACCCCAGTCCACACTCAGGCCTTGTACGCCCTGGCTCCTTCCGTTGGCCATATAAGCCTCTTTCTGGCCCTGCTCCTCCGAGCCAAGGTCTGCACCTCCTTCCCTGTTGAGTCCAGACCCCGTGCATCCCCAGGGCCAGTCCGGGCTGCTCCTTTGTGCCCCTCGATGGCCCTTGCCCTGTCTTCCTCCTTCCCTCTCAGCTGATGGCCTCACTTCTCGCTTCTTTGGGGAGTGGGGACCCTCTCAGCTTCCCACCCGCTCTTTGATCCAGTCACCTTCCTCCTCGAGCCCTTGTCCGAGGCCCTCCCGTCAGAGGCAGACCCCTCCGGTTACACCCTCAACATTGCTGCTCCACCTTCTCCTGCTTTTATTCTCCCCTCCATCTCCAATTTTCTCTGTTCCTCCCTGTTTAGTGGGTCATTCCCAGCAGCAGACGTTCTTGTTTTTCTTGGTTCTTTTGAGGACCCCCAGATTCCATTCCTTTTCTCTGCCTTTTATGCTGAAAATTCTTGGAAGAGTTGTTTGGGCATGCTGTCTGATTGCCTGTCCTGTTCTCCGGGCTGGGCAGGCCTCCCTCTTTGCTGTTCATTGTGACAGTCCTGCCTGAGGTGAGCAGTGGCCTCCGCATTGCCCACCCAGGGCTCTGTCTTCTGCCCCATGAGGCTCTGCCCTCTGCAGCAGTCACCATCTTGCCTGGCCTCCCATGGGCTCCTCCCCATCTCCCAACCCCCCTATGCCTGCTCTGGAGCCCTTTTCCTTGCCATACTCTCTGGGGGTGGTCTCAACTTGACCCAGAGCATTAAATAATATTTATTTGCTGGTGATCCCTGAATTTACAGCCTCAGCTCAGACGGCTTCTCTGAACTCCAGACTTGTGTATGCAACTGCCCACTCCACATTCCCATGTAGCTGCTCACAGGCATCTCAGACTGAATGTGTCCCGGAATGAACTCTTGATTCCTGCCCCTGCAGTGAGCTGCCCCCTCTTCCCTATCTCTGTAACTCATACCTTCACCCATCAGCTGCTCCAACCAGAAACCCGGACTTACGCTCAGAGTCACTTTGTCAGAAACTCCTGTTTAGTCCACCTCCAAAACATATCTTAAGCCTGTCCACTTAGCCCCACCTCTTCATTGTGGAGTGTAGTCCAGACGACCCTCAGCTTTGGACATGGGCCAGGCAGCTCGGGTCTGCTCTTCCCAGCGTCCAGGCAAAGTGTGATGCTGCATGAGACCTTCGGTGGCTCCCATTGTACAGCGTCTGTGGTCCTCCGTGATCTGGCCCTTGCCTTTCTGCAAGCCCTCGTTCTCTCCCCTGCCCCTGCCTCTCTTCACCACGCACAGCTCATGGCCGCTCCTCTCCCGTCTAATTGGCCCACTGATGCGCACCCAGTCTCCAGGAACTGCTCTGGCACAGAGGTGGTACAAGTAAATATTTGCTTTGATTGTTGAATTTATTATCACGTGCTAGATCCTAGAGTAACTAAGATGAGCCTGCCAGACAGGAGCTCTTAGTCTAGGGAGTGACGCAGATGTGAGCCCAGAGAATATTTACATTTGACGTGACAGGTGCGGTCGCAGAGGAAGCCAGCTCTGGGGCCAGAAGAGGCTTAGGAAAGATTTCTCAGGGAAAGGAACACTCGAAGTTGAGTTGATTAGACTGCACAGAAACCTACACCAGCGAATAAATACAATGACTTTAGGAAGCAGAATAATGGAAAAACATGCTAAACGAGTAATATTGGTTTAGCTTGGTGAAAGATTTTTTTTTTCTCTTTTGCTATTTCCAGCGATTCCATCATGAATTTATTACTTTTTATAATAAAAAAAGTTAAAAACATGTTGGTGGGAAATATTTCTTTGACACACACAAAATAACAAAAACAAAAAACAGCAAAAGGCTGTGGTCTGTAACTTCTCGAGTAATGCAAACACCCCCCACCCCACCACTCCATGCATGCACACCTGCACACATATGCTGGTACTGTAACGCAAGGCACATGAGAGTGTCTCGCTGGGAGTGTTCTCATCTGTTTTTGGAAGTCAGCTACAGGTATTGGAAATTAAACTTCTTCTTGAAATAGATTTTCTCAAAAACAAGGAAAAAAGACGAAAAAAATGAGGAAAACGATGCAAAATGTTGAAATCCTTTCACTCAGTTTGAGTTGAGTGAGCCAAGGGATAGGAGGAGAAAAGAAACTAGGATTTTCTTGCCATGTCCCACTTGTAAAAGTCAGTGGATATTTATACAGGTACCAGCTAAGTCCCTCCTGAAAATTCTTGAATGGGTGCAGGCTGTGAAGTGGCAAGAGGAAAGATAAATGTTGTTTTGGAGAGTAATTTAGTGCAGTGTGGACAATATGAAGAGAAAAAAAAGAAAGACCGAATGGAAAATCTATCCCCAGGTCAACGCACACAGAAGCTTTGAGGACCATGTGCCCGAATGAGCCCTCTGCACCAGGTGGAGGCCTCTCTGTGGGCGCAGCCAGAGCCGGGAAGCACTCAGTCGTACTGCCCGCCCTGCAGTGGGTGTCATTTTAGGGGAGCAGGAGAATTGAGAAGTATAGAAAAATCAAGACCAGCAGGCTGTGACCTCTTCCCCTTCTTTAACAATGCAAGTATATTTTCCCACGATGGTGTTTAGATGTTCCCGTATGGGGCCTTTAGAATGCGGGGGCGGTCTGGGGCTGCTTTCAAGCTCGGGTCCCTCCCCAACTCAGTTTCTCTTTCCACCTCAGTCAGGGCCTTTGTCATAACCACGGATGGCTTGTAGAACTCGCGAAGACTTGGGTCTCCTCCTGCTTTTTTTCTCCATGCTGACATGATCCGCATTTCATGCTCTTCTGAAGTTCAGAATTTTCTATGTTCCCCACGGCAAGCTGTAGTATTTCCAGTTGTCCTGACTCGCAATCCCATAAGCACCCAGCTGTGGGGAGCTAAAGGGAAATGAATGGTGCTGTGATAGAGAAAACCTGTTAGCTGCTGGGGATTCAGGGCTTTCTCCCAGGCCCCAGCCTTTTGCTCGTGTCCCTTCGTCTCTCTCCACAGCAGTGTCCAAGTCAGAGAATCTGATGTGACATTCTGAAGATTTGCTGAGGGCTGTCTAGTTGGATCCCCCTAAACACCTAAGAGAAATATGGGGAACTCTAACTTCCTTCCTGGGACCAGCTCGCTGAATGATATACCCTATTCCAACAAGGGTGGCCAGTGGCTGAAGACAAGTCACATCTATACTGGGGGGCTTTGCCATTTTGAGCGAAGGCACTTCTCTTCCAGTCAAAGAGACTTTGACTCTCACACAGGCAATCAGTACTTCTAATGGTCAACTTTTCAGACACAAGCAATAGGCTCTACAAGAGTAATTTCATATTTAGTTTAAAACAGGAGACCATCCCAAAGGACTTACTGTAAAGGAGATGTAACCAGTCCGGCATTGAGCCCCAAGCCCCTTTTTGGTGGTGACTGTGAAATAACTGGGAGTTTTTATGTCTCTCGCCTTCAATTCCCAGCCTAAGGGTTTGTCTGTTTCTTCATTTTCATTGTGGTCCTTTGAGACGTTTGATTGGGTCCGGTTAGATTTAGAAGTAAGTTGGAACCAGGCTTGGAAGGATCTTTTTTTTTCACTTTGGCTATACTTACAGATGGTAGAAAGGGTCAAGGGAGTGCAAACAAGAATGCCATTTTGTCCTTTTGTCGCTGAGGACCCTATTTGATACAGCAGTGATTTGAGATGATTCTTGAAATCATGAACTCAGGTAAGCTTCCTTACAGAAAGGAGACATGAGGCTCAGGACCTCTGGAACCCCTCCTGATCAGGTGACTGAGGATGACCAGTGGTCCTTGTTTGCCTGGGATGGTCCTGCTCTTAAAACTGAAAGCTGTGAGTCCAGGAAATCCCCTCAGTCCAGGGAAAATTGGGATGGCTGGATACCTGCTCGGAATTAAAGTTTGAATGAATCAAAACAACGAAACCACTGGGGAGACACACTTGATATGTGTGTGGTTTTCATATCAAGTTTTATGGGTTTAGTTTTCTTTTTGTGTGTAGGATGGAGCCTGCTCACAATGGCTTCACCAAAGGGCACTGAGGTGGAGAAGGCAAGAAGAGCTAGAGAAAGGGGGATAGATGGAATAGGTTTTTGCAACAAGACTTTGGGCTTTGAAGGCAGCTTATTTTTAATAGCAGCCAAATTTAGATAAAAGTGAGACATGTGAGAGCAACAAAGGTGGAGTCTAAGCTAAAGAAAATAATTTCTACTCAGAAATAACAGGATGGATACTTGCTGTAGAGAGTCTTCCTCAATTTTCAGGCAGACTTACCTATTTTTTTCGTGTGCGTCCATACATTTTATACCTTGTTCCGTTTATGTTTCAATTTATGCTTGTGCATACAGGGTCCTGGTGAGGAGAGACATGTCTCTTCATTTTAGTGTTTCCAGCACCAACCACCATGCTGAATACATACTGGGCACTTAATAAATTGAAAAAATGGATTAATAAATAAACACCCTAGGGGAAGAGCATGAATGACTAAAGGAAAATGGAATGTTTTTACTTTCTCTTTTAAATCCGTGGTGGAGCAAGATATGAATATTGGCCTTATGGATTTTACTTTTTTTCTTTACATATATTCAATGGAAATGCAGCTAGTTTATCTTTTCTTTGCTGAGTTAGAGAAAATTACTTTCCTCCAACAATGGTGGGGAAGTAAGGGTGGGTGGAAATGGTGAGGGCATCTTCTCAAGTCACAACACAATTCTCTGTCCTGCACTCTGGGCAGAGATTAGGCAAATATGTGTCCATCAGTCCAACCCATCAGCCTTCACTTTTCTCACAACTTAATTGTCTACTCTCCACATGGATGTGAAAGGACATTGTTCCATCTTCCCTAAATGCCCTTGATAACTGTCCAGTGGGCTGCCATCTGTCCAGCTGCCCCATAAGGATGACATCCCTGATATGCCTTTGGGGACCCTGGTAAGTGCAAAGGAGACAGTGGATGGTGAGCTCTCATGCCTTACAGGAAACTGAGGTGAGCATGTCAGAATCCTTTCCTCTCTCCTTCCCTTCTCCCATCCTTTGTGTGTGCGTGTTTAATCTAAAAAATAATGTGTGCTTTGTATGCACAAAGGCTCAAACTAGCAGAACGTGGAGGCCCTCTCTCTCCAGAGCCTGGTCTTTTACCCTGCAGCCCTAGATGTGAGTGAACGTTTTGTCTCTCCCTCTAGAATCCTGGAGTTGGCTTCAGGCCTGTGGTCAGCCTCAGTCCTGAAACTCTGCCTTTCATGCCACTTCTTTGCCTTTGTGACTCCATCAGGCTTGAGCTGCCTTTCCATATCTGCTTCTCAGCCAGGTGCAACCTCCATACCGGGACTTCTCCCTTCACCTTTTGCCTGTTGCCAAGCTCCTTGGAGGGCTGCTGCGGGACACCCCGGATATAAGCCCACCAGCCTTCTGGCCTGCTGCCTGGAGCAGCTTCCTTGCAAACCTTGAGGCTTCCCGTAATGCTATTCATGACCATTTCTCATGTGCAGGGGTTAAATTGAATCTGGGTAGGGTGCTTTTTACCTGTATTTCTTTCCACATGTACCTTATCAAAGTTGCTACTAAACTCAAAGTGATGTATTCCAGGCTTTCTAAACAAGGAAACATGTCCTGTGCTGGGAAGTGGCAGGCAGGACGTGCATCTTCTCAAGTCCAAACACAATTATCTGTCCTGCACTCTGGGCTAAGCATTGGCACTGGAGTTCAACAAGTGCTAAATGGCAACAGAAAGGGTAGGACATGGTTTTAAAGATGAACATGACATTAAGTAATCTGGCTCATAAAAAAATACTATATCATTTTGAGATTGGTGTCTCTTCATGGTTGTCCCCCCATAGGGCTCCTGTCCTGCTTTCCCAGGAGGGTGGGCCTCTTTGATTCTACCTCCTGGAAGGACCCCAAAGCATTGAAAGATTACGTAAAGTAGAGACAGAAGAGTGAGGCTCCAAACCAGGGGTGTCCTTCTCAGTCCCGTCGCAGGGGAATCCTAGAGTTCCATTTCACTTTTAAGGTCTGTCCTCCTGAGTCCTGGAATGTGCAGTCCCTTCATGGGGAAGCCCACCTGGACTCTGGGCTTGTGCCCTGTGCCCTCCGTAGGACCAGCATCAGACTCCAACAGGGTAAGCTTCATGGCCACATGAAAGTTGCATGCCCCCATTTGAGGAGGGGGTCGTGTGTTGCAATACTCCACTTTCCCGGTTTCCAGAGTGCTGGGTGTAGACTTTTTTAAACAGAATCCGGAAATGGCGAAATTAAATTACTGTGCATGTGTGATTCTATGTTACCCAGAAGTCTATTTACCCCTTTCTTGTAATAAAATGATGGAAATGTTATTGCCTTAAGGGCTATTGAGATTTTCAGACTCTGAGCAGACTGTGGAGATCTCCTCTGGGGAAGCTGTTTCCCAGCTGATTAATTGCTTGATAAATTAAGACAGCATGGCAGTGACCTCACAGTAAACCAAACGATGGGGCGCTGGCTAACCCTGACTGGGAAGTTCTGGGGAGGTCTGTTCTCAGGATGATGTGTATTTGTTTCAAGTTGACCTAAAGATAATAAAAACATACTTCAAAATATTAGGCTGCCATTGCTTCAGGGATCAAAAGGAGAAAGGAGTTGTTTTAATATTTAATCTGGTTTATACCATGGTGGTATTGCAGATCTGCTCAGACCAGTTATTTTGTATCTTCAGTCAACACTACAGACACCAAAAAGGTCTGATGCCTGAAAAAAGAGAACAACCAGCCCCTCAAAGTCTCAGTGAATCTGACACCAAAACAGATTGCAGCCATAATAAGAAAAACATTCATTACGCTAGACATGTTTGAAATACGGGGACGTCCTGTGGAACCACAGTGAAGAGAGATCAGACAAAAGCGTTCAGTGTCTCTATTGTAAATTCAAAACTCCAGTTTATGAGCCGATTTAGGACAAGTTGAATTAATAGGTTCATTATTCTGGCTAATACTCACTTTGAACTGCAAAACAATGTGAAAATGTTAGGATTATTTGGAGGCATGAATGAACAGATCTTGAGTTTCCAAGAAAATTTAAGGGACATGCTTTGTGTTCCCCATTAAAAAAATCAGATATTTCTTAGATATGGTTGATTGCATATGCATTTCCCATAGAAGCAGCTGATGGTTATATAGTAATGTCAAACTGTTAATTTTAAGAATAAGTGCAATGGCCCCAAAATAGGGCACAAAATTCGCTACAGAATACATAAACTAAAAGTGGGAACTCATTAGGAGTTGTTTTCCTGGATGTGGGAATCCCCGTGAATTATGGCAGGAGAAATGGTGAGGACACAGGCAGTGATCCAGGAACTTAAATCCTCAAGGAGCGAGACGGAATGCATCGAAGGGCCGTAGATGCGACACGGAGGGCGTCTACCTGATGCGCGCTCCAGGTCTGGCTCAACGCCGAGCTTTTCAGAGGAGCAGCCCACTTTCACGCAGAAGGGGCACAAGTTTGGGGGCAGCCCTGAAGAGGAACACAAAGACTTTGCCCAGCTTCCAGCCTGGTGGGGCGAAAGATGTGACAGAATGGCCTCTTAGCCTTGAGCTCGACCATGGAGGTGGAGGCAACATTTAGAGAAAGGGTAGAAGTCATAGGGTTTTGCTATTGGCAGACCAGGAGTTTCAGAAGGCTAAGTGCAAGTATTTGTGGGGTCTAGGACAGGTGTGGTACTGGGTCAGAGTAGGGGGCGTGCGGATCTGTATGGGGACAAGGAATGACCTTGGGCCTGCGGTCACCAAAAGAAACAGCATGTTAGGTCATGGCGGGATCAGCTCTGATGTTTCTTAAGGACAGCTTGATACTCGGTTCTATTTGGAGCATGTTTCTAGGACTGCTGTTTTAGACTGTGGTCAGAAAGCTGTGATGTTGAGGAGAGAGGGCTTTCTAAGCCTGTGCCGAATGCTTTGGGTCCTCTGTCAAGGGCAGCCTCACGGTGAAGGAAGGCTGCACATTCCTTAGAGCTCTGTGGGCCATTTGGGAAGACTTTTCATACTTTCCTTCAGCTACATTTCCAGAGCTGGAAGTGTTAGGTCAAGGTTTTTGATACTGTCGTGGCTAATGTGGTAAACGCCCCAATATCCATGCCCCCCCAGATGATCCACCTGAGCCAATCATAGCAAGTGCCCAGGCACAGTCTCAACCGTGTCATCTCCAGCCTGAGGCTGGTGCCAACTCACAGAGAAGATCCAAGTGGAGAAAACTGTGGAAAAGCCCACCAGGAGCCCAGGCATCACCCTCGGGCTGTCCTGTCTTTGGACTTCTTGTTAGGTGAGATAATACATTTTCTTATTGTTAAAGGTACTTTTAGCTGCGATCTCCTGTTACTCACAGCTGAAAACATCTTACTGATGCCAGTGAGTCCTGAAAGGTTGCTCTTCAGAAAGCTGTGGATTCCCTACACCCATACCTTGAAAATATTTTTAAAAAATAAATCTAAATGCTATTTGTTTTGTATGAGTGTGTATGCGAATAAGACTTTTTGTCAACATTAGTTGTCTCAACTTGCAGAGTTGTTATGGATTGAATGTTCGTGTCTCCCCAGAACTTGTGTGCTGAAATCCTAGCCCTCAATGGGACCGTGTTAGGAGGTAGGGCGTTTGGGAGGCGGTTAGGTCATGAGGGTGGAGCCCTCATGACTGGGACTAATGCCTCTATAAAAGCGACTCCAGAGAGCTTTCTCATCTCTTTCTGCCATGTAAGAACGCAGCAAAAGACAACCATATATGAACCAGGAAACGGACTATCCCCAGACACCAAATCTGTTGGCATTTTGCTCTCCAACTTCCCAGCCTACAGAACTGTGAGAAATAAATGTTTGTCGGTTAAGCCCCCAGTTTTTGGTATTTTATTACAGTAGCTAGAACTGATCAGCAGCTTATTAAAAAATAGGGCGCCTGCATTAAGAAATTGGGAGACTTTACTCTAAGTAATCTGGGTTTCTGGTTTCTCTTGACATCTCTGAGCTTGTTCCTGAAGAGCCGGTTGGGGCCCACTTGGCTTCCTCTCCTTGGTGGTTCAGTTTGACTCCTTCCTCATCGGCCTTTATGTCACCCTCCACGTGTGCTCACCCTCAGCTCCAGGAATGCTCCAGGACTTCCAGCTCTCTGCTTCGATGTGTTCACGGTCAAGGCCTCCATGTATGAATGTGTAGGGGCCACCACTGCCCCAGTTTGGGGAGCAAAGGCCACTTCACAGCTCTGTCCTTGGTGTCCATGTGCCCTCTGGTTTCCCACAGTAGGACAACATCTGGGAACCTGGTTTCTGATTTGAGCTCAACTTTAAGAATTCATGTCACTTTTATGGGTGTCAAGGTTCTTATTTATAAAAATAAATGGTCTGGACAGATGATCTGTGAGGTCCTTGATTATCTGTGATTACTATGAATTTTTTCCGAAACCTCTCTGAGTGTGATATGTCATCATCTGAAGGGTCCAGAAACCGCAGGGAGGCAACCCTAAGAGGAGCCTTGCCTGGCATGGGGCAAATGGCTGTCACCCTCTCGTCAAACCCAGTCAATCGCTTAGCAGTGAAGGGCATTTCTGAAATACTGGACCAGTTCCCTTGGCTCATGGCTCTGTGTAAACCGTAAAATGCACACTCAACACTTGATACTTTTCATTAAGATAAAAGAACTCTCAAGTTCAAGTGACAGAGTATGTTGATATATGATTATAGTCATAACACTGCTTTTCTGTCTTTAGAAGAAATTTTCCCAGTCGTGGGTTTAACCTGATGTCCAGACAAAGCTCCCTGATTAAATTTAATAAGAAAATTCAATAACCCCATATTGAGTACTTTTGCTGTAGACTTGGATTAACCTTTAACAAATGAAGCTTTAGTTACCACATGGCCTGAAGAACATTCTCCCTGTGATGAATGTGTCTAAGTCTGCATGTACTTGAGGACACTGGGGGCTGGGAGGGTCACACTGTGGTTGAATGACCCTGAAGAAACCAGCTCTACTGAGCTGATGATGCCAAGGTAGTCGGAATGACTTCCAGGACCCAGAGCCCCCGAAATTGCCCGCGGCTACTACCCAATATAGAAGAAACCCATCTCTCCGATACTTACATACTTGACATATCTAAACAGCAGAATAGCCCCCCAAAGATTTCCTTATAAATGGTCATCTAGTTAAAAATCGAATGTTGGCTCACTGTGGACAAGCAGTGGGAGAAGGAGCAGTGACATGGCTGAGCAGCTGGTATTGTCATGGAAACTAATCCACACAATGCAGACAAAGGAAAATAAATCAGAAACATCTCTATTTCATGTCGTGACTACCTCATAAACGTTATGAAACAATTCTTATTTACTATTTAGTAGAAGATAGTTCAGCTGTACAAGCATGGAGAGAATTTGAAAAAATGTGAAAGAAAACCTGTAGGAAGAATAAGTAATACTGCAAGGTCTTTCCAGACTGCTATTCTATAGCTTTTTCTGGTTTGGTAGATGACATTAAAAAAAATCTTCCAAGATTTTGCCATACTACTCCCTACAGGTGAACAGGATTTTTGACTTACTATCATTTTTATATTGATCGTTGTGAAGATGTTTTAAGGAACCAAATGTGTAATGCAGATTTGTATATTTTTGTGGTTAAACTGGGTAAATATCAATTTTGAGTTATGCTTAGTCCCTAAAATTTAGAGTTTAATGTTATGAAATTTTTTCTCATTTTCAGGTAAGTCTAAAATGTTATAACTGAGACAAAATGAGAGTACTTATTACATGTTTCAGACTACTTGCATGATCTATGATGTATTTTTATTAGGTAAAAAAGTTTTCTGGTATATACATATACATAGTATAACATACAATATATTATACATGTATATTATATATCACTGTATTATATATTACATTATATTATATACTATACATATTATATTTTAATATATATTTTATATCACTGTATTGTACATATTATATATGAAATTATATAGTATATATCACATATAATGCATATATGATATATAATTACACATAATACATATATAACATAATTATATTTTAATAGTATATAATTGTATATTATGTATACATCTGGACTCTCTTCTGCTAAATAACAAATATATATAAACCATACATAAGCCATATATGTTAAGTGTAACATACATGCATATTATAATTATATGCATATATAATGTAAATTACAAACAAGTAATTATAATTTTTTACATGATATATATTATATATAATTGTAAATTATAAAAGCATATATAAGCCATAAAGAAGTGTTAAGTATATATGTGTATATATATTATATATAATATAACATAATAAATATTACAAATACAATTATATTTTATATATATACACACATATATGTGCCTATACATACACACATACATATATATATACTTATACTTATTTATTCTAGCAGAACCTTATAGCCCTTATTATATACTAGATCTTATGTGCTAAAAGTTCTTTTTTGTACGGTTGTATCTGTTTTCAATCAAGATCTCTGGCTTCCAGATATATTTGTAATTGAGAACAGATTCACCCCTGGCCATGCTGGGTAGATTATTTTTGACTGTGGTGTGTGTTCCTCTAGACTCTTCACCCAGAGGCCTTTTTTCTGCTCCCCCAGGGAGGTGACTGGTGAGTCTAAGGGAGGGGCCAGCTCAGCGGTCCCCAGGGAGGACAAGTTATGGTTCCAGAGAAGGTGGGACACGGCCCCCATAAGCCCTGTCCTTATAGGCGGGGCAGGCAGCAAGGAAGGAGCCAGCCTGGGCCCTGGCAGATCTGCACCTATGTGTCTGTCTTGTCCCGTAAGCTCAGAGACTATTGCTGAGATTGGACAAGCCCTGTAGCAGTGTCCCTGTTAGCTTCCAGATTCAGTATCCACATCCCTGACCCTAGGAGAACCTGTTGATCTGCTTCTCCATGGTGGGCAGAGACAATGAAGAGACACTGTCCAAATCCCTTGTTTTTCTCTGTCGAGCACTGGCACAGCCTGCAGCAGGAAGAAGGGGGAGTATGTGGTGATGCTGTGGGTCAGCCAGCCATGTCAGGGGAAAAGAAAAATAAGATGGTGGAGGTAAATGCTACCAAAGCACTTTTGTTTCTTCAATACTTGGTCCAGAATGGACATGAATTCTGGACCCTAATGTAATGCCTGGGACTTTGTGACTGTCATTGTGGCATCTGGGGCTGTACTCGTGCCCACTCAGTGATCACGGAAGAAAGAGCAGCATTCCCCATTTAGGCACACATCCAGATTCACCAGTACAAGTAGCAAAGTGAGTGAGCGTCAGATCTCGGAATCTCTTCGCCTCTGTCCTGGGTGGGTGACCAGGGCACTGCCCATGCTCTCCTCTCAGGGACTCCAGATGTCCCCCAACTGTGCACTAGCTGTTCAGGTCACACACACTGATATGGAGCTCTTTTTTCTTTTTTCTTCTCCCTTTTTAACTTAAAAAGAAATCATTCATTCCCTGTTTAAGGACCTGCAAGGTCAGACATCATGAATGTAGAGGCTTTGTTAAAAGTTACAGTTCAGGAGGGAGAGAGTGTCCGTCTCCCGTATAAAAGGAAATGTGTTGTAAAGGCACTGGGCGACTTCTCTTTGGATCTTTCGGACACTGTGACAGGACTGTGGGAGTTTAAATCCAGAGTTGTCTGAAGTTATTAAACAAAGCAGTCTCGTCCCCACTGTGACTCAAACTGTTAGCACTGCCTTCCCTCTGGGGTCAGGCCTGGGGCTGCCTCTGCACCCAAGACTCCTTAGCAACCTACTCAGGAGCTCCTGGGGGATGGCCCTGAGCCCCAGGCTGTGCAAATCCACGGCAGGTGAGCGCAGAAAGGGGGTCCCCTGTGCCCCCGTCCCAGCCCAGCCCTCCCAGGCTCATTCCCGCACCCCTGCTGTTTATTAAATACCCATTAAAGAAAACTCAGGGGGAGAAGCAGTCCCTTATTTGAGCAGAAGGCATTCACAAGTTGCTGGAGTGATTCAGGTAGAGTGTGGGCCTGTGGTAGCTGCAAGAAGAATAATGAAGCGAAATGGGAGTCAAGGACATAGAACAGGCATTCAACCGCTGACACTTCTTTGTAGCTGGCTCCCTCTTTGTTGGCATGGATGCTCAACTTGAGCTTACCTAACAGTTTAAGGCCAGGAGTTCCAGACACAGCTTCAGAAGACATGTGAAAAATATCCACTGCTCGATGGGATTGTCTACAAGTTACACGGCCGATGCTACAGTTTTGTTTCAATTTGCTTTGGCATGAGGAAGACTGTACATGTGAATAGAAATGTTTATCATTAGGTGTTCACTGCTCATGAAGCATGAAGCAGTCTGGTTGAAGCAAGGAAATTCTCAAATAAAAAAACTGGTAATTATATCTATGTGCATGTAGATATGTATCTATAGATCTAACATCTACGTATCTATCATTTGTTTATATTCCAAAAGCAGTTGCATTTTTTTACAGATTAGCTCTTTAAGTGGTTAAGGACAGTTAAGCTTAATTAATGTGAACTTAGCCCCTTGAGTTAATAAACTCCCCCTTGAGGGCTATGAATTGAGACAGGGAAGGAAGCTGTCTGTAACAGCTATTTTGATGGCTAAGGCTTTTTTTGTATCATTTTCTAGATCTTGCATACTAACAATGACATATTGCTTTGATTGCTTTTTAAATCAAGAGTTAAACATTTTTTTGTTTTGTGAAGCAAAAAAGTGATTCATATACCTTAAACGGGAGATTTGGATTTTTTTTTAAATTTAACTATTACCGCATTTTTCTTGTGCCTCTAACCCAAGAAGCAAACATTTTCCCATTGGATTACCAACGCTTCCACTAAGTCATGTCCTGATTTTGAGTTTTATTATTTCAGCTAAGGTGAACAAAAGCTCCATAAATAGGGCAGTGAAGGCCCAGGTTCCCTGGCCCCCAGGGCTGTTTTTAGTAATATGCCTAGAGAACTGGCCTCTGTACTTAACATCTGACAGAATTAAGAAGCTTCTTTAGGGACCTAAATTCCTGCCTGGGAGAGAACTTAAAACTCAAAAACTCAGGGATTGAAATGTATTGATTAAAATACAGTTGTGGGAAAACAAGGAACAATGTTTGAGAATTTTCTTCATATTTATGTGACCATCAGGAGAAAGCCTTTTTTAGAACACTTTACCGAGGTCAATTTAAACACAGTAAAGTGAACAAATCTCAAGGATCAAGTTCAATGACATTATATGCACGCGTACAGCCCTTTGACCACCACGCAGATCAAGATTTAGAAACTGACGCTCCAGAAAGTTCTCATTTTTCACTTAATATCACCACCCCAACTTAACTACTATTTTGATTTCTTTCAATACAGATTAGTTTGGCCTGTTTTTTGACTTCAGATAAAAGGAATTGATTGCTCTGCTTTCTTTTGTGTGTCTGGCTTCTTTCACTCAATGTGAGTGGTTTTAAATTGACATACAGTTGAATTCATTTTTTTCTATGTATGCAGTGCTATGAGTTTAACACATACATAGATTCCTGTAACCACCATGGTCAGGGTCCAGCCCCTAAATCTCCCTTTAGTCAGATGCTCCTTCCCCATCAATCCCTGGCAAACAGTGATCTCCATCCCTCAAGATTAGCCTTCTCCCAAAATGTCAGATAAATTATAGATATGTAACCTTTGCTACTGGCTTTTTTCACTTAACATAATGCATTTGAGATTCTTCCATGTGTAGCAATATTTTGTGCCTTTTCATTCTAGTAGTATTCCCCGTATGACTGTATTCATGATTATTCATCCTGCTACCGATGGCCATCCGTGTGCTAACCATTTTTTGTCTTAATAAAGCTGCTATGAACATTTGACCTTCAGGATATTGGTTGCAACTTTCTTCTTGTTTTATACGGCACCTGCTTACTATTCTAATACTAAATTTATGACAATCATTTTAGATTTCTGAACTTCATAAACAAGTTTGTTTAAAAGAGTTTGGAAATTGATATGATTGCCAGTATTTTATTTTCATAACTATTTTTTTTCCTAAATATTTCAGTTGCTCTCACCATCATTTTATGAAAGGAAGAAAAAAATTTTTTTCACTAAAAACAAGAGGAGGAAGATTATGGAGGAACAAAATATCGTACAGTCACTTAACTTTTGTGACTTCACTTCAATCATATACATTCAAAGGTAAGTCTTTTAAGGAGTGTGGGAGAGTCTGGCTGCCATTCCAGGACTCCAAGCACAGAGTGTGTACCCTGGAGAGAGGTGGGGCTGTAAGGCGTGAATCTTCCCCTCTCTTAGGAGGGCTTAAGGTGCAGTGAATCCTCTGTCCCCTAAGCCTGCATCCCATGTTCTTCAGCTGAGTGCCATTCTAGTCCTTAAGCGATTTGTTTATTTTTAAAAAGAACATGGTGCTCAAGGGAAAGCCATGTGTTTCATCAGATATACTGGACCATCGAACTAGCAATCTAAATTCCATGCTGTAGGAAAAATAGACTGTGACTGGTCTTGTTAAGAAACAGTAAATTGGACTTCATTTGGGTAGCTTCTTAAGGAATTTGGAAGGTACTTTTAACTATATGTAATTTTTACTACAAGGAATGGCTTTGCTTAACTCCATCAAAAGCTATGGTTCCACTATGGCCCTAGAGCAAAGGATAGTCCTTTGAATAGAATATTATAGCCATGGAGGTCATATGTCATTGCCCGTATTTTTCTCACTTTGTTGTAAGTGGGTAAAATTTCGTTATGGATATTCATCAGTTCTCAGATGGGCAATTAAAAAATCAGTAATTTAAAGGAATTGTTCAGTGTTTCCATTTGTGAAAACACTTGGGACCTTGGTGTACGAGTTATTTCCTGACCCCAAGTCTCAGGCAGTGGGAGTAGCATCTCCTTCTTCTCTGGTGTTCTTTAGAAACAGAATTAAAAGAGGCGCCATGTGTGAGGGCTGGGCACAGAGCCAGGCATGTAACACAGGGAGAAATAAATGTTAGTTCCTTCCTCTGCTTCATCATCCTTCGCCTCCTTGATCTTACTTCCAAGGGTCACAGCTGGGTATTTACGGCTGTGGCTGGATCAAAAGATGTCAGAGAGTGCAGATAGCTGATAGGTGAGTGTTGAGCCAAAGCTGAGGCCTTGCTGAGGTGTTGGACTGGAGATCATATGCAAGTTCAGGGTCTGGAAGGTGAGTGAAGTTGGTGACCTGAGAGGGAAGCGTTGATGACAACCATGGGCAAGAGAAGGTCCAAGGGATGGGTGGTGGTTTCTATGAGGGATCCTCTGGATATCAGGAAACAGAGCAGTGATTCCATTCAATTCAACAAACATTTATTGATCCTCCCACATGCAAATGAATGCTCTAAGATCACGGAGTTAGGAATAGCTTAGCATGCGGCAAGTATATGCAATGTTTGATCGTTGACCTTGGCAAGGACTGTCGATCTCTGCTCTGGTTTTAGTAACCAGGCTTGGGAAGATAAAGCTCATAGTGAGAACTGTGTTGGGGGTGGGAAGGAGACAGGGGCCCTGGGAGACCCACAGTTTAAATGCTCCACCTGAGTGGGCTATCCCCATTCCTGTCTGTCCCCCTTTGGTGGTAGGTTTCTTTGGTTCTATCTGTTTCTAACACTAGAGTTTGGGTTGGAAGGGACATGCTGTCATAGTTTAGGGCCATATGGGACTTGGCCATCACATATGTTCCATAATTATGACTTGTATACTCTCTCCTCCCCCACCTTGTGAAGCAGCCACTGACTTCCAGACATTACAGAAATACTATACACATGAAAGAGTTCAATTTTCTTCCCTTTTTATTTCTTCTTCCTAGGTAAGTAATTAACCACTTTGGAAGAAGTAGATCTGACATAATCCCATCAGCAATTGGCATTGGGTTTCTGCAAGTTCAGGTCCAACCAACCTTTTTTATATACAGTGTTTGTCTAGGAATTCTGGGGGGAGAAGCTTGAATGAATGTTGGTTTATTTTATGTTTCCAACTAAGAGTAATTTCATAAATACTAGTAATTTTGGAAGGGGGAAACCTACTTTATAGTAAATGATTAATCTTTTCGAGATATTTGAATGAGTGGAGACTAGAATTGAATTCTTTGAACATTTCGCATTAAAAACTTTTTATTCAGAAGCAATCTCCAACGTTTGGGATTTTGTTTCTGGGCAGAAATCTAGTATTCCGACTAATACTGCATCCACATTATTAAAAAAAAAAACCCACAGTTGTATGTCTGTTGCAACTAAGAGTGGTGTATCTCATCCCATATACCTGTAGAGGCCTAGCCACCCCATGAATGGGGGACCCAACGGTACACACACCTCTAGGCTGAGAGGCCTCGCTGGTAGTAAAGCTAACGTTGTTTTTTGAGGACAGGAAACTATTTGTAAAATCCGATTTGGGAACCAATAAGCTAAATTTAAGACTGAAAATGAAATGGAAAAAAAAGCATTTGGCAAACAACTTTAACTCTTGGGAGGGGAAACCCCTCACCTCACACCGGCCGGCTCTTGCAGAGGTCCGCCGAGAACCGCTGAGACTCACAGGCGAAGGCGAGGCCGGGGCCCTGGGAGACCTGCCCGGCCGGGCCGGGCGGCGGGAGTGCCCAGCCTGCCTGGAAACACGGTCGGCACGTGTGCCCACGGGAGCCAGCGCCCCGGGAGCCCGATCAACATTCCGCAGCCCGTCCGCACCGAGGGAGGCTGGGGAGGGTTTCCAGGGGCACTTCCGTTTCATCCTGTTTCTATTTTAAAGCCTGGAGACAATTAAAGATCAGCGTCTGGTGCCAGTGTTTTTTTTTGTTGTTGTTGTTTTTTTCTTTTCCACAGTTCATGCTATTCTTAGAAGCAGTTGAGCCAGCGGTGGTGGAGTCTAGAGGCTTTGGAATCTTTTTCTTCGTGTGGCAACAACTTATTTTTCCTGTGGAGCCTCCGTGGTGCTTTTCTTGGGCTCAACGGCGCGGCTGACGCGGCTTAAACTGCCCCTTCCCTGGGTGCACACACGCTGAACGCTTTGGAAACCGAGCAGGAAAGGATTAGAGGCAGGCAGAGGGAAAAAGCAGGACCGGCCTCAGCTGCTTTATTTATAGCTCCCGGAGTGGTGTTTGTTCGACTACCCTGAACTTTTGTGGAAGTTCAAGTACAGGAACTGTAGAGATAAAAATGCTAATTGTATTCTTTTAAATGATTTTAAACTATGAAGCCAAGGTTCCATGTTGGCAAAATGAACTGTCTTTAATGTGGTCACATGGAATTAGAAAAAATTCCTTCAGCCAGATTTTGCTGAGCACCTACTAGGCATGATGCAAAGTTATTTGAAGCATAGATTTTATCTTCAAGTGGAAGAAATACGACATGCACATGGATTTCTCTTATAAAAATAACCAGGGAATATTATTACCCAAACAATATATATTAGAAAGGTCATTTCATATTGAACTAGGAACATTCCAGAATGATTCAACATGAAGTAATGTTTGCTTTTGTATCTTTGAAATACTCCCTAATAAAAAGGAAAAACTATAAAAGCAAAACAAAGAATAATACTTATTTTGAAATAATAAAATTAAACAGGAAAAAAATGCTTGTGGAGTACAGCCTAAATGATACTTGAAATGAATACGTATATTCTCAATTGCATATATTAGAAAACGAGAAGGACTGAAACTCATGATCTAAGTGCTCAACAGATCCAGTAAAAAACAGCAATGACAAAACACAGAGTGAGCAGAAAGAGAGCAGGAGGAAGGAATCATAAAGATAAGGTGGCAATTAATGAGCTAGAAAACAAAGTAATAATACAGAAAATCAACCAAACTAAAAGCTAGTTCCTTGAAAAGAATGATAAAGCAGTGTCTGGCAAGAATGACCAAGGATAGGATGAGGGAAGGCATGAAAGACAAACAGGACATAACTACAGATGGAGATTTAAAAACCTATCAGAGAATGCTATGGAAATGTTCCAGTGATATGTTTAGTAACTTAGAGACTAGACAGTTTCCCAGGAAAATGTCAATCATAAAAGTTGATGAAACAGAAAGATTGAATATTCCTGTAAACACAAAAGAAAGGAATCAAGTTAATAATCTACAGTTTTTCTCTGCTGCACTCCCCTCTCCAGAAAACAAGCCAGACACAGCCAAGATTACACTCTTCAAAGAATAGATAAGCACCACTTTTTTCGAACACTGGAACACAGAGAACTCCCCAGATCATTTGATATGTGTAACCTTGCCAATAAAACTGAACAAGTAAGGAAAAACAAAGCAAGATTGTAGGCTGTTGACAATTATGGACATGAATACAATGATCTGAAAGAAAATATTAGCAAACAATCTATGCAAATTATTTTAAGAATACATTTTTTGCCCAATTAGTGTTCTGGCCCAATTGTTGCAGGATTAGGAAATCTTTTAATGTAATTATCACATTTGTACATTTAAAGATGTGCAAACATTATTAAATATTGCTTAAAATTTTATGTCTATGTGAAATGTGAAACACGGTTGAGTTATTCTCTGTCTCTGGTGACGGAGGATGAGGGATGAAACAGAGTACTTCATTGTTACTAAAATGTCTTATTTCTTAAAAAAGAAAAATAACTGAAACAAAGATTCAGTTAAGGTAACATTTCTTAGAACCAGTAGATTAGCCTTTCGGTAATTATCATTTTTCTCTATTTTTTTCTGAATCGTTGAAATAGGACATGACCAAACGTTTTTAATTTAAGGAAAAAAGAAAAAAGGCAAAATCCAAAACTTAAATAAATTACAACTTGCACTGTTCTATTAATATTTTCCATTTGTGTTCACTTATTCACCGTTCTTTAGAAAATGTTCAGTTTATAATTTATTTTTCGTGTGAGACTAATATAGTCAAGACAATGTCTTCTTGGCTTTGGTCTTCCTTAAACTGTTTAATAACTTGTGATTAATATTTTAGAATTCTTGTTTTCCATCTATGAAAGAAAGTCAAGATGATTAGGATGTTTGAAATACAGAAAAGGTTAGTCCTCTCATCACTAGCCACCATCACTCTGTCCCAGACACAAATCTCTTTTTGTGCATATTCACTTCCTCCAAGCGCCCAGGGTCATCAAAGAGCTTCTGAGGTTGGAGTTTATTTCTTTCTGTTCTCTGATCCTCCTTAGGTTTCATCTGCTTTGTCTCTATTCCTAACATCCAGTTCCCTCCTTTCCTAATTATCTCCATCAGATAGGGGAGAGACTCAGTAATCACTATATTAGAATATATATTAGAATATAGTACCTAATTGTTGAGGTGAAGCTTCAAAGGCAAGTACATTTGCATCAAGTAATATTTGTACTATACAAGTGTTCTATAAAAAGGAAAATTAGCAGTTCGGGGCACATGGATGGGATGGTATAAAAATGATAAATGTATGGGATGCATGGAGTGGGGAGCACCCATCTTTGCCTGGAGAAATGATGACAATATGAAGGAAAAGACATTTGGGCTGATGAGTGAATACAGTTGGGTGGCAAAATGGCATGGAAGCATTCATGTTGGCATTGACAGTGGAACTAACAAGGGCCAAAACAAGAAAACAAAACAAAACAACACACAGCAAAGAAGGACTTGGTCGTGGGACTTGAAGTGGTTTGGTTAGATTCCCTCCAATTAGGGGACCTCATCCTCTCGCAGGAAGCCTATTCTCTGTCTTTGTGCTGGGTAATTCCTTCTGTGGAGCCCAGATTTGTTCTTCTGAAGCTTCCTGGATATCACCTTTGAGACCACAGAGAACACAGGAGATCTCCTGAAGATATTTAAATATAGATGTCATGGTCTGGACCTCCACACATACACCGATGTCTCTGGTCCAGGCCACACAACCCTCATAGCTCCAATCCTTTCTCAGATGCTGTGTTTTCTCACCTTTTTGGAATGCTTTCAGTTTTCCAGTTCCCTTTGCTGCATGTGCCTTTGAAAATACTATACCCTGAAATGAATAGATACTGGAGTGACAGAGAATGCGATGACCACCTTCCATCATTCTAGGTTTTAAATATCTGTAATCACAACCTGAGATCATTTTAGTCTTTAGATCAGTGACATCAGACTGGTAACCTGAGAGCTTACTATCAATGAAGGCAGGTATGTCTATTTTTATTTATTTTCAAGTAGTGTCTGTGCTAGGCCTTGCTAGCTTATAGGATGCTGGTATGTGAATTAGAAGTCACCCTCCCTGGGTGGAGTGTCAGGAAAAAGGCACCCCTTTGGGCTGATGGAGGTGGTCACAGCTTGGCAAGCAAAGCCGGGCTGGATTTGGGCCCCTGGCTGCTCCCCTGCCCTGGGGCTTTTGTGCAGTGCACGTACTACTCAACTGACCAGGGTGAGTGGTGTCCTGTTTTTGCACAATTTTCGAACTCCCTCTCTCCTTCCCTTCCTACCATTCTTGCTTTCCTCTTTCCCTCCCATTTTTGCTTTCAAAAACCTTACATTTCTGGTCATTATATTTCATTTTGTAATATGACTACTTTTGCCTTCTCATTTGCATGTATTTGCATTTTGTCTGCATCATGTTATCAGTAAACTTGATGAACTTTCTTTCTCTTTGTGCTTCCGAATTTTCTGTTTCTGTCCTTTTCCCTCTTTAAAGGGATATTTAAGTCAATGTCTTTTGAACTGAGAACTTAAAAGCCCTCTAAACTTAAGGTTCAAGAAATTCGACTTTTTATAAAAACGTCTGTTTCCCTGCAGAGATTAACAAAAATTCTAAAAATGAAAAGATCCAAGGTGACAAGAGACAAAAGTTGTCCTCATAGTGTCCTCATAGGTACCGTTCTGGTCTCTGGTTCCCCACTGCTGTGCTTGTGGTGGGGGGGCCCTCATCTTCAGCTTTCTCCTTTAACTTCTCAAGGTCGTCACCTACCTTCCCTGCTCACAGTGTGTGGCCTTGGAGGGATGGTGCCCACCAATATCTGGGTGAGCGCTGGGGCAGTCAGACAGGCGATGAGTTAACACACAGCTTTGAGGCCCTCAGGGAGCAGATGGTGGGCGGGATGCCTCCTCAGAGGCATTTAATCATCAGGGCAACGCTTTGAGGCATTACTTCCATTTTACAGATAAGTAAACTGAGGTTCAAAGAGCTATGTGATCTGTCCGGCTTCTCATTCACAGGTCTCCTGGTTCCTGGTTCTGGCAGCTATTTTTCACTAATTGGAATATTTGGTTAATTCAAGTTTACTTTTGTTCATTTCTGAACAATGCTTGAGGCTTCAATGTCCGGAACTGGAAAGAAGAGGTCATATTGTTAACACCTGCAATGATGGAGTGAACTCATCCACTGCTGCCCCAGTCTCAGTATTGCTTTAACTGTTCTTTGCTTTTGACAGGGGGTAAAAGTCTGAGAGTAGCATGGAAAGAAAGAGGACGTGGTGGTGGTGAAAGCTTGGAGGAGACTGGGGAATGTGTCCACACAGGCAGTTACACCCATATCTCTGGTGTGGGAAGAAAATCTCTTTTCTCGAGGTGAGGCCGATCCCAGCCATCAAGAAGATGGATTCTCAGGTTCCCACAAGCCCTTACTGCTCTGGAAGAAGACACCCCCCCAGCTTCAGGAAAAGAACCTTTTGAGGTCTGGCTTCAGCACAGATGCCACTTGTGTCAGTGTGGGGAGACATCCACAGCGCTGCTTTTACACCTTTGCTTTCACTTGGCTGAGGGCTCTAGGGGAGACACCATAGTTCTCTATTTTAGCATTGTTGTTTAGAGAGCTTCTGCATAGAATAGGTCATCTTCTGAATTTTAAGTTTTTCCTTAAGTAACCTTCTGTTCCACAGCTATTAATGTGACTCCACCCAGCATTTGCTGTAACTAAAATTGATTATAAGCTGCTGACTGGGACCTTCCTGTCTGCTCTCTGTCCCTTGAGATTGTTGCCAGACAAAGTTTTGCAACCCACAGGCTTGTTGCCAATTAGTGGGTCAGTGGAATGTGGACTCAAGGTCCTGGCCTCTCCTACATGCTGGTCTCTTAAGACATAGGAGGGAGGAACCATCTTCAACCTGTGGGTTGATGGTACAACTTTTGCTCACCGAGACTCAGTAAAACAAATGACATTCTTCTAGCCAAAGGTGGAGGTTAGCTAACCATGTGGAACAAGAGGGCACCAGGAGAAGGGATGCCTTACCTGGATAAATCTGTCAAATGTTCATATTTAGAATTTCGTAGGTGTTCATTGAGATAAAATCTGTTCTTCTCTTCCTCAGTTAATTCATATCAGGGTATTCCATTCATAGCCAAGTCTCTCTGCATGTATTAGTCTAACCCATATCTCTTTTTTTTTTGGTATCATTAATGTACAATTACATGAGCAACACTGTGGTTACTAGACTCCCCCCATTAACAAGTCCCCACCACCAACCCCATTACAGTCACTGTCCATAAGTGTGGTAAGATGCTATAGAATCACTACTTGTCTTCTCTGTGTTATACTGCCTTCCCCGTGCCCATCCCCCCAAAATTATGGGTGCTAATCATAATACCCCGTTTTCCTCCTTATCTCTCCCTTCCTACCCATCCTCCCCAGTCCCTTTCCCTTTGGTAACTATTAGTCCGTTCTTGGGTTCTGTGAGTCTGATGCTGTTTTGTTCCTTCTGTTTTTTCTTTGTTCTTATACTCCACAGATGAGTGAAATCATTTGATACTTGTCTTTTTCGGCTTGGCTTATTTCACTGAACATAATACCCTCTAGCTCCATCCATGTTGTTGCAAATGGTAGGATTTGTTTTCTTCTTATGGCTGAATAATATTCCACTGTGTATACATACCACATCTTCTTTATCCATTATCTACTGATGGACACTAGGTTGCTTCCATTTCTTGGCTATTGTAAATAGTGCTGTGATAAACATAGGGGTGCATATGTTTTTCTCACACTGGGCTACTGCATTCTTAGGGTAAATTCCTATAAGTGGAATTCCTGGGTCAAATGGTATTTCTATTTTGAGTTTTTTGAGAAACCTCCATGCTGCTTTCCACAGTGGTTGAACTAATTTACACTCTCACCAGCAGTGTAGGAGGGTTTCCCTTTCTCCACATCCTTGCCAACATTTGTTGTTGTCTGTCTTTTGGATGGTGGCCATCCTGACTGGTGTGAGGTGATATCTCACTGTGGTTTTAATTTGCATTTCTCTGATGATTAGCGACGTGGAGAATCTTTTCATGTGCCTGTTGGCTATCTGAATTTCTTCTTTGGAGAAGTGTTTGTGCAGATCCTCTGTCCATTTTTTAATTGGATTGTTTGCTTTTTGTTTGTTGAAGTGCGTGAGCTCTTTATATATTTTGGATGTCAACCCTTTATCAGGTATGTCATTTATGAATATATTCTCCCATACTGTAGGATGCCTTTTTGTTCTAGTGATGGTGTCCTTTGCTGTACAGAAGCTTTTCAGCTTGATATAGTCCCACTTGTTCATTTTTGCTTTTGTTTCCCTTGCCTGGGGAGATATGTTCATGAAGAAGTTGCTCATGTTTATGTCCAAGAGATTTTTCCCATGTTTTTTTCTAAGAGTTTTATGGTTTCATGACTTACATTCAGGTCTTTGAACCATTTCGAATATACTTTTGTGTATGGGGTTAGACAATGATCCAGTTTCATTCTCTTACATATAGCTGTCCAGTTTTGCCAACACCAGGTGTTGAAGAGGCTGTTATTTCACCATTGTATATCCATGGCTCCTTTATCTTCTACTGACTGACCATATATGTTTGGGTTAATATCTGGACTCTCTATTCTGTTCCACTGGTTTGTGGGTCTGTTCTTGTGCCAGTACCAAATTGCCTTGATTACTGTGGCTTTGTAGTAGAGTTTGAAGTTGGGAAGCAAGAACCCCCTGTTTTATTATTCCTTCTCAGGATTGCTTTGGCTATTTGGTGTCTTTTTGGTTCCATAGGAATTTTAGAACTATTTGTTCCAGTTTGTTGAAGAATGCTGTTGGTATTTTGATAGGGATTGCATTGAATCTGTAGACTGCTTTATGCAGGAAGGCCATTTTGACAATATTAATTCTTCCTAGGCAAGAGCATGGGATGAATTTCCATTTGTTAGTGTTCTCTTTAATTTCTCTTAGGAGTGTCTTGTAGTTTTCAGGGTATAGGTCTTTCATTTCCTTGGTTAGGTTTATTCCTTGGTATTTTATTCTTTTGATGTAATTGTGAATGTAATTGCTTTCCTGATTTCTCTTTCATTCTCATACATTGTTAGTGTATAGGAAAGCAACAGATATCTGTGTATTAACTTTGTATCCTGCAACTTTGCTGAATTCAGATATTAGTTCTAGTAGTTGTGGAGTGGAGTCTTTAGGGTTTTTTATGTACAATATCATGTCATCTGCAAATAGTGACAGTTTGACTTTTTTGGATGCCTTTTATTTCTTTGTGTTGTCTGATTGCGTGGCTAGGACCTCAAGTACTATGTTGAATGAAAGTGGGGAGAGTGGGCATCCTTGTCTTGTTCCCGATCTTAGAAGAAAAGCTTTCAGCTTTTTGCTGCTAAGTATGATGTTGACTGTGGGTTTGTCATATATGGCCTTTATTATGTTGAGGTACTTGCCCTCTATACCCATTTTATTGAGCGTTTTTATCATGAATGGATGCTGATTTTGCTGAAAGCTTTTTCAGCATCTATGGAGATTATCATGTATGTGGTTTTTGTCCTTTTTGTTGATGTGGTGGATGATGTTGATGGATTTTCAAATGTTGTACCATCCTTGCATCCCTGAGATGAATCCCACTTGATCATGGTGTATGATCCTCTTGAAGTATTCTTGAATTCAGTTTGCTAATATTTTGTTCAGTATTTTTGCATCTATGTTCATTTGGGATATTGGTCTGTAATTTTCTTTTTTGTGGGGTCTATGCCTGGTTTTGGTATTAGAGTGATGCTGATTTCAAAGAATGAGTTTGGAAGTATTCCCTCCTCTTTTATTTTTTGGGAAACTTGGAGAATGGGTACTATGTCTTCTCTAAACGTCTGATAAAATTCAGCGGTGAATACACCTGGCCAGGGGATTTTGTTCTTGGGTAGTTTTTTGATTACCGATTCAGTTTTGTTGCTGGTCATGATTTTTCCTTTCTCATTTCTGATTCTGTTTATGTGTGTAGATTCTAATAAGTCTGGCTAGGGGTTTATCTATTTTGTTTATTTTCTCAAAGAACCAGCTCTTGGTTTCATTGATTTTTTTTCTATTGTTTTATTCTTCTCAATCTTATTTATTTCTTCTCTGATCTTTATTATGTCCCTCCTTCTGCTGACTTTGGGACTCATTTGTTCTTCTTTTTCCAGTTTCAATAATGTGACTTTAGACTATTCATTTGTAAATGTTCTTCCTTCTTTAAATAGGCCTAGATTGCTATATATTTTCCTCTTAGAACTGCCTTCGCTGTGTCCCACAGAAGTTGGGGCATTATGCTGTTGATGCTGTTGTCATTTGTCTCCATATATTGCTTGATCTCTGTTTTAATTTGGTCATTGATCTATTGATTATTTAGGGGCAGGTTGGTAAGCCTCCATGTGTTTGTGATCCTTTTGGTTTTCTTTGTACAATTTATTTCTAGTTTTATACCTTTGTAATCTGAGAAGTTGGTTGGTAGAATTTCAATCTTTTTGAGTTTACTGAAGCTCTTTTTGTGGCCTAGTATGTGGTCTATTCTGGAAAATGTTCCATGTGCACTTGAGAAGAATGTGTATCCTGTTGCTTTTGGGTGTAGAGTTCTGTAGATGTATGTTAGGTTCATCTGTTCTAGTGTGTTGTTCAGTGCCTCTGTGTCCTTACTTATTTTCTGTCTGGTTGATCTGTCCTTTGGAGTGAGTGGTGTGTTGAAGTCTCCTGAAATGAATGCATTGCATTCTATTTCCTCCTTTAATTCTGTTAGTATTTGTTTCACATATGCTGGTGCTCCTGTGTTGGGTGCATAGATATTTATAATGGTTATATCCTCTTGTTGGACTGACCCCTTTATCAGTATGTAATGTCCTTTATCTTTTGTTAATTTCTTTGTTTTGAAGTCTATTTTGTCTGATACAAGTACTGCAACACCTGCTTTTTTCTCCCTATTGTTTGCATGAAATATCTATTTCCATCCCTTCACTTTTAGTCTGTGTATGTCTTTGGGTTTGAGGTGTGTCTCTTGTAAGCAGCATATAGATGGGTCTTTGTAGGGCCTTCTGATCTAAGAAGTAGCCCTTAAGTGCTGAATCATTGCCAAGATAGTGCTCACCGGATAAGCATAAGGCAGCACCTGAGCATGCTTTCAAAATGAAACAAGTTTGCTACCTGTGTTCCAGGTATCTCCCTATTGGTGGCTTGGGTGTTCCGTGAACGTGATCAGCTCGTGGACACCGTTTGCTTGCATTGTGTGCCTTCCTGCGTGAAGAGCTTATGACTGCTTGACCTTTATGCTGATTGGCCTGTGAATGTTATATATACTCTGCTGTTTCTGCAATAAACGAGTTCCTGCTTTGACTGAGCTCCCGGTCGTGTTTGTTTGTCTCCGGTTCAGGCTTAGGGGCTGGAGGCTGGTGATCGGGCGGACAGTCGGCACTCACCTCTCCCAACCTTGCCTTGCCTGGGCGTGCCCTTCTCTTCCCTCCGCAGGTTCAGAGGATCCCAAGGAGGGCTAAAAACCCCAACAGGTCTTGCTTTTTTATCCATTCTATTACTCTGTGTCTTTTGACTGGTGCCTTCATTTACATTTAGGGTGATTATCAATAGATATGTCGTTATTGCCATTGCAGGCTTCAGATTTGTGGTTACCAAAGGTTCAAGGGTAGCTTCTTTACTGTCTAACCGTCTAACTTCAACTCATTTATTATGCTATTATAAACACAGTCTGATGATTCTTTATTTCTCTCCCTTCTTATTCTTCCTCCTCCATTCTTTATATGTTAGGTGTTTTGTTCTGTACTCTTTTGTGTTTCCATTGACTGCTTTTGTGGATAGCTGATTTTATTTTTTGCCTTTAGTTAGTATTTGGTTGGTCTGCTTTCTTTGCTGTGATTTTATTTTCTTTGGTGACATCTATTTATCCTTAGGAGTACTTCCATCTAGAGCAGTCCATTAAAAATACACTGTAGAGGTGGTTTTTAGGAGGCAAATTCCCTCAACTTTTGCTTATCTGGTTATTGTTTAATCCCTCCTTCAAATTTAAATGATAATCTTGCTGGATGCAGTATTTTTGGTTCAAAGCCCTTTTATTTCATTGCATTAAATATATCATGCCATTCTTTTCTGACCTGTAAGGTTTCTGTTGAGAAGTCTGATTATAACCTGTTGTGTTTTCCTTTGTAGGTGATCCTTTTTCTCTCTCTGGCTGCCTTTAATACCCTGTCCTTGTCTTTGATCTTTGCCATTTTAATTATTATATGTCGTGATGTTGTCCTTCTTGTGTCCCTTGTGTTGGGAGACCTGTGGACTTCCATGGTCTGAGAGACTATTTCATTCCCCAACTTGGGGAAGATTTCAGCAATTATTTCTTCAAAGACACTTTCTATCCCTTTTTCTCTCTCTTCTTCTTCTGGTACTCCTATAATGCAAATATTGTTCCGTTTGGTTGGTCACACAGTTCTCTTAATATTTTTTCATTCCTAGAGCTCCTTTTATCTCTCTCTGCCTCAGCTTCTCTGTATTCCTGTTCTCTGATATCTATTCCATTAACAGTCTCTTACACCTCATCCAGTCTGCTCTTAAGTCCTTCTATTGATTGTTTGATTTCTGTTACCTCCCTCCGGAATTCATCCTTTAGCTCTTGCATGTTTCTCTGCAGCTCCATCAGTATGGTTATGACTTTCATTTTGAATTCTTTTTCAGGAAGATTGGTTATATCTATCTTGCCAGGCCCTCTCTCTGGTGTTTGAGTGATTTTGGACTGGACCAGGTTCTTTTGCCTTTTCATGGTGATGGAAGTGATCACCGGGGAGTGGCACGTGTGTCAGCTGGGAGAACAAAGTCCCTTCCTGCTTTCTGGTCACCTTGCCCTTCTGTGCTGCCTGTGCTGGTCATCCGCACACAGGGCGCAGTCTCTGGGTTAATCCCATGAGCTGCCATGAGTGGGGCTGCTCTCAGGATTGCCTACAGCACCGCTGAGAGTCACAGGCATGTGGCATGTGTTCTCCTGTGAGAACGGCGCCCTTTGTGCCTTCTGGACTTTGTGCTGGCTTCTTCTGCCTGTGCTGGGCCACTGCGCATAGGGGGCAGACTCTGGGTCTGTGCCTGTTAGCTGGGAGAAGACACTATGTGGTTGCTGTAGGTGGGGCTGCTCCCGGCTGCTCTGCAGCTGTGGCAGTCAGCCAGTTTGCTTGCAGCGCCGGTGTGGGGGATGAATGGCAGGCTGCTTTTCGGAGTGATGGGCTTCAGAGCTGTGTTACCACCCAGGGCATTAGGGCACCTGAAGTTCCTTAAGATTCCCCGCCTGCTGGGCTGAGTATGCCAGGGCGATTTTGTCCAGCTGTTAAGCCCTTGTCCCTTTAAGACTTTGAAAAAGTGCCCACTTTTCTTTTGTCCCAGGGGAACCGGCTGTGGGGACCTGCTCGCGGTCTCCATCTCAGATTTTACTTTTCCGTTTCTCTAGTATCCAGTACACCATGCAATGTGTGTCTGTGCTCCTGGTGCAGATCACCAGGGCTGGTTATTTAGCATTCCTGTGCTTCCACTCCCTCCCCACTCTGATTCTTTTCCTCCTGCCAGTGCGCTGGGGTGGGGGGTGTGCTCAGGTCCTGCTGGGTCACGGCTTCGTATCTTACCTTTTCATGAGATGCTGAGTTCTCGCAGATGTCGATGTCACCTGGATGTTGTACGGTATCTTCTGGTCTCTTTTTTAGGAATAGTTGTAATTGCTGTATTTTCAAAATATATGTGGTTTTGGGAGGAGATTTCCTCTGCCCTACACATGCCGCCATCTTGAGCACCCCCTCTCTAACCCATATCTCTTGAGTGTCACTGTGATTTAGACACTGAAAATGGCATGGAGAATAAAATCTACAAAATGCCCTTGAAGAGATTACCTTTTTATCTGTGAGGCAGACAAGCATGGAAGTTAGAGGCCATCTCATCTGCTACTAACTTTATTTTTACTATGTTTTATGGTTTATATTTTTCTTACATCTTCATCCAGATTCCTGTTTCCTTGTAAGACTTCTCAGATGTACCTTCCCTGGGCTCAAACATACATATTGTTCACATTGTACTTGGGCACATGACCTGGCCCTTGACCCACACTGTGTGTTTTGGGGGAAGACCAGGGATGGGTATGAGAGCCTGGGTCTGCTCCCTGATCCCACCTCTTCCTAGCTATGTGACCCCTGCATCAACTCTAATTCTCTGTCCCTTTATTGCAAAAGGAGGGTAACACGTGAACCTCACAGAGCTGTCATGAGCTTCAAGTGGGATAATAAGTAAGAGAATGTACTGCACATCATCTGCTTTACAATAGTCATGAAATATTAGTTTTTTCCATTTTTTTCATATCTTATTTGTTTATCTACTAAAGGGTTAGTCTATCATTTCTAATTTCTCCTCTGCCTCTGAGATGCTGAGATTCTGATCTATTATTATTTGATTAGTACAAAAATAGCTATCTCATGGTTCTGTTTTATTTTTTGAGAAATTCTTTGCATTTCTAGAGAGTTGTTTTAATTTTGGCATCCCTCCCTGAGCTCAGGGCAGTGGAGAGCTCTCTGTATATGAAGTGGATATCATTTATCTATGTGTCATTATACATCAATCACGTGTGTTTGTCTTGTTTTCCATTATGAAATACAGACTCCTGAGGAAACTTCCTGTGCATATCCCATTAGGGCCAGGTATACTGTTGGACAAAGGAGTGTTTGATAAACATCACAAGTGGTTGGGAAATAAAAGCTATCCTCTACTTTCATGCTTTTTAAAACATTATCTCTAGAATTACTTATATTCACAATAATTAATCTTCCTTAGAAACTTCCAGTTAGAGTAAAAAGCCCCTTAGATATCCCATACTGATAATAACATGATTCCAAGTTGTCGTCATTTTATTCACTTGATATATTCTTGAAGAGGATACCCATGAACTGTTGAAATTCAAGTACTTGCCATAATTGAATTTCAAATCTTATCTCTCTGTTATAATCTGATATGTATTCCTACTGTGCTTTGGCTCTGAATATAATAAAAATCACATTTCCGAAATCCAAATTTTACCTCAAGGGATATTTCTGCTCTTGTTAATGAACAGTTTGTGTACATTGAACTCTTCTGTAAAAGTTTAGCCAAATGGTTCTCAGGCCTCTTACTCTGAAAATTCATTACAGTACATACTAAATATAAAACAAACAGCAAATCCTTTGTGGTTAGAAATTCTCCCTGAGGCTGAACGAGGTGAATATTTAAAAAATAACAGTCTGTCATTGCTCAGAAACTCAATTGTATCAGTAAACACATATCCACTAATTGTTTTCCCAGACAGCAAATATGACGAGGTATTATAGCATTTCCCTGTCTGTACTCAAATAATAAAAGTACTACTTTTTAAAATGAGATTGTATCCCCTGTGAACAATTTAGTTAATAAGTAGTTCATTTAAACATCTCTAACACTTAACACTTGATGTAAGTAGGCCCTTGGCCCCGGCTAGTCTCAAGGATATATCCGGAGACTTTCAAAAAAATCTGAAGTTTAGGAACCAAGGAAAGTACTGTCACAAAAGAGCTTTGTTCCCTTTCTTTTAAAAAGAATAAAATTCTACTGGATAAATAATCAAACTGTATACTACATCCCTAAATTGCCTTTAAGTCACTCAGCTCATGTCAAGGACTAATTCTGAATTCCTGGGTTTCTAAAGACTATGACTGATAGCTGGGAAAGATAGCGGCTCTTTGTATGTGTGGGCACCACATATAAAAATAAATGGTGTTGTTACCTAATAGCGTCTGGACTAGTCTGAGATATTAAGGATTCATTTATATAGTCTAATAAAGCATGTTTAACTCCAGCTTCCTGCAAAAAGAAATGAGGCCTGTTTATAAGCTAAAAGGAGAAAAAATCCTGACACCCATATCCCACTCGTTCCTGTCCTTGTGACCTGACTGCCCGAGAGTGGAGCAGGCTCAGACTTTGGAAGTCCCTGCGTTTTGGTCACAACCTGCCTGTCCTGGGCCCTCATGGTTGTGAATCCTTTGTTTGGTCTTAGAAGGAAAATGTTTGGGGTTGAGATGTACATTGAATTCTTAAAACCACTCTGTGAGTTAGGAACTATTATTTTCCCCATTTTATAGTTGAGGAAACTGAGGCTCACAGAGGTTAAATAATTTGCCTCAGTACAAAATATTGAAGCTGAAATTTTAAAAAACAAATCTTGACTCAAATCCCTGACTGCAACCATTTTGTCACATGAGCACACAGTATATTCTAGGTGAAAACATTGAATATATTCAGTTAATGATACAATTGAAATTCTCCTTGACCTCATTTCATATCAGTCCTCTGCCCAGAAGCAACTGCTCTTATGAGTTTTCTAAATTTTCGTTGTTACGCAGTTACAATATATGTATGAATAACATGATTTTCTATTGTGGGATTTAAATGTACAAACCATGTCACACTGTATGTTTTAATATATACCTTGTTTTTTAAATGTAAAAACATGTTTTAGAGATTTTTTCCAGTTCAATTCAAAGGTTGGGCTTTATTATTTTTTTTAACGATTGCCTAGTATCCTATGCTATGGTTATACCCTAAACTGTTCAGTCATTTCCCTGCTGACAGAGAGTGATTAGACCTTTATTTAAATAAAACAAAAGTGTGGCAATAAGTATTGCATAGGCTCACTATGCAGAGTTCTCGTTATTTCTAAGAAGATACAATGCTCACATTCTGAAGTATGATTCCTAATACATTGACTGAGGACTTCACTTTTTTCTTGCCCTCCAACATAAAAGAAATTCAATTAGAACCTTAGAAAATTGTACTGATGATGTTTGATTATATATATATATATAAATTCTTGCCCCTTAATGTCCTGGGGCTCGCAGGAGGTAAGTGCATGTGACCCAACATGCGGTTTACCACATGGTCACAAGGAAAGTGAGTCCTTTGACCTTGGCCAAAAGCTCACTGGTTTCTTCTGCTTGGAAGACAAAATGGTTCGGTAAGGTGTTTCCTCCAAAATGCCAGCTGTGGTCTCCCCTGGACACTGGGGTCCAAGGATATGCTGTGTTGCTGTTCTTATTGAATGTGGCCTGTCACATGGTGGCTCTGAGGCCCTGCAGCTGTGGTCATCTGAGCAGGACAGATTCCCAGTGTCTTTCTAATCTGCAGAGAGAGGTGGCATGATTTTAACCTTGCATTTAAAATCTTTGTGAACATTCCAGACAAATAAATCCCCTTGACCGGGGATCTGCATTGGTGACCATGTTCTGAGATGACTCTTAAACAGGTTTGTGGCTCATGGCTTAAGGCGGAGCCCCTAGACATGGGGGTGGTGGCTGGGGTCGGGGGAAGCAATCAGGTTTCCTCTGGGTGTGGAGCTCTCCTCCTATGCTTTCTTTTGTCTCTCTGTGTTCTTCCTCTTCTTTGCCAAAACATTAGAAGAGCGTGGGGTCTTTGGGGCTCTTTTTGTCCCCCCTTGTCCATCCCACCTGTACCAGTTGCCTCACCCTGCAGACTCCCATCACTGGCTCCCAGTACCGTGTGGCCAGCTCACCCCTGTGAAGTCAGCCATGCTGATGGGACATGCACCTACCAAGCCATGTGGCAGGATGAGCTGTTGCCCTGCTGACCAAGATGGTTAGGGAGGGCTTGGGATATTGGTACCAGTGGGCATTTTTGCTTTCCTAGGAGGAAGAATTGGAAGGAAAGAGATACTGAGAAAGGGAGGCGAGGAAGTAGGACGCAACCAGAGGAACAGACACGACTGCCGTTCTTCCTTTAAACTGGCAAGCTCAGGATCCTTCCTCCTGAAGGGTCAGACGAAGCGCCACAGCCAGGCAATGCTTTGCTGACAGCTCTTAATGCTGAGCTTAGGAGGCAGCACAGTGTCCTTGAGGAACGGAAAACGCAGGTCTAGTTGACCCTTGAACAACATGGGGGTTAAGGTGCCACCCCCCAAGCATAACTTGAATCCCCCCAAAACTGAACTTTTAACACTCTCCTGCTGACCAAAAGCCTAACTGATAACATACATAGGCAATGAACACAGTATTTTGTATCTTAAATGCATTACATATTGTATTCTTACAATAAAGTGAGAGAAAATGAAATGTTTTTTCAAATTGTCCCAAATCTCAAAAAAATTTTCCAATGTATTTATAGAAAAAAATATGCATTTAAATGGACCCATACAGTTCAAACCTGTGTTGTTCAAGGGTCAATTGTACATAGATATAGATATATAGATGTAAACCTATACCTATAGATATTAATAGATAAAAATATATACAGAGTTGCCCCCAATAACTTTGCTTTTTAATCTGCCCAGGGGATCATATGTATGTGAACATATTCTATTCAATATTGACAATATCATAAATGCACTGAGAGACATATTTTCCTCTGGAACGACCCCAAAGGATGATATTAGTGATGTGACTTGGAGGATATTAGACATTCTTCGTGTACTTTCCTAATGACCAGAGTGCATTCTCCTGGCACAATTATCTCCACCACTCTTGTGCAGGGGAAGAAGGCCTTTCCCTAAGGTACATAACAGTATCTTAGGGTACACATGTAGGCTACAGTTAAATGTTCCTTTATCAATATTAAATAAGAAGTAGATTGTGCGAAGCATTGCCTTTGGGGCCACCCTGAATTCTTCATTACTTGAGTCTATTTTCTCTGGTGCTTTGGCCCAGAACCCTCTTTTCTCAGTGTCTCTTCCACCGGGCCCTGGTGTGCAGGATGCGGTGTGTCCTGTATTTACCAGTTAGGGCTTTTGAGGTAAAGTTTAAAAATGAAACATGGCTTCTCTGAGACGCTGGGAAATTGAGTATATTGATCTGCCTTTACCATGTGATAAAAAGGCTTTTATCTACCTTTATAATCTTTAAATCTTGGCACCAAGTAAAGGTGACAAGAGAAATGCGCTCTGAAAGGGCAGTTTTGGTTCTGTGAGACAAATTGGCCAGGGCATTTCTCTACCCACTTCTGGGCTGTGTAGGGGTACATGGTGGGACGGTGATGGGAGCAGATGCCCCCGAAATGTCTTGGCAGCACCTGGGTCTGAGAGCAGGGCCCTGGCAAGAAGGCAGAGCAAGAGGCTGCTCCGTTCTAGACAGTGGCGCCCAGGGGCGCAGTGAAAAGAGCCATTCTGCCCCAGAGTTTTCTCCTACCAAGTTCCACAGGGTCTGAAATGCTGAAATTTGAGATGAACCATAGATTAAACACCTCTTTCCCTGGGTCGTTGCTAAAGGCGAAAAAAATCCGGATATTGAAATATATTGCCATTAACACCTTGGTGTGAATTTGTTTCTCAGCCTTAATAGCTGAAAACATCGTGGAAAGTATTTACAAAGTTATCAATGAGGCTGAACCAAGTCTTACTGGAAGAGAGTCATGCCCATCAGGTCCCACATTTTCTATGGTGGCTACTGCACTGCGGTGTAGGACTGAGTAGTTGTGGAGGGACCACATAGCTCCCAGAGCCTTAAATATGTGCTGTCTGGCTCTGTATGGAAAAACTGCTGATCTTTTGTTCACAGTTGTGCTTTCAAATACAGTGACCTCTAGCTAGCTGCAGGTGGCTATTCAAACGTGGATTTGTTAAATTAAATAAGATAAAAAATTCACCCTCATTTGCACCAGCCACACGTCAAGTGCTTATTAACCACCTGTGGACAATGGATATCGAACATTTCCATCACTGCAGAAAGTTCTACTGAAATTTATATATTACTTGTAAGTTATATATTAACATATATTAATCCTTTATATTAATCCACAAAGAACCCAGACATATCAAGTTCTTTGATCTCAATCTCTATCACTTTTTAAAAATTGAAGATAAACATCATCTCAGGGAACGATGGCTAAACTCATTGTCTGTCTCTGGGCATTACAGTATGCCCCCTTCCAGGCGCGATCGGCCATGCAGGATTTCCTCCAGTGTATTCATGATCTAATTTGTAAAAGTGATTATTCTCATACGTGAATCTAATGGCTGTAGGCACTCTAGCACTTTCCACATACTTCCTTTGACTCCTTTGTTCACAATTCCCTGCTGGCCTCTTGGTAGAACTTATGGACCCCCAAGGACCATGGACCGGATTTCCCTTGTTTGGATGGAAGGTAGCTGTGGACCACAGCCTGAGAACCCCCAGCGGCAGCTGTAGGATGAGAGCCCAAACTCTTCCAAAGAGAGGGCTGGTCACATACACATAAGCGAGGAGACTTTCGAGGCTGCAGGGAGTCATTGTCCCCTGTCTTGGCCAAGGCTTGGTGTTCTGCCAGATGGTATGTGATATCGTGAGAGCTGGTAAAGAAGCAGGGTACCTGCAGAGTCCCCTTCTGACCCAATCTGAGAATCATGTTTGTATCAGGTAAGGGCAAAAGGCCAAGTTGCTGTTCAGAGATCGAACAGTGTAGTGGCTTGAAAGATAACACTTATTTCTTTCATATGACAGTCCAAGGTGCATAAGCCATTTGCAGGCTGCTTTGTTCCACAGCCACTTAAGGATATAGGCTCCTTCCAAGTCTTTGCTCTGTCCTCTGCATCCCCCGGCTCCCTGGAAGACTCGAAGGTGGTTATGCGCATGTCCAAGTTTGACTGAGAAGGAGAAAACGGTGCCCAACCCTGGGACCTGGCCCCACAGGGCCCGCATTGCTCTGCCCAGGGTCCACAGGCTGGGCAGTGGCAACCAGGAGCAAGGGGGATTGGGAAATGTAGTCCAGCCTTGTGCTCAGGAGGAAGTGGACAATGGATTTTGGTAGACTTCTGGCACTCTTCACTTTCTTTTTTAAGCCTTTCCTCAGTAGTTGGTAATTTTTTCCTTTCAAACATCAAGACTCCACATTCACCGAGAGAATGGATTGTTTCCTTCCTCCCTTCCCTTTCCATCTTCCTCTCTAACTTCAAAAAAAACTTCTATGAATGAAAGAGAATTCGTTTTTTCAACCTTTTTATTATTGTTTCAAAAATGATGAATCCTTAGGTTTCTGTAGGGAATGAACCCTTTCTGTATAAATGCTCCACTCTTTCAAACGGCAGATACTTAGTGTTGTGGCGGGGGACACTGACTACTCTCATCATATCTTCAACAGCTGGAAATGTCCATGCAGCTGGAGTTCTTCAGAGCCAAGTGGCTGTGTGCAGGTCACCAAGACTCCCATTACTTTGCTTCCTTTATTCCACTAGAGTGACTCCAAGTCCTGACAACCAGTGGGGATAATTGACATGAAATGCTCAGGCCCAAATGCCCAAGCTTCCCCCAAACAATTGCTGGATTGTTCTGGGACCTATTGATGCAACAAACCTCCCTGCTGAGAAGTTTGCCCCGAAATTAGCAAGCAGCAGCTGTCAGGCCCATCATACGGTTTTATGTGATGCATGCATGAGACAAAGCAGTTTCTTCTTCTACTCTGGCAGGGAAGACAGTCAGTGTTTGAGTAGAGCTGACACTTCTGTAAAGGAAACTAAGTGAACCTGGCTTCCATTTCACTCTCGTGGTTTCCAGACTGCCACAGAATCTAGGCGGCTCATCCCTGGAGCCTGGTTCCCCGCTGTCCAGGCGGAAGAGTCTTAATGAAGCTCCGGGAAGGCCTCTGAGGCTGGGGGTCACAAGCCCCCCCCATCTGCTCTGCGCCTGTATAACCCTTAATAACTTCAGAATTTTCAAAACCAAGACCGTTTCTCACTCTCTGGACATGGAAAGATTCTCTATGTAATAGTTTTAACCTTGACACTGACTTCTTGTTTTGGGGGGAATTTGAAAACAAAGTGACTCGGCACTAGAAGAGCACCATTCACTGGCTATCTGTGGTTCAAGTAAATGTGAATTTTATCTTCTCTTTTACCCTCATTTAATGAAAACGTACAGGTGTAAAAGAGACACAGTGGAGTTGGAGGAAGAGCAGCAGATGAGGAGAAATTGGGTAGAAGCTCTTTAATGTCTGTGGGCCTCGCTGTCTCATCTGTAAGTTGGGACCATTCATTAGATAATTTTCAAATTTTACCCAACTTCCATTATATATGGATAGATGGATAGTGTCCTTTACCAAATACTGTAATGTTCTTAAAAATGAATTGTTAGGTTCTTAAAATGGTTTAGGTAAAATTGTTCTCTTGTATACACATTAGTATTTATGTTTATAAATATGAGATGTGATAAAGCTCTGTGGACACAGCAATGAGATATTTTTCCCATATACTCACACATGTTAGAAACACGTATGAGTTTAAAATGTGACTCTCATTTTGAGTTGAATGAAAATGGAAATATAGTTACTTAGCACTGTATGTACTGATAGTCAAAAAGGCATTGTTATTAATACCATCATATTTGTAACTATGGTGATGACTATAATGCCATCAGTGAGTTATCTAAAATGCAGAAATTCTGTTGGTACTTTACGTGTGCTAAAGGAACTATGATGGGAAATCTTTTAAAGTAGAAAAATTCTCGTCTACTTTAACTGTCACTGCAAACTGAATTCTGAAAAGACCTTCAGCTAATGGTGTCATGGAATTGGGGGAAAATATACAGTGCATAATTGTACATTGTTTAATATATTTGCCATGCTATCTCTTGGTAGGCAATTGTAACCAGGTCAAATTAAATTAAACCGCTGTCATCAGTAGTATAGGGCACCTGCGAAGTGAACTGAATGTGAATCTGTATTCGGGAATTTTGTTTATATTTCCCTCCATTCCATGTTATCTAAGAGTGCAAAAGAGCATGGCCTCTCAAATAATACAGTGAAGAAAAATGTCTTATTTAACTTAGTGGATGACCCAATCTGCAGGTTAATGGAAAATGATTTTATTTTCCATTACTGCACGTTATATAATCTAGACATTCAAGAGTCTTAATGCCAGAGATGGGATAAGTTAATGTCGATATTTCAGAAATAAGCCCTTTTATTATTTCTTTGCTTTGATTCTTCCCCATTGTATTCCCAGCTTATGTCACTGTACTTGGCACATGGAAGGGAAGGAATTCAATAAATATTTGTTCAGTGACTAGAAGAACAAGTGAATGAATTTGTAAAGAGGTTCCTATAATATCTTTGTGAACCTCAAATTACATTTTGATAATCCATCTGTTGACTAAGGGATGAAATGTTTCATTGTTAGCTAAACCTAGCCCATGAAAGTTTTCAGTCGTGCAAGATTCAGATTCACCTGTGTGGATTTTGTAGGGACAGTCCACAGGACTACCAGAATCTGCATTTCAATCCTGCTTCTCTCTGGGCCTCAGAGCAGCTGAATGACATTCGTTTACTGGTCAATTATTTCAAATTATTTGCTGAACACCCACCATGTGCCAGGCACAGTGCTACGTTCTGGAGATTCAGAAAAAATGATAGTTCAGGGGAAAGACACTCATAGAGACTCAGTGGTGAGCAGAAAATTTGCAACCTGGCTTTGGCTTGGTCTAGCCACTTGGCTGTGACTAAATGCTGATTAAGTTTCTTTGTCTACAAGGTGAGAGAAAGCATACCCGTGCAGAGCTGGTAAATGGCCCATATGAACTCCAATCTCTTGGAATCCTGTGTCCTTTCTATTGTGTGTGGCTGTTTAAAGTGGGTTGACATAGGAGTTCTCTTTTAACCCCTTCTTGGTTCAGATTGGTTCCTAACACCTCCGGTGCCTGAAGGACTCCAGGCTGGCTGGCTTTTCTGCTCATTTACATATTGCTACTTCTTGTACCTTGGGGTTTCTCTCTTTCTCATCTCAGAATGAGAGAGAACATGATCTTGGCATGACTCCCCCAGCCTTCTGTACCTGAAAGAAACTTACAGCTCATTTGCAGTTTTGAAAATTCTTTTCTATTGTTGCTGGAAGCAAAAGTGAAGGCTGGCTTGTTTGTGCATATGTGGGTGTTGAGGGGTTGAGTGTCAGACTGGGCTTCCTTATGGGTTGTTTCTTTGGTCTTTCCCCATAGGTTTAATTTTTAAGTCACATTTTTTTTCATTACTTTGTACAAAGGAAAAACCAGCAGATATATTTCAGAGAAAAACAAGACATGCATGAAACGAGCATCCTGGAGTGAAGAGCATCACAGAGTGTGTGTATCTAGCATTTATGAAGAGTGGGTTTGAAAGCACTAAGAATATTGCCTTTAAGGGATGAAGTTGATAAGTGTGGTAGTTTAAAAAAGACTGCAGATTTCTTGACCCTCCTCCTATTGAGAATGGAGTCTATGTCCTCTCTGCTGAAATCTGGGTGGGCTTGCAACGTGCTTGTAATCAACAGACTGCTGCTGCCTGGCACTCGCCACCTGGTTAGAAAAGGCAATATGGCTCTCCCTTTGTTGACTGGAACACATGCAATTAGAACTCTGAGCTGACCATTCTGCGAGGAAGCCCAGGCCACATGGAAAGGGAACATGGACATGTTCCGGGTGAGGACACCACTGACAGCCAGCAGCAAGCCCCAGATGTGTGAGTGAAGGCGGTCCCAGAAGATTCGAGACCCCAGGTATTGAGTCATCCTTAGCTGTGGAGTTTTCCAGTTGAGATTCTAGATATTGCTGAGCAGACATAAGCAATTTTCATGCTACTCTGACTAAATTCCTAACCCAGAAAATTTGTGAGCATAAGCTAATGGTGGTTTGAAGCTGTTGAGTTTGGAGATACTTTGGTATGCAGCAAGAGTGATGGGACGATGGGGCCTGGAATATGGATGTGGAGGGAGAGAGGGACAGCCAGCATCAGCTGCCACACTCATGTTTCCTTCGGCCGCACGTATTCTGGCATGGATGGTTTTGCCTTGAACAAATGCTGGGGCAAAGTAAGAAGACTGGGAATAAGGGTCCAGAAGAGGTCCTAGCATCAGTTTTGTGGGGAAGGAAAACATAGGGAGGAAGTTTTTGTGGCCAATGGCTCCAGGCAGCCATTTCTAGGTCACTCACCATAAATTCAGTATAAACAAAGCAGCAGGTACCTCTACAAAAGTTTCTAAGAACTAAAGTTTCAGGGATGGGGATTCTGTTTTTGTATATATATGTGTGTGTGTGTTTATATATATGTGCATCAGTTTCCTAGTCAAGGTTTTTCAGAAGGGATGTTTCTATATGCACAGTGGGAGCAGTTATCCTGTTGAGAATCTGACAATGTAAAGAAATGTCACAGATAAAATAAAACCAGGGATATTCTGTCCAGCCCAAGTTAGGTCCATGGAACTACAGTAGGGAGAGTGGCTACCATCCCAACCCAGAGCAGGGCATAACCACTGAGAACCAGGGATTTCTGTTCCAGCGCCCTCCATCCTGAGGTGGAGAAACACAACATAGTTCTCACAAGGTGTGCAGATAGCCTGCTACTTAAGTAAAGAGTGCCTAGAGATTTGGTGCTCACTGTACCCAGTATGAAACTTTCTCCTAGGATATAATTTATGGATTAATCTTTTTTTAAAAAACAAATACAACAATCTCAACTAAGGAAGAAAGGCTTCCAACCCAGTAGGTTTCTTATATCGTTCTTATGAATAGACTGTTTTTCTAATTCCTTCCCTAAGTCTGTGTATGATATATTATTACACCAGAATGTGAAACCAGCCAAATGAGCCCCAGGAAAGAAATACTGCTCCAAAGTAAATATAGGACCTTGATTAATACTACGTGATCAGATATCTTGTAAATAAGATACACAATTAAAAAATCATTGTATATGAAGTTGGTAATTACAGATTATATGTGATAGTCCCACCATGCTAAAGTGGAAATTTGATATATATTTATTGAGCCTTGAGAGGAATTCTCAGAAAATGGTACTTTGAACCTGTATTAGGAGGAGAGCATGATTATACAGAAATATGGCTGAAAACTAGAGGACATAGAGGAACAAAAGCAGATCATAAATCTTCAAGGCAGAGCAAATGTTCAACAAACCATTGTAGTTGCATGAAGGCATGTAACATTTGTGGATGTAAGGTGATTCTCAAATTTTAGTTAACACAGTCAGGACAAAACTTCCAGGTTAACTTTTATTAAAAGCATGTATATACTTGAAAGAATCTTCTCATAGAAAAGAAATTCAGAGTGAAAGAGTAGTCTACTTGTTTTAAGCAAAAACAATGAAACTACACTAAGTGAAAGAATTAAAGATGTGGTTTTTTTTAAAAAAACTCATTATAATGTGATTTTACTTTGCAAAGTACGTAATTCAAAAGATGCATGAATAAATTCACCTTTGAGTATCATCTAGAAAATAAGTTAAAGTTAGGAAAATGGAAACTACAAATCAAGAGACAGTAAAACAAACTCTAAGAGAACAAACATATTATTATTGCATAGCTTAAAATAAGTCATTGCCTAGGGTTGGAAAAATTTTGGTTGCAAAAACTTTTCACACTGTGATATTATTTTACTTTAATAAAGCAACTTAGACAACTCCATATATATTTAGATAGGGGTATATTTATTTAGATAAAAAGTTAGGGAAGACCTAAGTGTTTTAAAAAAAAGATTATTAGACACATAAGATGCAAAGATTTCCCTAGCAAACCCAGTCTTTTTTTGCTGGGGAAAGTTAATGTAAATCTCTCCTTTAATAGGTAATGATCAACTTTGTTCTTTGCTTAATGTAGATGGGACCCTGTTCTTCTGACATTGTGCATTTTCATTTTTAAGGGTCATGAAGGCTTTCCCTCTCTAGGATCTTACAGATGATTGACACTAGTCTAGCAAAGTTGCAGACACTGGTCTTAAAGGATCAAAGACTGAAATGGAGCTAATTTTGTGCAGTGACTCTACAGTCTGGGGAGTTAACAAGGACAAGGCTGCCTATTGCCATTTACTGAACTAATTAAAAAATAAAAACATAGCTTTCAATAAAAGGTATATCTCAGAGCATGACACTAATTAGATTTTTTTTTTGCCTTGAAAAAAATGTAACCTGATCCTTCTCTTTTGAAGTGACCAATGCTCAGGAAATTTTGTTAATTGGTTTATTAACTTCTCCGATCCTGGGATCATGCTGTTCAGACTTTCTTACATAGGCTTACATCCTTGTGGAACATCTGATCTCAGATTGGGTTTTCTTAGTACATACCAACAAAAAGAGTAGAATCTGTGTAGGAGAAGAGCTCCACAGGTTACCTGGTCTCATCTCTGCCTTTAAGCAGGGGTACTGTGAGTTAATAAATGGAGATACATAGTATATAGGCTGGGAGGTGACCGGGATTAGACCATGGGTAGCTAGTGAAGTCATGATGGGGCAGATCTTAGTGCCTTGCCTCACAATCCAGAAATCCAATATTTATCTATTTCAACAAAAGCATGCTGTGCGGAAGAGGGCACAAACCCATGGTGGCAGATTTCCATCAGAATGACAATTACTAGAATTACTTTAACAGGACAGTGTATTTCCAGTGCTCATTGATTGTAGACCCCTGCCTTGCAATAACTGTGCTTTGAGGCCTATATTCACCTTTTACAGGAGCTTTGAGATGCTTGAGTTAGGAGATGTCACAGCAGCCAGGTCTGTCTAAACCTTACATTCAGTCTTTTGACACATTGTTGTTTGAGTGGCTTTACTGGTCTTGGAGAAGTGTATGTATGGCCTTGTATAATAAAACAATAGGTCTTTGAGCAAAGAGCCCTCTCTAATTTTGACTCATTCAAGGATCCTAAGTGGAATGTTTTCTCTTGAACATCTTCAGTTCTAACCAAGTAGGCCCGGACTCAGAAGTGCGTTTTTTCCTAAATATTTGTAAGGGAGATGGAAAATCCTAAGACAGATTTTATCTGGCTCACTGAGTACTTTTGAAGTCTTGGGTAAGACTGGACGTTTTGTAGGCTTTCCTTTGTGTGGGAGAGAATTTTTCAATAAGGCAGGCCACTAGATAAAAGGGAAAACCCAGCCTACTTGGGGATGAAAATCTTCAAAACAGGGCATGCCAAATTCATTGGAGAATATCGCCTCAAAGGCAACATTTGTTTTCTTTTGAAAACTCAGTATTATAAAGTCTGTTGTGTGATTACTCTAGTAGTATGATTATTTAGAAATAACTAAAAATAATAAACGAATGCCTCATCAAAGGCATGTTCATGCTGGGTGATCTTTCCTTTGAAACGGTGAGATGTAGATATCCTGAATGCCTGGCTTCCCCATGGAAAGACACAATCTGTACCCATCATTTTCTAACTAGGAAGGCTCCCCTAGAACCATGGTAGGGAGAAAAGCTGTGACTTTTTCTTTTTTTTTTTCTTGGAAACACGGAAAATATTTTACATTCAAACTTCAGAAGAAAGATCTATTTTTTTTCTGCTCTGCTTTAACCTTTGCTAGATTGGTCCTGCCCTTTGATAAATGGCAGTTACCTTGTTAACCATGGCCAAGCAGATCCAGCCAGTGACCCGCTGGGGCTCTGCTCTGGGCAGGAAGCATTTTTGTCCACAGGACAGATCTCCATTTCATGACTGGATTTTGTGAGATTTTGTGGCACTAAATCAACAGCTCTTATTCAGTTGGCCTTGAAAGGGAGGCAGTTATCAGGAGGGGCGCGGCCAAGGCAGGTGACAGACGATGAAACTCCTTGATTATTTTCCAGAGGACCTGCAGGCTCTGAAGTTTGGTGAGGCTTCTCTGACACACTCCAGATTTCCCCCCTCAAGTCCAATTTGTTGCCAAGCTATGCCTGTCAACAGAATATGGTGTATGACTTTGTTCTTGAAACAGAAAAACAAGTGAAAATATTCACATCCTAGTCACCTAGGCAAAATGCACTCTAGCCAAAAATAATTACCTATATTAAGGAGGAAAAAAAAGTCAGCTCAGGAAGATAGGAATATCATGTGTCACTGAGCGAGAAGAACCTCTGTGATCAGATATGGCATACTTCAAGAAATATCTCTCTCTTCCCCCAACCAAAGAACAAGGGGGTTAAATTTTCCAAATATAGAAAGAGTCCTTTGATTAAAATATAGAAAGGAAGGCATGTCACAATAAGAATAAGGGATTGAAGATGGAAAGACTGATTCCTCCAAGAAGTCATCCTGGATTTGGCAAGAAATGGTATGGGAAATTCCCCCCCCCCATCATCACATGTCTTTTATTTAATGCTGAATATTACAGCAAAGCCCAAGAAAATATGTTACATGGGCCTTGATTTCAAAGCTTCATGAAGCTCAGATCCTAAAATAGCAGAGAGAGGAGAATAGAAGCATTTTCAAAAGCCAGATAACTATCTGACTCATCTGTCTAAATGGGTAATCAAATTTCCCTATCAAAACAAGCCTAACTTTTTTTTTCTCTGCACAGAAATATTTTTCTTAATGTTACAGAGAAATTCACAAAGAGTTGTGTATAAATCAAGTATTTGTAACTGCGATTAAGTTTTGAATGTCTTTACTTTTCAAAAGAAATTTTGTGATTTTGAATCCTTTCTACAGAGAAGCATTATTTCTAATATGCAAAACTACCTCTAAAATACATGAGTATTAGGGTTTTTTGTGTTCAAAAGAAGGCTCGTCTGTATCAAAACTTAACCAAATGGGTAACTGTCTCTCTATATGTGGTAATTACTTTCCACTAATTCCTTATGTTTAATGCTGAGTTCAGCTTCAATTACATCAAAGGCATGTCTACACTGAGTGAAATGGAGACAGCAGAGGCTGTGCCTTGAACTCGCTTACAAACCAAAGGAACCACACCCTTCAGCTTCTGTGTTTGCTTCATGTATGGGTTTCTATGTCTGTCTGTGACAGATCCAGACCCCTTTGGGGACCAAATTTTAACCTAGAAACTATTATTGAAGAAAAGAGACACACACATGATTCAATTATTGAAAAAAATGTATCAAATATACAGATGAATTAATCTCATCTAGACTGATAACCATAGCGCTATGTACTTCCACAGGATTTGGGAATTAGGGAAGTTAATTCAAAAGCCAATAAAATCAGATCACTGGGAAATGGAGGACACTCTTGCCTATTTCTCAGGCACAATTAGAACTTGCAGTGTGACGAGGGGCCCTTTGGAAATGTTTCCTTATGAAACCTGTGGCCTATCTGTCGTTTCCAGCACGCGCTAGGATGCAGTTGGGAGGACAAGCCGCAGGGCCTTCTCTGCTTTGGGGAATCTGGGTGTGGTGCCAGCATCAGGGACCCAGGCTCCTGGGCTCTCTTTGGGACGAAACAGCAAGCCACCACACGCCGAGCCTCTGAGGTATGTAAGCCATGGAAGCTCCCGGTCTGGGGCCAAGACCACGGAGTTCTGCCAGTCACTTAGAGTTGATACATGGGTGCTATTTTTCTCTACACCCTGCAGATGCACCACTTCCCCCAAGAATGGAGTTTGTCCTTGGAATCCTGGGTAGAACAATCCTGTTCATGCAATCTTTAAAAAAAAAAAATCAAGATCCTCATGGTAGGTATTGGTCATTGGTTTCCAGTTACTCAACATTTTTACAAGTCTTAAGGATCCTATAAACTTTGAAACTTGTAGTAAAATATTTATAGAGCAAGTCAAAGAAAAGTATAAAACAGTAGTTGAGGTGAAATTTTGACATGGCTAAAATTCCTTCCTACCTCTCTTTTTGATTCGTAAGAGCCTAGGTACCTGGCCTGATGAAACATCAACTCCTTTCATCCCATACCCCTGGAGTGGTGTGAGTTCTGCAGCTGCTGTATTTTATCATGTCTTTTCTTCCTGGTGTTTACTTTAGAAGTCCAAGAGACAGTTTTGATAAAGAATGACAATCCAGACTCGTGCCAGTGCCAGAGATGAAACCTCTCAGGTTGTTGTCCCTTCTGACTTTTCCTGGGAAAGGGCTTTGGAGCTGCTTTTCCACTGTGCATGAGAAACCTTAGAGTAGCAATTGCCATGCAAGTCTTTAGGGCAGATATAAAATGGACTAGGAAAATCTGCGACCCAAAGCCCAAGATACTCTTTATTCAAGCAGTCACAGGGCTCTGGTGGGACTCCATCTGGAGCAGTCACATTCTGCCTTTCTACCTTCACTCCCCCAGCCGAACCTTAGGATCCTTCCCATCCTGGCCAGGGTGCAGGAACTTCAGTAATAGGGTGCTGGTCCCCAGCTTCCGTAATGCCACAGGTCAGTGGGGATTGGTTTTGAGCAAAGTCATATGGGTTCGTGAACATGCATGGGACAGGAAAACGTCACATATAAATTTGTGCAATATTATTCCAGGGAAAACATATGAATGTTTTGGAAGTCATAAGGGATTTCCTAAATAACTATGGGCATGGCAGCCAAGAGGTTTTTGCCCAAAGAAAGCCCAACATCATAACTGAAAGTGCATTATGAGGCAAGAAAAGGCTAAGAACCATGGGCAAAAGTAATGTTTTGTTGGTCCTGCTACCATAATTCAGGGGGTGAAATGAAGTTCATGTCCCTTTATGCAAAAGTATGCTCATAAAATGATGGGGTGTGTGCCTGAACACATATGTGTGAATGAATGCACTTAAACAAGTGTGGCCTGCAAATTAGCCATGGTGAAAACTCTAATTACTATGACATATGTTTGCTTAAACTGTTTTTGGAACTTGTTGTTCAACCCTTCTTATCCCTTAGATGATTAATTTTTTAAATTTAAAATTTTTTCCCTGGATTGATATGCACTATTCCTCTGAGACTCTTGAGATTTCATATACATTGCTATTGTAAATATTCCATTTAACACTACAGTTCGTTATTTGTGGGATTTATGCCACATACAGGAATGTATCCCAGCACAGAGTAAAAATCTTAAAAAAAAAAAAAAAGAAGTGTGTTGAATGAATGGCCTTTGGAGGTAGTTTATGATCTGTGCAAGAAACCTTCCCTAATGTTTCAGAGTTACATTTTGTTTTATGTCAAAGATGTATCAACCTAACTGGATCACCATATTCTCTAGCTCTGTTTTCAAATGAGTTTGGGTTGATTTTAAGAATCAAATGCACCTTCCTGGTATAAAGATTTATAACCATTGAGGCTATTTTAAAAGAATGTGCTCTTGGCTCTGGAGGCAATTCCAAAGGAGGAATTTCCAAAATATTTTGAGCCATGACTGCATCATTGTGTAGGGATGCCCAGTGGAAAAATATTTTTTAAAGCAATAGAACTGCTCTTTAGGAGTTACTAAGAGTTACTAGAGGCTGAGAAATCAACTCACTACTGTGGTAGACTTCTTTTGGTCTGGGAAAAATCAGAATTTCAGTTTGTCATCATTTGTGTAATGAAACAAAATGTATAACAAAAGTCATAACCAGTTTGACTTTAGATGTTGTAGGCTGAGATGTGATGTGTTCTATTTAATATAAATCAGGCCTTGTTTTAGTAGGACATTGTCCTTTTAGCCTCTTTGAATATGGATTTAGATTTCAGTGTTTGTAATTGTTTTAAGAAGATGTGTGTGTGTGTGCATGTTTGAACGCATGTACTTTGGCCAAGTTATTTAAGGACATTACAAAACCCAAGAGGTAGCCTGACCCTTTCTTTACATGGGGGAAAGCCTGGGAATAGAATTGGACCAGGTTCAGCCCAGGGCTACTAGGTCAGAGCCCCAGCCCAGCACTGCTAGGGTACAGAGTCCCTACTGTGTTAAGACCAGTAGATGGAAATGAGCCATTGATTATTGCGATTGGTGTTTGGGGCTGTGGAGGCGGCATTGTGGCTGGTGGGTGGTTTGAGGATTCCCCTGTAGGATGGAGAGGCTCTCTTTGCCAGTCATGTTGGGGTGAAAACATGTGGGCCTGGCACTGAGTCTCAGGCCTTGAGGCCACAGCTGGATTCAGGGGTGGGAAAAAGACCTGGAGACTGTTCAGAGGCAGCTACAGTTCTCCAAGAGCTACACAAAGCTTGGGTTTTGGAGTTGTGAACCTCTAGAGTAACCACTTTAAATCAGCATGTAAATGTTTCTCTGATTTGCCATGTGTCCATCCCAAACCTTCAGTAAAATTTTGTTAAACAATCTGACCGCTCCTTGCTGTGCTTTGGAGATTAAGGCAGACTGGTGTCTGCACTTGGAGCGCCCGGTGCGGGGGCAGAGCAGCCTGGGAGGCCAGTTCCCAGACCGCTCAAGGGGACTCGCAGAGCTTGGGGTCAGGGCAGCTGCAGCGATGACAAGTGGCTTCCCGGGATAGGTGGGTAACACACCCAGCCTCTGTCAGGAATTCTCCGAGATGTCCCTGGAGAAGAACCAGGCAGAGGATAACTCTCATGTCAGGGGATTGGGCCTCTAAGTCATGGTAATTTGGTTATTTAAGGAAATGTGGTCTTTTTGGTAATTACAGGTGGGTGAGGTGTGGAATGTATGTTAGTTGGAATGAGTATACGGCCGTACAAGGAGACTGCTCTGAAGCAGACCGCATTACTATGTCGGTATGATACCTGCTATCTAATAGGAAAGGTAAACTTTAAAATGGGAAAAGAATTAAATTTCATATTTTACCTGTATTTAGAGATTCTCCTTTTGTAGGTGAAATAGTCACGATGTAAGGGAAATGTTGGTTTTTAGTGAGTTTTTGGATGCTCTTCACTATAACCCTCTTCCTCTTCTCAGCACCACGTCTCGTCCATCAGCAAGATGGACCTCAGGTCTGTCCCCTCTCTCCATCTCTGCTGCCTCGCTCTAGTCTGAGTACCGTCCTCTATCCTTGGCCTCCCGTGAAAGTTCCTCGAGGGCAGCAGAGAGATCTTTAAAAAATGTGACTCAGATTATTCCATGTCCTGCTGAGAGCTCTCCATGGCTTCCCGTGGACTTAGGAAAAAGAACCCCAAACAACTCTCATTCTTCTGTTTCCAGAAGATTTTAGGGGCTGCTCCCCTGTGGGGTCCCCATATCTCCCCTTTATTCCTGCTTTTTGCTGCGTTTTTCCCTTCAGGCTCTGGTACCAGCTCTTACTGCTCACTGGGATGGTTCTTTTCTGGGCTTCTGGAACGGGCAGCTCCTTCTCAATCCAATGTCGCCTTAATGGCACCTCCTCAGAGAAGCCCTCCTTGACTACCCTATCTGACACCTCCTTCCACCCCAGTTCCTTCCACTGCATCACTCTACTTATTCAGAGAACTTTGCATAACCTCCATCAATTAATGAACTCTTGTTTGTGTGTCTGTTTCCTATTTGTAAGCTCTCTGTGTGCCAGGGCTTGTCTGAGCTGTTGACTGCTGTGTCCCTAACACCTAGCACATGGTTGGACTCATTAAGTAAGTGCAAAAAAATTAAATAACACATGGACATTGGGAAGGCACCAGTGGAGTCCATCACAGAATAAGGAGTCTTACTTCTCCCTGAGAAAGAGTATAATGCATAGGGTCAAGAAAGGTGGGCAAAACCTATAGAGGGACATAAACACACACACACCACACACATACAGTTTTTGCTTAAGGCTCAGATTGCCCCCTGCAATCCCTTCACCGCAATCCATCCACTCGGGTGGCATTTGGGGGTTGCCTCTTTACCTGGGTCAGCGCACCTGCCCTGCTCCTCAGGGAGCAACGAGTACTTTATCTCCACTCCTCCCCTGGCTCTGCTTCTCTGGATCTAGCAGGGAACCTTCAGTGTCTTCAACCTTTCTGGTCCTCTCTAGGTGTCACCCGCCCACGGCCACTCACTGTTCCTGCTCCCCCTGTCTTTGGCCTTCCTGGTGGACTCTCCACCACTTCATTCCATCTTTTCCCCTGCCCTCTCCCCTGGACGGAGCTGGGGGCCTCAGATCTATCTGCTGTTGGGAGGATGGGGTGAAGGACGGCAGCCGGCCAGTGTGGGCTCCCCCCAATCTGTACAGCCGTCAGACTTTTCCAGCTGCCAAGGACAACTGCCTCCTGAAAAACTATTGAGTGTGAATATACTCAGACTTTCTTTCGTCCATTGTAAGGTGTATTACAAAAGACTCCTAGTGTGACCATCAGGAGGGAAAAACATGTCCCACTACACTGACATATACACAGAAGTCTCTCAAAGATAATAACCACTTGGTCATTAAAAAAAAAATTCACACAAACGTTGATCACCCCTTAGGTGCTCATATATGCCACCTGACACATTCAACTTCTGCGTATCTCCAGAGTACACGGCAGGGCTGAGGGAGTTTCGGGAGGGCAGTCTCCCTTTTCCCCCAACCCCAGGGAATTGACTTGCCACAATTAGACTACGTTTTTGGCAGAACTGAGTTGGAAGCATTGCCAGAATTTTCTAGTATATAGATTCTCAAACAAGAAGCAGTTTATGTATATAACAGCTTATTAGTTTGATTTCATTACCAAATCAGAAAGTTGTCTGGTCTACTATAGTAGCTATTTAAAAATAAGAGACAATTCAAACAGAATTTTAATTTGCAACACACTCTCTGAGAAGCTCTGTCCTAGGAAGAGATTAGGAAGCCAGCCAGGCATTACATCTGGTTCCTGTTGGCTGGCCCATCCCTGAAGAGCTGGGTAGAAGATGCCAGGGGCGAAAGTGTCCTGTGCATGGGATGAGGTGGGCGGAGGGTCTTGTTAACAATGATGTCACACTCACAGCCCTCTTATGTTCTTCTGTACTGCTTCCCAGGAACACCAATTTCATAAAAATATTCCCCTCACTCAAACTAACCATTAACCTTTCTAAGTTGGCTAACGATTAATGTCATTAGCCCAGGGTGGGACAATAGCTCCCCGAAAGGGTATGGCACCCACAGCGGGTGGGTTGTAAGAACTCTGCAAACCTAGCCTGCTGGCCTCAGGTTGTCTAGGTGTGGAGATAATGGTTTTACTCCTCCCATCAGGCTTTTTTATTGCAGTCATAATTATGCATCTGTTTGATTAGCGCTTGCCCTACTAATGGGGAAAGAGAACCCAAACCGTAATGTCACATTTACCAGCCCTGCACCATGTGAACGTCACGAGTGATGTGGCATCCTTGTGTTGGGGAGCTGAAGTCTCCTTGGGCTGGGGAGTAGCCCAGTCACAGTTCCTCAGGGTCTGGTCACGACCTTTATCCTTGGCCTGGTTTTGTCAGGTTAAACCTTTATGAGACTGCCATTTCCATGGGCCAAGCCATTATGTTGTGTTCCCAGTTTTTCTAGAGCAATGATGTTTGTCACAGGCTGAAGGTAACAAGCAAGGAAAGTAAACTCAAAGGGAGAGAAACACCACTCCAAAGTTAGGGGTAGTACATTTTTAATTCTGAATTGCCCTAGAGTAGACTTTATGGTTGTTGGTACACATTTACTTTAGTACTGTAGGCATGTGGCTTTTGAACTGTTTCCACCTCTTGGGTTGCTATATTTGAGGTAATGTGTTCATGGAGTTTCATGACATTATAGTGCCCGAGAATCATTTTTATGGTATTTTCATTCAGTTATGAGGGATGAGAAGGTTGTGTTTACAAAAGGAATGAATGTAACCTTAGAGGTTATGTGGGACATTACAAAAAACTCAGGCTCACTGCAGCCGGAAGTCCTGTTGGAATTCGTAATGGGTGTGCTTTGAGAGAGCAGAAGTACTGATTGGCCCAGACGCTTAGTGATGGGTAGGTGAAACCAGAAAGGAAAGGAACCAGCATTGTTTACGTACTGTGTGTCATGTCTTCACCTGCATTTTTTTTCTTTCCATCCTCAGAAGAATCCATTGCGACAATAGGAAATAGATGCTCTCAGCAGTGTTTATATAAAGTGTCAGGCTCCATATCATTAGGTGCTGCGGAGCCAGCGCACGCAGGTCAGTCTTTATTCCAAGCTTCATTGTTTCCTTAGACCTAGAAAGACTAGAAGACCTGGTTTCTGGGATGGTCTGGGTTTCTGCCTCTGGTTCTGGTGTTCACAATGTTCAGTTTTGAACTAATTAAAAAATGCTCCAGTTTGGGACTATGCCCACTAGCACCTTTCTAGCTCCCTGGTCCACTCAGCATGTATTTAGAGGCCTCCTCCAGGGTAAAACACTGTGTTTCAGGGTTGCCTCCGGGCCCTAGGACTGCCTACCTCTGGGATCCTGCCTTCAGACACTGCTCCTGCCAGGAGAACTGGGAACTCCAGTCAGTGAGGCCTGTTCTTTTTGTAGTGTCTCTTGGAGGCTTGTTAACCAATTGTTTTATCAAAAATCCAGGATAAAAAGGATTTCTATACCACTTTTGTACAGACAAAATGGGACAGTGTTGGAACCTTAAGCCACCACATTCTTTTTTGGGTCATGTGGTTGCTATAGGTTGATGAGCCATTAACTCGAGTGACAATTATGCCAGCATTTGAGAGGGAAGATGGGAGATAGGGAGTAAACAGTTTTGATGCTGTCTTTTACTGCCTCGCTGATTCTCTGAGTGATTCTGTGTTAACCAGCTGCTGTCATAAGGGTCATGGACAAATACTGCTTTCACATGTACGCACAAGTACTGACCCTGGAGATAATGAGAACCAGCGCCATAATGTAATACACATTCATCTGTTGGCTTACTTATCCTGCATCTGTCACAGCCTGCAAACCCCAGCAACATAGAGTCTGCTAATTCTACCTTCCTGCTCGACATACAGCACAGAGAAGCACCAAAGAGAAAGCATGGAAACAGCTTGTTTGGTTAGTGGCTGGAAAGCCTGGGTGGTGAAGTGGCTCCATTAGTGCTCACAATGGATTGGCCCCACGTTCTGTTTGAATTTGAGTCAGCTCTGTGCACAGAATTTCCTCAGGAAGGGAAAACAAACAGAAAGTAGCATTCACTGTATATTTTCGGCCATTTGCTCACCACCAAATGACTAGCTGGAACAGGCTTCTGGAAATGCGATTCAGTTGAGCCACTGAGTCTGGGGCTTGGTGTAGTAGGACTGGGTTCCTTATCCCTACATCAGCCAGAGAAGAAGTATAAGGTATTTACACTGTGTTTATGGAGATGATGGACAGAAATGAAATATTAGTCATGGGGCATTTAGAAAGCAAAACTACGAAGCTTAAAAATAAAGTCAATTGAAGATAATCCAGAACCAAGTTTGTCACTACAGACCCCCATTTGGTATTATTTGTCCGGTTAACTGCACTTTTAGGGGACATGTTTCATGGATCTGGGCTGCACAGCAGACAGGGCATGGATGGTGGAGTCTGGTGACCTAGAGTTAGTCATCAGAGGGCTCACATACTGCTTTCTTCCTCTTCACCATCAGGCTGACACTGTCTACCTTAAATGACTGTTATAGAGGTTAGAGTAAGGGAAGCAAGGCCACGTATGACACAAGGCAGGAGTCAGCCTGTGGTCACCGGGAGATGGGACTTGGAATGAATCTCAAAGAGTGACTGAATGTCTAGTAAGTGTCCAGAAAGGGCAAAGATGGCCTCCATGCGGAAGTGAGAGTTCTCTTGTTTATTTTCACAGCTGCGTAGTTTTACATTATATGAATATTCTACAGTTTAAGTTTATTTGGTTATTCCTATTTTCTGGCTACTATGAACAGTTCATTGTATTAGTTTCCTAGGGCAGCCATAACAAACCATGCAAACTGAACAGCTTTAGATAACAGAAATGTATTCTTTTACAGTTCTGGAAGCTAGTCTGAAGTCAAGGTGAGTCACGGCCACGCTGTCTGCAGGCTCTAGGAGAAAATCTGGCCTATGCCTTTCTCTTAGCTTCTGGTGTTGCCAACAGTCCTCAGTGGTCCTTGGTTTGTAGATTTATCCTTCATCATCTCTGCCTCCAATGTCATATCTCTCTCTTTTCTCCTCTTATAAGAACACCAATGATGTTGGATGAAGGGCTCACCCTATTGCAGGCTGACCTTATGTTAACTTAATTATATTTGCAACCACCCTATTTCCAAATGAGGGCGCATTCAGAAGCTCTGGGGAGGACGTAGATCTTAAGGGGAACCTATCCATCCAGTCCAGGTGGCTATGAACATCTTTGCACCCACGCAGGGTGACCCTGAGCCACTGCTCCATGTGAATGTTCACGCACTGGGCTCACTGAGTTGTAAGGTCTGTGTGCATCCTCACCTTCACAGGATTAAGCCAGATTGCTTTTCCAGTTACTTCTGCCATATTACACTCCCACAAGCAGTGTGTAAATCCTCTTGTTGCTGTTGGGCTTAAAAAACTTTTGCTAACATCGTGTTTGTAAACTGGTCTGTCTCTCTGGCTGAGTTTGCATTTCCCTCATTAATACTCTTCATTTATTTTCTTCTTTGTAAATTACTTATTCATACCTCTAGCCAATTTGCTTTTTGTGGAGTTTGTCTTATCCTTAACTTTTTCAAGGAATCCTTTGGGAGCTATGTAAATCACAGACATTTTCTTCCAATTTGTGGCTTTTTTTTAATTGCCTTCTTTTTGGGGTTTTCTGATGAAAGAAGTTCTTAATGAGCAGTCCTTTTCTTTCAAGTTGGAGATTTTTGTGTCTTATGAAACCCCTCCCCCACTTTGAAGCCATAAAGCCCTTTTGCTTTATTTTCTCCTAAAATTTAAATCTTTCGCATTTAAGTCTACAGGCCACCAGGAAGGGATCTCTGTGCCTAGCATGACATGGGTGTCCAATTTCACTTTTTCCATGTGCATGACCGGTTACCTCTGCACTGTTTTCCTTCCCTGGGGATGGATGTCACCCCATCATTGTCCCTAGTATCCACGTGTAGATCTGTTTGGGCTTCCTGGTTATTTGTCACCTGATTGGTCATCTAAGATGTTTTCAAATGTTTGCTATTATAAATGATCGTGTGGGAACAATTATGCGCACACATATTTGGTACATCCCTATTTACTTCCATAAAATGAATTTCTAGATGTGATTCTGCTGTTATCAAAGAGTAAGCACATTTTGTTTTTATTATTTTTTCCCCATGTAGGGACACCTTCCTCACCCTGCTGCCTTCCACATGCATATCTCCTCACTTACCTCATGCACCGGCCAGCCATCCCCCTGTGTGGAGAGCCCCCGGCCCCCTCGCAGGCCCCCACAGCCCACCCTGGGCCACCCCCACTCCTCACAGCCCCTTCCCACCCCCCACTTACTTCATTCTGCACCGTCTGTGGCTTTATGATAAAATCGCTTAGGCAGGAAAGGAAAAGAAAGGAGGACAACAGGAAGAGCTTAGGTGCATTTTAAAGGCTTTCCAGTGATAAATTGAGAAAGCCCTCTCACAAAAGCTTTGCCAATTCCCACTTCCCCCATCTGAGCAGAGAGGGTGCACTTGACCTCAGGGGAGCTCCAGGAGGGGGAGGGGGGGCAATCTTGTTCTTTGCTATGTCCTTAGCACGTTCCCTGGCATGTAATCAGCATTCAATAAGGATTTGTCCAATGAATGACAATGATCAGTTTTTCACCAGTTTTTATCATTTTGAAAATTCCACTTTGTCAAGCCCGAATATTATGGCACCATTTCTATTCCAGTAGCATTGCACTATGGGGTGGAGCAGAGCCCAGGGTCTGTGACGTCTGAGGCTTCTACCAAACTTGTTCAGTAATGCCCGCGCCAGCTCCAGCACCCAACTCTGGGAACTGAATTTCTGCAGTGATTTCCACATCAAGCCCAGAGGAATTCGTCTCCATTTCTGCTTCCTAAGTGAAATGCAAGGCCAAATTGTGCCCAGCATGTAACTGGTTATGTAATCATACAGCCAGGCACAGTCCTTTATACTGACATGGGGAAGGGCACCAGCTGCAGAATCTAACCAAACTGCATTGAAGGCTGGCTTCACTATTGGGTAGCTAAGAAATCTTGGGAAGTTTAATCTACACCCTCAACCACAATTTCCTCATTTGAGTCACCTGAATAACAATACCCAGCTCTACTGTGTTCTTGGGAGGATTAAATGAGAGACAACGTGTATAAAGTACTAAGCACAATGCCTGACACATACTAATAATGGCTACAGCTTGCTGGGCACTAAACAGGAACGTGACAGGGACACTGGCTTCAGGGACCTTAGATGATCTGTGTGCATCTGATTTCTTTATTAACTCAATGGAAACAGAAGCACACTTCCGGGAGTGGGGAAGAAAAATAAAAAGCTTTATTTTTAACTTGGTTGAACAAACTGCCTCTTAAAGTTTTTTTGCTGTTCCTATGGGCTCTGCTTCCTACACATTTCTTCTGCCCAGGGGAGCGGGGCCAGCAGCGACTCCGTAAAGACAGTGTCAGGGTTGCGAGCAGGAGACAGCAGTCTAATAAGCTCCCCCCAGGCAGGCTGTGCCCCTTCAAAGCCCCAGACCATCCATCTCCCCCTCCACAGTTGTTTTGCTCTAAAGCACAGTTCATCAAAAGCTACTATCCTGGACTTTCTGATGCAAAGCTACATGGTAATTAGGTAGGGAGAGCATAAACAAACTCAAAGACATTGCTCATTAAAGCTGAGATGTGACCCAAGAAGAAATCAATCCAATAAATGGTCTCCTTCCATAGTAAAATAGATGCTATAAGAAGTTATAAAACATTTTGTGAGCTGTAATATCCTTAGGACGAATTTTTGAAATAAGATGAAATAATCTTGCATCTCTGACTGAAAGAAATAAAAATTCTCCTTTAGTGGGACCCAATACTGATGAGCAACTCATCAGCAAAGCCATCTTTTCTTTGCGCCATTGTGAACAGAGAGATCTGATTATGTTTATTATGAAAAAAGTAGAAAAAGGATATGACTTCTAGGAATTCTGGGTACTTGTTGTTTTGGAGAACTGGCTGAACATTCATTTTGCTCATCGAAGACTCACTGAGCTGCTTCTCCTCAACAGCTATGCCAGGGGTTATGATCAGGTTCCAGAAGTGTAAAAATGAACACTTGACATCATGTCTATGTCAAAGCTTCTCAAAACTGATTTAAGACTAGCACTTTTCACTATGTGTGGATGGAGGAGACTTTACTGCACGTTCAGAAGGAAAGGTGGGGCAGGGAACAGCAGACAGGGCTGTTCTGAAAATGTGCTCCCAGGTCTTATCTAGGCTGTCTGCTGGATTGCTCCCAAGGCTGCTCCTCGCATCTTCTCTCCTGGATGCATCACATGCTTCTCAGGGCACAGAGCAACTCAGTGTTCTTCTCTCGGAACTCTCCTGTTTGACTCAGAGTTTAAGTTCCAGGCAGGCAGCAAGAAATCACCCCTGTGATTTTAACAGAGGGAATTTAATATAAAGAGTTGATAACTGGAACAAAATTATTAACTAGCTAACTGAAATGGTAGTAAGTACATTAAATGTATCCCAGAGGTAGCCATGGCAGGGAGCGGCTACCAGCTCTGGACCAGAACAAGGGAAGGGTTTGGAATTATGCAAACATAGAAGCTTGAAGGTGGGCCTTGCCTGCTGGTGGCTCTGAGTGTGGAGGAGGTGCCTGTGGGGTTGAGACCCAGACCACTGGGGAGGGGGCACCATTCAGCTGATGCAGGTGGTCTCCGAGGCTGGGGTGGGATGAAGCCGGTTCTGCAAGTGTTGGAAAAACTGTCAGCCGGGTTCAGTTCCCAGCAGCTGCTCAGGGTACTTCCCCTGCTGCAGTGAAGGGGTGTTACCATGGGGTGATGCTTACTGGATTAAGAAAACATAGGAAGCAAGGCATCTCCTGCTCTCAGCCCTGCGGGCTATTCTTGCGCCCCCTCTTGGTGGAACCTAACAGCGGATGGCCAGGTGGAAATGTGGTTCTAGCCTCACGCCCTAGCGTCACACAGCAGAGTACAAAAGGCTGGTTGGAGCAGAGAGACAACAGCTTGATAACTGGTCCACACACCCGAAGCTAGGGTCTCAGCAAAAGCACAGGGCTTCCATTGAACATAGGTCACCTTTTCTAGCATGCAGTTGTGGTTCTAAGTAACAGCAATAACAAAATGCCACTGCACCATAATTTTGGAGAAACTTTAACAATTTTAGGGGCTCCATTTGGTTGCATATATTAACTTCCTCTCTTCTGCCCATCCATTTTGCTTACTATGATTAGATTTTAGCATCCAGAAATGGGACACCGAGTTTATCATATCACTTCCCACTACTTGCAACACTTAAGGCTAAACTCTGTAGAAATTTTATAATCCACTCTTACCTCATACCTTCTACTATTCTCTGGTTCCACTGAGAACCTGTCCTACTGATGAAGTACTTTCTAACAGGAGTGCTTCCCTCCTCCCCAGTCCCCTCTCTCTTTCCGGTTATACAGTTACTTGCTTTCACAATAAGAAACAACAGATAATACATATTTACAATACAAGTTTCAATGCCTTTTTGCAAGGGATAAAACTACATCTATTTAACAACTTTGCACAACTCCTACCTTTTGTTAATCAGACAGGTGTCTCTTCTAGTTAATCGTGACTTACTAGGTTTTACAGGGTTTTAGAAAGGCACAAAGAGGTGATTCTTTTTTTTTTTTGTCATGGGGTTGATGTATCTTTTTTTCACTCCCCAAATGAAAAAGGGATATTTGTTTCTAAGCCAAAGGGCAAAGAAGAACGGAAGGGACGGACCAGATGCTGCAGTCCTTGGCGTGGTTCAGAGGCGGGAGCAGTGAGGGTGTCGCTCCTGACCTTTTGTGCCCGTCGGTGCCAGTGGTCTTCCGTGCCATGGAAACCCAGTCGGCACAGGACTGTGAGGGTGGAAGAGGGGGCAGGAAGGATTCAGGGTGTGCCTCTTCCGCCCACCCCCTGTGCCAGGTCCTCAGGTCTGTGCAGTGGTGTCTTCTAAAAAACCCACCATGGCCGACCTGCTCCAGCTGGAAGGCGCAGGGACTCAGCTCCCTCACCATCCACCTGGAACTGTATGGGTTGCTCTTGTCCCCAGTTCTCCTGGCTGCAACTTTGATTTCCTCTCTGCATATAGCCCACCTCACTGCAAACCTTTCCTCTATGAGGATGGTGCCCAGTCACCCTGCTACTCACCCCATGTCACAGTCCTGAGCGAGGGGCAGTCTCATATCTAACTGGTTTCAGGCCTTTGGGCCAACCTTTGCCTCTCAGCGCTGGGGTCTTAACACTTCATGGATGTGAAATTTATCTCCATCACAACAATTTCAAGCATGTTTCCCACTTACGAAGTTTTCCCGGGACTCAGAGAGGTTAAGGAGCTTGCCCAAGATCACACAGCCAGTGAATGGTAAAGCCAGGCTCAGAGAGGTTAAGGAGCTTGCCCAAGATCACACAGCCAGTGAATGGTAAAGCCAGGCTCCAAAGGCTTGACAGCCTGACCCCCAAATGAGTACTCTGTCTCCTGCGTTGAATATGGCAATTACATGGGACCTGTGCTGCAATTTACCCTTCCCCCGAATCTCTCATCCTGAGTGAGGTTAGTAGAGAATAACATCGCTGCTTCCTGTCGACTGAATTCAGCATCGGAAGCTTTCTTAACACAGTGCCCCAGCAAGCCACTCCCCATGACAGCTGGCTCACAAGATGAAGCTTCTTTACCCCCCTTGCCATAAGCCGTCCTGCTGCAGGGTTAGAAGCAGGCTCCGTCGAGTTTCACGAGCCAGGAAGCGGAAGCCGTCGAGCTTTCCTTTCCTTCCATATCTTAAGCAGGTGCTCTTTGGGGTGGCGTCTGAGGCGTGTTCTGATGCTCCGATCGAAGCAGAGGGACTTGTGGAGGGGGAGGTGAGGAGGGGGCAGGGTGACCGCAAAGGAGAACATTCCCCGCTCCCCATGCGGAATCCTCCCCGGGGCCCCCAGGGAGAGCGGTGCTGCCCTCACAGCTCTGGCGCTCAGGCCGCACAGGTTCCCTCCCGGGACACCTGACGCCAGCCAGGCGGGCTCCTCCGGCCAGCCGGGAAGAGGCAAAACAGAATTTGGCAGAGACAGACGACTGGCCCCCTGGCTGAAACATGCCTGCCCAGGACGGATTCCGAGGAAGGCCCTGGGGTCCGGGGGTCCCTGTAAGTGTCCGCAGCGTGTGCACCCTCCAGGGCGCTGTGTGCGGATGGAGGGCAGGGCTGCCTGTGCCCGTGTCCCCGTCTGGCTCAGCCTCCCGGGCGGGTGGCTGAGCGCAGGAGCCGGCGCAGCCCCGCTGTGAGGCGTCTGTATCGTGACAGGACCGTAGCAGGACAAACACGCACCCGTGTGGGGCTCAGCCCAGGGAAACGCGCCGGCCCTTAACCCCCGGTTTCTGCCGAGAGAATCAGCACAGAAGCAGCAGCAGACAGAGATTCATGAGTTCCTGTCGCCGAGGGACCGTTGGAGGGCCTTCGCCCAACCACCATTTCATTTCAGGGAACGCTGCCCGACTGCCTAGCCAGCGCCGCAGAGCTGTCCCGGTACCTGGACGCCCAAGTCAGGGCAACGCGGCTGAGGCGAGCGCCCGCGCTCAGCTTCCCAGGCTGATGGGTTAGTGTGCTTGGGACAGGCTGCCTTGAGTTTCAAGGTGCAGAAAGAGGGGAAATGCCACAAATGGGTCTGTGTGGTTTCTCAAAGCCAAGTTGGTGCAGAGACACGATGGCAGTAGTCAGTCGGTTGGGGTACCTTGGTGTCCCAGGGCTCCAGAGGAGCCATCCATCCATCTTGGATGCACATCTGAAGGAGTCTGATGGACTTTGTCACCTGTCCCTGTGATTAGACCTGAGTTATTTATAGTCCCCTGTTTGCTTTGCAAGCCCTCAGCCAAGGGATTAGGGTTGGCAGAATGCCAGTGTGTGTTGTCTGTGTTGGGAGGGTTGCTCACTCATTTTGTGATTCTCTTGGAAGCTAGATATTGTAAATACATAGCCCCAATTCCCTGCTTTCTGGTAGGCAGAGAGGGAGTTGCTAGCTTACTTGCCAGGGACACTTGGTGCCCAGTCTGATAGAGATGTGGAGGGTGGTCATGGTCCACGGAGGCCCAAGAAAGGATGAGACCAGAGGAATCGGTGTACACATATTTGTGCGATGCCACCTTGAGCAAAGGGGCCGGGGTGAAAATCTCCTCTGTGGTGAGCTCCTCTTTCTGATAGGACAGTGTCATCGTGTTACTTAGAAAAACTTTGATGAGATTCTGCTGTGTCTCCTTGTACTTTGAATGACAGTAAGGAATTTTCTAGTTTACAGGTCCTTAAGGAAAGAACACTGTACCAGCAAATTGTCCTGATGTCTTCTAATTTCCCTCATTGTCTTCCTAGCTGTGTAAGTTTTGACAGGATTCCTAACTTTTCTTGGTCTTAGTCACTCATCTCTATCTCTATAGCTATATGTCTCTCCATATTGATATAGATACACACATAAAACACATAGGAATATACAGATATTCATTTACACATGAATAAAAAATCACAACTATTATGTGAAGTCACTGACTGAATTTGTATTCTGATTAAAAATTAAAGATTAAGAATTTATATATATTTATATGTACCTGTGTAATGTAGGTGCCTTACCAATGTTTGTTGGGAATTGTGACCATAGCTGGTCATGGTTAATTACAGGAGTCCAAGTTTCTAATGATCAACATTTCTAACTCTTCCTTACTTTTAGGAAATTAGCCAGTGGCCAGTAAACTTACAGAGTGTGAGTTTAGCCATTAGCCTTGTAAACTCTACTCTTGACTTTCAGGGCAAAGGAGGGGAAGAACAGGTGTTTATGAGCATAGACTTTGGAGTCAGATAAACCTGAGTTCAAAGCCTGTTTATACTGTTAATAGCTGTGTGACTTAGATCAAGTCACATGACGTATCTGAACCTCAGTTTCCTTCTCTATAAAATGGAGGTGATGATGCTCAACTCCTGGGTGGTTGTGGCTGGGTGCTGTCCCCTGGATGAAGCCCTGTCCGGTTGCAGCCACAAGGATCAGCAGACCTCCTGCAGAGGGTAGAATAGAAACATGCCAAGAGCTCATGAGGGTCCTCAGTGAAGTGTTCAGCTACTGAATGACCTTGAAGCCACTCTACTTCCAGACTTCTTGCGTAAGACATAGTATGACCCTTTATTGGTTTGAACCAGTTGAATTGGTGTTACTTGCAGCTTCCTGGAAAATACAACCAAGAGTAGAATAACTTCATCTTAAATGAAATCTGAGAACTTTCTACAACCCAAACCACAAACTATGTGGAAAATTTTGCTAAATATAGTAAAATTGGAACCAAATCCAAAAGGGATGTCTAAGTACATCCTAAGTAACATTCTGGAGAAAATAATGAAAGAGAATCTCAAAGGATATCCTCCTTAGGAGATGGATTATAAAGGTAGCTATCTTTCCTTTTGTCTCAGGAAGCCCTTAAAAGGTTTGGATCAGGAGAGTGCCATGTTTAGAAGTATTTGTTTAGCTGGAGGATAGTCCCCTGACATGTAAATGATGCCAACAGTCAAGCAGGAAAGAAAGCTGGGGCACTTGGCAATTAGGAAGTCACTGGTGAGAGAAGTTCCAGGTAAAGAATGTCTTGAAGTGTGAAAAAAAAGTGAGAGAGGGCAATTGGTAAGCAGAAGCTGTTTTTGAGGAAGCCTAGGCATGGAAATAGAGTGGTGTAGTAGCCTGGAGGGTAGATGAGGTCATAAAAAGTTTTTTTTTCCATTGGGTGTCATGAGAATTGCTACTGTATTTATCAATCATAATTCTAGTGATTTGGGAATTAACTATCAAGAGTTCACCCTGATGTCACTTAGAAATCAAAATGTTTTTAATCCTCAAAGCAAAATTTTCTCTCATTTCATATTGAATCGTAAGTTAGAGATTCTGCAATCCTAAGTGTGGTTAAAGTGGGAAGTCAACACAGCTTCTGTTCAGTAGAACTTAGAATGACAGCCTTGATTGAATGACCAAGAAGATGGTTGAATGACCTTTTTCTGGTTAACCAAACAATTATCTAGTCAAATTAATAATATCTAATCAAAATTGAGAGCTCCTCCAACACTACCCCAATAATGATTTACATGTATGAGATTGCTCTTGTGGGGTAAACTGTTCTTGGCAACACTTTCTAGTTGAACCAGACTCAGTGCTCATTAGAAAAGCGTTCTGGCTGAGTCACTGGCTCTGTGAGCCAATCAGAGATGCCAAAATCGCTGGCAAGGTGTAATGTCAGGTCTCCTGTGGGGCTTCTGAAAAGTCAGGATCCCCTTGGTGTTCCCAACTCAGGAGACGGCCCAGCCGGTAATGAGAAGAGGGTCCTGCCTCCTCGGGACAAGACTAGCAGGAGAGATGGAGACTGAGTCATCACAACTGCTTGAACCTGAAGATCTGATTCTCATGTTACTCCGGCTTGTGGGCTGCTAGGGGAGAATCTCTGTACCTACCCGACCCGCCTTCTCCCTAATCTGGAAACACTCCATGAAGAAGTGGAGGGCAAGTTGAGGGCATACTTTCCAATTAAATAGGAGGTTTCAACATGAGGTAAATAACTAAATAACTATACTTCCCTACAGCATTGTTAAACTTGTCCTTTAAGGAGAAGGCAGAACTTTTAGTTTCTTTGTTGATTCAACAAATTTTGTTTTAGCAGACTAGCTTCTTGGGCCGTTTTATAGCTACAAAATCATTATTGCTGTTCATGAACTATTTCCAGTTCTCTCTCCTTATGGGCACCTGGTGGGATTCTGTTTCCCACTCCCTTTATGGGTGGGCAGGGCCCTGAGACTAGTCTGGCCCGTGAGTCATGCCAGAAAACAACATGTGTCACTTCCATGCTGGGAGATTTAGTCTCTTACTATTTTGCCACATATACACATATTGAATCATTACGTTGTACATCTAAAACGAGTGTAATATTATATGTCAATTACACCTTAAAAATATTTAAATAAAAACAAGATTTAGTTTCCTATTTGAGATTCGCTAGAGATTTCTTTCTCTCTGGCAGGGCAACCTGAATATTCAAGACGGTGGCTGCGTCATCCACTTGGATACAAAGACCAGCCCCCGGCCCCCACCCGTCTCCTGCAAACTCTCAATGGACAGGTGGCGTGGCTGAGAAATAGACCGGTACTTTTAAGCCCACAAACATTTGGACTGTTGTTACTACAGCATGATCCTGACTAATGTAATGTAAGACCTAACCTAGCTTTCAATATTTCCTATATCCATGTATTACTTAATATACTCTTAGGGCCCTAAAAGCACCCCAATGGGAGACATGGTATCCGTTTTGCATTTCTGTCATCTAGCAGAGAAATGCATTGTTTCTTGGTGAAAGTTATCGTATGAAAGCTTGGATACCCAGAGAGTTGGGAAACGTGAAGAGAATGAGTAACCAAAATCCAATGTTTGTCCTAGATTTTATTTACGCTAACAGTTCAGCTTCTTCATTGCTCTGAGAAGAAAAGCTTTCAGGATGAAAGTTTCACTGAATGTATTTCCTCTGCAGTCTCTAGTCTCTTGCTGAATCATAGTACGTCATCGTGAAGTAATGTTTGGTGAGAGGGAGGGAAGGAGAGAGAGGGCTGTACTGGTTGCTCCATGGTTGAGAATTAGCTATGTTTACAGGGGTTTATTCTGTTTTGGAACATAGGAATGCTTTCAAGATCCATTCTGGATATAGAAGTGGTCGACTCTTATAGATGGTGGCCTCAAAGATTTCATCTTAAATATTTCCCTCTCATCGTCACCCAAAAACTTAAGTTATAATTCATTTTTCCATATTTAAGTCAGATTAAGTTCATCAGAATCACTGGTTGACCAGAAGAATGAGATAATCAGTAATATCGTATGAAATGGCTCTATTTCTAGCCAAAGGCTAAGAATCATTTTAGTTAACTTAGAGGGAAAATGCAGTTTCTACTGGGCTTTCTAAAATATTAGAAATGAGTTAAAGGTTCTGCATTGCTCCTTTTGTGTAAAAGCCTAGAAATGACTGTGGCTCACTGCGTCACTTCGTTCAGGCCCCTGGCTGTGCTACCCAACACGGCCATGACCTCAGACTCAGGCCTTTATTCTTCTTACAGAATTAATGATCCCAAACAATGCTATTTCACTTGTTTCCTTGGTGATGGTCTAGTTTTCCCACCAGAGTAAAAGCTGCCTGAGGGCAGAATGGTCATCTTTCCTGGTCACTGCTTTCACTCTGGCACCTAGAACAGTGCCTGGCACACACTCAGCGCTCAATGAATGAGCAAGTGAATGAAGAACCACAGAATTCATATATTGATAGAAACAGAAGGAAGCCTAGAGCTTTCCTGTCCAAGCCTGGCAGATCAGCCCTCGGTGGGTCATGCCTAGGATCACACACAGTTTTGTAGAGAGCCAGAATCATGACTCACAGTCCAGTATGATTTCCATTTCAACACACAAATGCCTCCTAAACAGCTCCTGGAGAGCGGGTAGGGGGGAAGAAGGTGGAAACACCTGGAATGGACGGGGGTGTGTGCCAGGAACAGAGGCCATCACTGCTGATCGCATATCCCATCTTCCCTTTGCTGCCCCACAGACCCCTCAGTGAGGTGGTCTTGAAAGGTATGGGGATGCATGCGGGGAGGGCCAACACAAGCCAGAGGTGGGCACCAAACAGAGAAGAGAATTAAGAAAGAAGCTGTCCCTTTTGTTTCCCACTCCATCATAAACTTAGCGTGTCTTTTCCTCTCTCTAAGGCTCTTTTTAAAATTACGAGCCGCTGAGTATTTTAAATGGGCTTTCTGTTATGTCATAAATAATTCAGACTGGGAATAGTAATTGTTCCCTGTGATTAATTCTGCTTAGTAGGGAAAGTTGTGCAAGGTTTTCACTGGAGGGTATGTCTTTTATGTTTCAATGTTACTCGTGTATAATACAATTTGTCCTCAACTGCAGTTGAGACGGTGAAGTTAGGTTAAGAGCTTTGGGGGTCTTTTCTCTAATGCAATGTTTGGAAATACTTAAATTGGATGGTTTGTATTACCCCCTCCCTGGGCTGAGAAGAAGGTAATTGATGGGGCTCAGGGCCAGAAGCTCCTCCTAGCTTTTCCAGTCCTGCTGGTCTGGGGTTAATGGAGAAAAGCGCCCTATTGAAGGTTAGAGCATTTCCCCTTTCTTCCATTTTAATGATATTTGCTTGCCAGTGTTTTCTCTTTGAAGAGCCATTTAATAAACAATCACTGGTGTTTCATGTTGAGGGCAAGATTTGTAATGGCATTCATCTCCCCAGGAGTTCTTCCTTAGCATGTGATTGGATCAAGCCCTTTGCAATGAATACGGGTGAAGCGCTGGTGGCTCTCTGAATCCACACCATGCGTCCTGCCTGCCCAGGATGAAAATGGGGATGGGGGTGGAAGGCAACTGTCAGGATCATTCTGGACTCTGCTTAAATTTCTCTTACTTTAAAATAGTTTGCAAGGAAGTCGAACCTGAGCCTGTTACACTGAGGGCCCTTTTAAAAAGAGGACTGAAGGGGGCAGTGGGGGCACAAGGTTTTGGACTGTGAGTTTCAGCCAGCTCTACATTTCTGGGCAAGAAAAGAGCTGAACAGCCAAGAGCTTTCATTGCTGAAGATGACAATTGAAGCTCTTAGGCTTGAAAAGCAGGACTGTCATCAAATGGGGATTATTAAGCCCACACAGGAGAGGGACACTGTTCTGGGTGCCATACAAAGCAAGCCCAGGCAAGGAGTTGGGTTGTATGCATCTATTTTTGACTAAAATCACACGAGAAGTTGTACAGCCATTTAGGGTGGGCCTCAGGCTCCGGTGAAAGTGTATGTGGGCCTGAGTGGGGCTGGGCCCAGGCATTGACACTGAGAAGTGGGGTGCTTGACAGTTTTCTGGCTTTTTCTGTTCCGTGATTAATAACAACAGCAGTGCCCAAGGAACTGCTCGTGGGAGAGAGGAGCAGCCCAGAGGGACTGCAGCAAGAGTTGAGGCTGTGGATGGAGGAGACATCGGTCGTTGGTCTATATAAGTGGTGGCACTCTGTGAGGCCATAGGGACCCACTCAGCTCATCTCAAAGACCACTGTAAAGACAGTTTCTGTAGGATCAGAGGTTGACAACATCTCAAATGTGGCAAGCTGGTTTCCTTATTCTTTCTTCTTTTGGCATGCCAGGATTGGAGAGAAAGTTTACCAGAACTCACTGGGGTTCCTTTGAGAGCAGGGGGAAGGGCTGGAGGCCAATACATAGATACTTCTGGGAAGGGGTGGTGATGGACACTGGTGGTGACTCTACTGCACAGTTGACAGTGGCCATTCCTGTGGCTGTTGACATGCATGCTGTAAGTTCCTGCTTATCTTTAAAAAACATTCCACCACAACAAAAAGATATTCTAAGCTTTAGCCAGTGATATGTTTATTAAAAGTAATAATGTAAAACTTATAACAGTGATTGCAGAATAATTAGGATGGCCCCTCGTTGATGGCAGAAATGAGTTTTGACTCATAGGTATGAAAGCAGAGGTAGCCGGTACATGCTGGGGATAGAGCTGGAGCTGTCAGTGATCTCCTGAAAGAGCTGCGTGGAGTCAGCCTTGAGGCTGTGCAGACAAGCTGGCTCTTACCCAGGCTGCCCTGTATCCTAGAGGCTGGTCCTGTCTCTGGCATAGCCAGACACAATATTAGATGTAGAATAAGAAATTAGGTTCAGGGTAACCTAACCTTTTCCTGATTCTCAAAGCTCTATTCCACTTACCCATTTGCTTTCATGCCTAAGAATACACACTGAGGGTGTCGTCAAAACGCCAATGAAGTGGAAGACACGAATAGGTTTCCCTTTCTATTTTTCTGAGGAAGAATTCATCCTACTTTTCATGGATTTTTTTCTAGCAATATTGTGTGATAAGTTCATGAGCCACCTATGATCAATGGAAGACAGTTTGTTGAATGAGGAAGTCCTCTGAAGAGTCCTAAAGAGCTAAGTTTTCATGGCAAACGTGATGCCTGATGTCACCGGCCCAGTGTAGTGTACTGTAGTGGTTGAAAGATGTTTCCGGAACTATTCGCCTGGGTTCCAGTCTCAGGTCCGCTGCTTACTAGCTGTGTCACCTTAAACAAAGCACTGGGTTTCTGCATCTGTGATCTGGGCGTATCAGAACTTCCTCATTCTAAGTTCTTGTAAGAATTAAGTGAATGTGATTCACAACAGAACACTGGCACAGTGACTGGCACTTGTAAATATTTAATAAAGTTACTATTATTCCTTCTTAATCCAGAATCTCAAATAAATATATATCCTTCCTGCTCTCTTATCCCTAGGTTGGGTGAAGTCACCTATGTTGTGGATATATCCTCTGGACCCTAATATTCTTCCTGAGAAGCTGCATTTACTGGCTTTACTAACAAAATGATTGGTACAGAGCCTTAGGCCCTTCATGAAACAGACAAGCAAATAAACAAATGTTTGATGAGAAGCGCTGCAGATGTCCCCTTTCTCTGGGACAGTGAATTCCTATTAATTCCAGTTAATAAATAAATGGGGACAAAATGTCAATCTTCATATTTGTCTAGTCAATTGGAAAAGGCTTGAGGTATTCAGATTTATCAAACAAACTAGTAGCTCTTAAATATAGTTGTGCATCACAAAAAGCAGAAAAACAATGAAAATACCAGTATCTGGGCCCCACCCCAGAGTGCATCTGTGGTGTAGCCTGGCATCTGTACGCCTAACAACTTTTCCAGATGATTCTGGGGCACAGCCAGGTGAAAGCCCTTGATATAAGCAATTCTAAACTTAATAAGTGAAGACACAGCCCATATAGACTTACACACAATACCCCAAAGGAACTGCCTTTACATTGAAATAATTTCTCCCAGTTAGTATATCTCATAATAAAATTAATGATTTTATAATCACATAATGAGGGATGCTGGCAAAAGGAATTTTAGAGAAATCTGGTATTAAGTGGTATGGAAATCAAAGAGTCTTGGCTAGGCTTGACATACATGACTTCTTATCAATCTGGAGCACATGTTAAATACATTAGAAGTCAAAGCACAACACACCCAATAAACATTAGCTGAAGAGGAGCAGGGAAAACAAATGTAGGTAAGTTTGCAATTGCCACTGAACTCTGAACTTTCAGGAACATTTTCCCAAGGGGTGCCAGGGCTCCCCACGTTGTGCAGCTGCTGGGGGCTGTTTGCATAGCCTAGAGTGAGGACGGCCAGTGGAGGGGCTTGCTGGCTCTACAGGAAGGGGTCACATGCTCACTGGCCCCGCTCAGCACCTCCCACCCTCACGTACCTGGTTGCTCCCCAGTTCTTGCTCCTCTCCTACCCTTCCACTCTTCCTCCCATCCCCTGGCCCTATAGGCTTCCGTTGGAAACTAACCTGCACAACAAATTGTCCTTTAAGACTTCCAAGTTCATAATGGACATGGTTATTAGAAAAGTGCAGTCAATCCAAAGATAATTCTGTGGCCCTGGAGAGGAATCAGATCATTTTACGTCATTAAACCCAACAGCTAAGAGACTCTTTATGAGAGCAACTTGTTTGGGAGGTGAACCCTCTGTCCATGTGACAATCCTGGCTCCTTGTAGGGTCTTCCCAGCCCCCTCCAGGCAGCTCACCCCAGTTGGTTGGAGGCCACCACCCTCATTAGGTCACGTTTACTGAAGATGCTTGTTTTCTGTCTCTCCGTTCAGTCCGTGTAAGGACACCGACCGGACAAAGCGTGTTGTAACTGACCACCAATGGAGCCAGCTCTGTTCAGGGATTACGGTTGCCTTGGGAACCAGCTTTGCTGAACTCACCACAGCAAACATGGAATGAATGGCTAGGTCAACACCCCAGATAAAAGAGGGTTATGCAACTGTTTGCTGAACCCTTGGCAGGATTTTTTTTCTGGACATTTCCCAGAATATCCCCATATTCACAAATTCCAAATGAAGAATTCTAATTTAAAGCCATAACAAGTATTTCCATTGTTTGCAGAAAAGAGCTATCACTTTTGGAAATATAAATTAAGGTCTGTAGAAGATTTGAATTGGGTACTGCATGAGTTTTGGTCATGGCTAAAAGCGTATTTAACGATAAGCTTTCCCTGCACAGGAAACCAGGGAGGCCACTCATGTATTTCTGATGATCTACATTAATAATTTCATCTACTTAGATTTGAAACTTCAGTCATCAAATGGTTTTACTCTCATCTCAGCTAAATAGAGCTTTGAAAATGAATTTCAAAATGCAGAAATAAGCTTTTGAAAAAAAAATCAGAGACAGCATGGAGCCTCTCTTTGTGGAAAAGCAAATTGGCAAACAGGACAATTTATTTAAGACAGTTAGTACAAAGGAGCTAGGTTCTGGGACCTCCTAGTGCCCCAAACCATTTAATTCTAGGCAAACAATTACATGGTAATATAATCCAGGTTTCCAGAGTAGTTTATGTTTATTTCTGTCTCTGACTGGAAGAAAAATAGCTCACAGAGTAAGATAGTAACAGTCACTATGACTTGCAGCTGGCTGGGGGCTTTCCTCGTGATCTGTCTTCTCTGTATTTTCTCCGTTCGTGGATTTTTCATACTCTGTGAGTACTGACTCCTGAGATTTTCTTCTTCTCAACTTCTTCCTCCTTCCATTGTTTTTTCCCCAAATTGAATATGGTCTAGCATTTTGTGCAAAGTGGGCTCTAAGACCTGGTTGCTGTCTTTTTAAACAACTCATTTCCGGTGTCTGAGTTGAGGTTTCTCTTCCTTTTCTCCAGTTTGCCACACAGGGCGCAAGTGACATCTCCAATGACACTGGCCACACTTCAAAATTCAGGTTGTAACACCTGAATTTAGCATCCACCTGGGAGAGGGGACTAATGAAATATCCTGAAGACTTCTTTTATTCTTTTGTTTTTTTATTGCTCTAAATTATTTTAGATCGAATGATTGTTAGGTGTAGCAAGGTCATTAATAACCAAATAATTTCCAGATGTGTTCCTTGCTATTATGCTATTATTTCCCATTCTTATTTTGGATACAGCCTATTCTTTCTGGAAAATTCTGGAGAAAAATAATGAACATAACTGCAAAAGAATATGTGTTTTCCCTGAAGAAAATATTTTAAATAGCACTTACTATTATTTTTAACTTTTTATTTTGCAATTATGGATTCACAGGAAGTTTCAAAGAAATGTACAGCAAAGTTTGGTGCCCCTTCACTCAGTCTCCTGCAATGTTAACATCTTGCATGACTATTGTATAATATCAAAACCAGGAAATAGACATTGGTACAGCCCCAAGAATTTATTCAAATGTCACCAGTTGTACATGTGCATGAGTGAGAATCTTGGCTCACATTATGCAAAATTATTCTTTCTTATTCATTCCTGGTGTATGTGTGTGTGCGTGTGTGTGTGTGTGTGTGTGTGTGTGGCTTTATGCAATCTTGTCAAGGTATAGCTTTGTGTAACTACCACCATAAATATGATACGTAACTATAACACCACTCCAAGTCTCCATTATGCACCCATCCATTCCCTTTCCACTCCTGGGCAAACACTAATCTGTTCTCTATTTGCATAATTGTACTATTTCACTAATAAATGAATGGAGTCATGCAATATAAGATTGACTTTTGAGACTGACTTTTTCACTCACTCAGCATAATTTCCTTGAAATTCATCCCACTTGTTAAATATATCAATTATCCATACCTTTTTATTGATGAATAGTATTCCATGATATTGAAGTACTACAGTTTGTTCAACCATTTACCCATTGAAGGACATTTAGGTTATTTCCATTTTTTGCCTCTTTTGGTTGCTATAAATCTTGTACATGTTTCTACATGAAAATAAATTTTTATTTCTCTGGGTTAAATTCCCAAGAGTGTTGTTGTTGATTGTATGGTAAGTTTGTTTCTAGTTTTAAAAGAAATGGGGGGACTATTTTCCAGAGTTGTTGTGCCATTTACATTCCCACCTGCAGTGTATGAGTAATCCAGTTTTTCCACATCCATGCCAGCATTTGGTGTTGTAACTATTTTTTAATTTTACTCATTTTAATAGGTATATAGTCATTTGTTGTGATTTTTAATTTGAGTTTCCTAATGGCTGATGACGGTGAGTATCTTTTTATAGGCCTATTGCAATATATATATCCTCTTCAGTGAAAAATATATGCATGTCTTTTTCCCATTTTCTAATGGGATATTTTTATGTTGTTTTGAGATTTTAAAAATGTATTTTAGATATGAGTTCTCTGTTGGAAATGTTATTTGCAAATATTTTCTCCAGTTCTGCAATTTGCCTTTCATTTTCTTAACAGTGTCATTAACAGAGCAAGCAGTTTTTAAATTTTGATGAGGTGTAGTTTATAAATTTTTCCTTTTATGGATTGTGCTTTTGGTGTTAAGTCTAGGAAATTGTGCCTAGTCTTTGGTCTTAAAACTTTCTCCAACTTTTTTCCCTAAAACTTTTATAACTTTACTATTTATATTTACATCCATGATGCATTTTGAATTAATTTTTGCATAAGGAATGAAATTTAGGTTGAAGTATATTTTTCCATCTCTATGAATGTCCAGTTTTCTGGTACTATTTTTTTTAAATAAAGTTGTTCTTTGATTTAATTTGTTATTGTTCCTTGTCAAAAATTAAGTGGGCATATTAATGTGGGTCTGTTTCTGGGTTCTCTACTCTGTTCTGATCATATAACTATCATTCTACTAATACTACCTTGCTTGACTATTGTAAACTCTAATATCAGGAAGAGTAATTCCTTCCTTATTTTTTGTTTTCAAAATTATTTTGGCCATTTTAGGGCTTTTCTCTTTTCACGTAAGTTTAAGTTTCATGTAACTGGTCTATTTACATAAAACATTTTCTAAGATTTTGACAGGAATTGCATTGTACCGATAGATTGGTTTGGGAAGAATTGAAAACTTTTTATGGTTGATATTCCAATTCATTAACATGGTGTGAATTCTTCTTTTAATGTTTGGCAAAAGTCTCCAGTGCAACTATTTTTCAGGAGTTTAGAAATTACAAATTCAATTCCTTTTATTTGTTAAGTGACTATTCAAATGATCTACTTGTTACTTAGCTAAGTTATGATAGTAGTTTTTGAGGACTACCTTTTCAATCCCACACCTTTTCCACTTGCTTTGACACTGCAGTGATGCAAATTTTTAAAACTTTTTTGTCCCATGAGTACTAAGGATCTATGCATTAATATGTATATTTTAAATTTTATTTTTTTTCAAATAAACTCTATTAATCTGTCTTCAGTTTCACTGATTTCTAAACCTCTGTTATCTTCACTTTACCATTAAGCCCCTCCAGTGAATTTTTTATTTCAGCTATTGAATTTTTCAGTTCTATAACATTCCCTTTTTTTTACTTACATTTCTTTGCTGTGTTTTTCTATTTTTTCAAAACTTTTAAGAAAATTTATAATTGTAGAATCATTTTTACCATGGCTGCTTTAAATCCTTTTCAGATAATCCTATTTTTTGATTCATGTTGGTGTCAGTAGATTGTCTTTTCTCATTCAAGTTGTGTTTTTCATGGTTTTTAAATGATGAGTGATATTTAGCTTTTTTATGAAATTGAGGTAAAATTGGTATATAGCATTATATCAGTTTCAGTTGACAATTGTATACCCTACAAAGTGATCACCTCCATAAGTCTAGTTACCATCCATCATTTTTATCTTATTTTAATTAATTTTTATTTTATTTTGGTCAAATTGGTATATATCATTATGTTTAGAGACTTTTGATCTCATTTCTGCTTCTAATAAGCTTTTACCCTATTTAGATTTAGGTTCTGGCCTGTTTTCATGAGCTATAGTTTCAATGAAAATTTAGTTTTCAGATTCCTTGCAATGTTATTTTGGTTGACTTTATTCTCCTGGCTCTGCTCAGCTCTTACTCAATTCCTGTTGGGCTGCCCAATGTAAATGGATGGGTGGTTCTGGAAGCACCAGGCCTTGGTTGCTGTAACTTAACTGAGCCTGCCACTGCCTGGGGTATGAATTGGGTTGATCTCTCTACCAGGTCTCTGATGGACTGCCCCTTTCCTGGTTCTTTGGCCAGAAAGAGCAAGCTTTTTTATTTGTCTGTGCTTGTGGGTGATTCTATCTTGCAGGTTTCTTTGATGCCCAGTCTGTGATATTTGGGCCACAGAAAGAAGCTCTAGGAGACAAACTATGATGTTGCTCCTGAATGAAGATCTCCAGCCAAGGTATCATCTTATTCCACCTCTTGGGATTGTTTTATGAATTAGTTCATCTGTCTGATGAATTAATTGCAGGATATTTAGTTATGTTTGCATGGGAGGAGCAGGGAAGTGAGTCTGTAGCATTTTGCCGTGGAACTGAGAAGAGCTTCTTTTTAAAATGAAGGGGAAAAAACCCTCTTCTCCCAATAAGAACAACCTATTTTATTTGTTGAAAACTCAGAAAATAAAGACAAGCAAAAATGGGAAAATAAAAGCAAATGCGAATATAGCAATATTCTCACAGATATGTACACTGTTACCACTTCTACATATGTCCTTCCTGATCCCCTTCTGTGCATATGTAGTTTTTGAAACGTCATCAAGTTTTGTGCTTACTTTTACATGAATATAGCTGAAATATATTACAGGTCAATATACAATCTTCTATTTATACTAAGCATTTTTAGTTTACAAAGGAAACATGGAGCTAGGTTACTTAAACGATGAAAGCTAAGCTTAGGATATGGAGGAATCAAGAGGGCTGTCTTTGTAGTTTGTTCAGATGTTTTGGAGACCTGACTTCAAAAAACACTGGAACAATAGGTCATCTTTAAGATACAAGGTCAGTTTAAGAGACCTCTGCCCTAGTGACTGGGTCTTTTAATGCCTTGCCATGGAGGCCCAATGTTCCTGCTGCTTTCTGTTCTCACAGTTCCTAAGAGAAAGAATCTGTTTGGATCAGTTTTTCCATCATTTAATATAGAGCATATGTATTCAGCCTTAAGCCAAGACACATGATGGAAAGCTAGCTTCCAAAATGACCGTCTCACAGAAGTTCACCTTAATCTCTCATGGCTCAGCCCCAAGTCTAAAATATTGTGACCCACATAGCAGGATTCATATAACACAATATATGACACGTTACATGACAAAGAGATACCTGTGGTCAATTTTCCCATAAAGGAATCATGGGAAGAGAGAAACACAGAAAGACCCCAGGCCTGTATATTCCAAATACATAGAACACTTGGGTTGATTCCAGTGTTTTACACTTGTGAATTATATGGCAGCAAACAGCCCTGTGCTTAACCGTTGCCCTGGTCTGTTATAGCCTCTGACAAGGGCGACTTTCACAGGTCATAATAATAATATAAATCACAATAGCTAATATGAGATAGAGACCTTCAGTAATTGTCAAAGAAATTTACTCATTTTCCCATGTTTTTGCTGAATTGTTATGCCTGACTATAACATAAGTAATTACATTTTATAATAGAATCTTATAATATTTTATTAATTATATTCACAATAATAAATATATCGCAGCAGACTGAAGCCAAAGTGATGTATCTGATGGTCCATGACTAGACTGGTGAAAATTCTGCAGTCAAATGCTCTACCCCTGAGTTATACCACCTAGACTGGGGAAAATCCTGGGTAGATTCCAGGTCTGGGAGCGTCTAGTGCAGGCGTCTTGAGTACACCAGGCTGCCCCTCTTAGAAAAAAAAAATATTCTCAGGAGATTCAGACTATAACGTTGTTTAGAAATCTTTCTTTTTCATATTTCAGGAAGACTTTCAACAACAAAGGTAAAACAAAAAGTAGGGGTTTCCTAGTTGACTTTCAATTAAACAGGAGTGAAATTAACTAGAAAATTCCATTCCTAAATATTTTGGTACACGGGAGATTTCCTATAAATAATGATATTGACTTGGTGTCTGCTGTGTACAAGTTTATTAGGCCCAGCTGCTTTGGTCCCCAGGAGGCTGTAGGATTTTTCATTTGCTGCATCATTAACTCCTCTGGTCCTATATATTCAGGAATCCTTAGGGAGCTCATGATGATAATTTCCTCAACTTATTTACCCCAGTGGATCTATTTTGGGGAATTTCTGGTACATTGTTTTAGGTATAGAAACCTAGCAAATAACTATTTCAACATGTTAAATTCATGTTTGAGGTAGATGTCCTGAAATAAAGAGAGAAATAACAATTTTCTGCACATGAACAGAATAAGAATACAAGAATCAAATCATTTAGCTAAACTTTAGCTCTGAGAGCTGTAGGTTTTACTGATGAAATTTTCACTTCTCATTGCTTGCTATTCCACAGAATTCATCGACTGGATGGTGGAAGAAAGAGGCTGCCCTCTGGTTAGGCACAGTAAATAATTTTAAAAAATTGTCAGAGATAGGAGAAGGGATAGATGAGGAGAAATTAATATTTCCAAGCCCTAGTATGTGCCAGGTACGTTAAATTGTTATCTCCTTGATCAAAACAATCCTTCGGCACAGCTCTTTCCTCATCAGTTCACCATACAGATGAGAAACTGAGGTTCTGAGGCTTGGTGGTTCCTGAAAGTTCTGTAGCTAATGAGTCATAGGGACAGAAGTAAAATCAGAATTTTTGGATCTCTGCAACTTGTATCTTTTTTTGCATCAAGATAAACTGCTTCCTGAAGGTTTTGGGATTCAAGCAGATTGGATTCTGAAAATCAAGGATATCTCTTTAAATTCATATACTACACGTCTACCGTGCGGTTCTCTTCAGTTGAATTCCAGTCAGTCCATCTTTAAAACGCATGCAGTTTGGAAATTTGAGTCTTCAGTGTCACGAGAGCACAACAACCTGGGACTTGCTGGGTTTGTTGCAAGACTCAAGGCTAATGTGCCTCCAAATCCCTCAAAGGCACATTAGTGGGTAATTACAACAAATAAACACTAATGGGAGAACGGTATCTGTTTTTGTTGATTTGGCTTAGAGAAGAATTCTGGATTAGGAGATTTAGTCGAATTGCTTGACCCTCTTTAGCCACCCCTAGACCCCATCCCAAGCATACCTGCAAGGGGCCCATTGTCTAATGGAAAGATCTCTTGACCTCATGTGTGCATAGGAAAAACACAAGCAACCACATACTGACGACTGTCCTGTTTCTGACACAGTGGCTGGGCTGATGACATTAGACAGGCCACACATTTTCCTGACCCTGGAAAGGCCATAGAATGTGCCTAGGAGGAGGAATGTCGTGAACAGATTTTTATCTTTGCTCTCCCAAAGGGCCCAAAGTGTTCTCCAAATGAACTAACAAAAATCAGTTTTGATAGACAGCTTTCTCTGCTGCAATTGCTCCCAAGATATCTGTAGTCCAGGTGCTAATGGAATGAAGCTTTCCAGGTGGTCAAGCCTTTATTTTTGGAGAATTTGGTGTAACAAAACTTTCACCTGGAACATGAAAGTCCATTATTAATTATTTAATGCATAGAGTAATTGAAAACCTGTTCTTACAGGCTTTCCCTATTAGATGATGTAATTCAACCTTTGTGTGGTAAACACAATGCTACATGTTCACTGTCACTTAATCTTTCTTTTTCCTGAGCATGTAGGATGACTACACTTCCTCGCCTTCCTTCCAGTTGGATTGGATCATGGGACTTGTTCTTACCAGTGGGGTGTAGGCACGAGTGTTGTAATCCATCCCCAGCTCTGATCTTAGATATATTACATCTGAATATTCAGCCTGCTCTTCCCCTGTCTCAGTAGCCATAGAAGCTGTATGTTGAGTTCCTCTCATTGAAGGATGGATGCAGCCTGAATCCCTGAGTTACCAGATGGAAGAGAGATGCCCTGCAGTCATCTTCTCCATCAGACTCTATGTGGATGAGAATCAAACCTTTTTTTGTGTTAAGCCTCTGAAATTTCTGGATTTCTTGATACCATGGGATACCCAAGCCTACTCTGAATAATGTGTTCTCCTTTTCTTTTGTGCTATACTCTGTACTTCAGCTTGAGTCCCACAGAATCTCGGCTTTTTTTGAGAAGTAAGGTCCTTAGTCAAACCACCCATGTGATGCTTGACTGTCCTCTACCATATCCTATTAAAGGTGATTTTATTTCCTCCTATAACAGCCATTTAGAGTAGCACTGACTTTTAAATATTCTTTTTACATGGCACTATATATTAAATAATGTCTGCTATATTTGAAATGTACACATGGGTTGTTAAACTAGGCTTCCAACCAACATATCCCTTCCCCAGACTAACCATACCTCCACCAGCCCACAGTGAAGAAGGCCACAAGTGCTAAGGGATATCATAAGCATTTGAGCTGGATTCCTCAATCAGAATCACCATGTTTGAGCTTGCCTTCTCCACCGGTGTCCCCAAACTCTGCAAACATTAAAGGGTCTGCTCTCTCTTCTCCTCATTCTAATTGTCCACTCACCACGTGGGCCTGTGGATCTCTGCATTGTTTTGCTCTTTTCTCTGAAGGCCGCACCTTCTATTGTCTCAGAAGGGGATCCCTTCTTAACTACCAGCTTGACAGAATCTGCACCCCTGCTGTCCTGGCCTCTTGGTAATGCCCGGGTCAGACTAGTCTGGAAAGACTGCATTTCTGGTTAAGCAGAGCATTTAGAGGACACAAAGAAAGTTATCTAAGTTTTGGTTTGCTGACATGACACCCAGGCAGTAGTGACTCCATCTTGGGCTTAGACATTTATTTCAACACTTCTGTCTGCCTACATTGTCCTTTCTTTTCTTAGAGAGACAAAAGATCTGCTTCCTTCTATCTGTGATCTCAGATGTTTATTCTACAGGCTGCTCTGAGACAAGGGTTGAGATCTCTGAAGCTCCTACTGGTGTCCTGCAAGGCAGGCAGCATCATTTTCAGTTTGGAATGGAATTAAAGATGAAGCCACAGTGCCCAGCGTGTGGTCCTGGAGCCTTGGCCTCTGGACTTGGCCTGATGGGGGTGGATTCATCAATTGTTCCAGAGGAGCCTGAATCTATTTGTAACGTGAAAGCTCTAAGGCAGACTAGGGACATTCGGATGTCTGGAGTCTGGCTGTCGCTGCTCACACAGCTGGCTCCACCGGCTTAGATCAGAATCGATGGTGGAGAGAAATGCTTAATGGCAAAGGCTCAGCAGGGGCTGATGATAAATTGAGAAAACTCAGTCTGAATACCTCTATAAGGAAAATACCAGCTTGCTGGAGAAGGATGGTGTCCAAAGGAATAACTAATCCACTCATGACCCCCCACACACCCTCAGTTGGTTGATTTCCATGCTAGGAACAAGGCACAAGGGGTGGGGGTGATGCATAAGACAGGTTCTCTCTTCGCAAGAAACCTGCACTCTCAATGGAGAAGGGCAGAATAAGACACAGCAATGAGAGTGATTCAGACTTGAGTGGAATAAATATCTCAAGAGACACAAATGTAGCGCTGCAAGGATTTTGAGGAGAAAGAAGTGGGCGTTCAGTAATTGTACCTACTATGTGCTGGTCTCAGATCTCAAACCTTGTTCAGCTCTGATGGCATCTTATCACCTTTACAAAGCAAACAGGGGCCAAGATAAGCTCTTGTTTCTCATTAGTTCTGTCCCATGACTAGACCTTATGCCATTTTTTTTTAGGGAACTGAATTTGGACTTTGAAATACATTAAAAAGAATCCCAGAAAATTTTGTACATGTGACCATTTATGTTTTACTGCCGATGACTTTCACATATGTATTTAATGAGATGGGGAAATAGTCTTTTTAAAAATGTTGGAAATGAGGGAATAACAGTAGGTGAACATGAAAACCTTTGGCTGAGACTTTTTTTCCTCTTCATTTTTTGTTTGCTTTCTTTCCATGGATTTAGACAAGTCCATACCATGACACGGACTTACTGTGACTGAAATTTTCCAGTACAGTCTAAAGGGGTCAATGATAGAAGTCTGATACTCAAATCTTTAAGCCCAGCTGGAAGTAGAACCGGATAACCATCCGCTGGATGGACGCAGAGGTTCTAGAAGTGGAAGTGGAAGTGGGTCTCCGTCTGGGCTGCTCAGTAAATGCAGGTGCACTTCTCCCCATCTCCGGCCAGTTAGACCCGAATCTGTCCTGGTGCGATCTAGCTGTCAGTATTTTTTTAAAGGTCCACTGGGAGGCATTCAAAGTGTGTCAACCTTAAGGAGTACCTCAAGAAGAGTGATACTTAAACTCTCATTTGCATGTGAATCCCAGATGTTGTTAAAATGCAGGTTTTGATACAGCAGGTGGGGGCGAGGGAGGCCTGAGATTCTGCATTTCTAACAAACTCCAAGGAGAAAACACCAGGCGATTTCCAGCAACTCCTAGTGCTACTGGCTCATGGACCACACTTTGAGTAGCCAGGGTCTAAGTGAAATGTTTATCAGAGTAAAGTGCATACTCTTGATGGTTGATGGTGGGGGCTAGGCAGTGTGTTGGCTGAAAAGCAGATTCCTGGGCCACACCCAGACCTCCTCAACTAGCCTTTCTAGGGGTGGGCTAAGACTAATCAGCTGGGGAGTTGTTTTTGTTTTTTTAAAATGCTCATGCCTCTGTCCAGCCATCCCATCCTCTCTCTTCCCAGACTGTGACTTGACTGGTTTAGGCTGGGACCCAAGTGCTGTGAGTTCATTAACCTGTCCTGGTGATCCTAGAGTGCAGCCAGAGCTGAGAACCTCAGGTTAGGGCAGTGGTTCCCAAAACATTCTGGACGTTGGAAGCTCCTGGAGAACTTCAAAAATTCCTGGTATCTGTGTGTCACCCTTACAGACTGGGATTTCATGGGTCTGGGTTCCTGATAACTTTCCCCGTTGATTCCAGTGTGCAGACAGGCTTGGGAACCACTGGCTTAGTGTATCCACATTTGAACACATTGTCCAGGCAGTTCTTATGCATGTCAAAGCTTGAGAGCCTCTGTGCTGGAAGGAAATTCAGAGTCATTCGTTAGTATAAGGGGAAACTGCCCACAAGGACTTCAGTTATAATTCTATGAGCAGTCTCAGAACTACGACTAAATCTTCAATCATATGTTTATTCACTGGGTGTAGGAGGTAAGCAACAGAAAGACAAGGTAGAAGGAAAAATCATATACTCGCTGTAATACTTCTAAAGGGCTTTACTCCACTGTGCTTGTATGGCATAACGGCTGGATGGCCAGGAGTTACTGATATGACAGGATTACTCCAGGGAGTATCTGACTGTAAGTAGGTACTATTATTCCTTTATGAGTTACCTTTGCAGTCATCAGATTGGAAGGTAGTGATCTTCAACAGTTAATATGTTTGTTTTAGTGAAGAGTTCTGTTTTTAGAGGAGAAAAATGAGGCCATAGAAAGTGCGGTATACATCTATTATTTCCGACTGCCTGGCAGACCTTGTGCACTTCTGGAAAAACACTTCCTTTCTTGAATCAATTATTTCACGTGGGGTTAAAAAATTACGCTTGAGTTATGTGCCCAGCATTCCCTCAACCCCAGACCTCAGCCAAACTACTTAGAGTCCTCTCGGATTTCTCAAACCAGATCAGATATCTAGTCATAGAGCGATGTGCCATGGTCATCTCCTGTGGTGTGGAGGGGTCAGCCTGTAGTGGGGAGATCAGGCCAACTCAGGGAGAGAAGCAGGGAACCCCGGGAAGGGAGATACCCTCGTTCTCATCTCTGGGATTCCTGCAGAACCTGATTAGATTTGGTCTCACCTTCAGTTCTGTGAGCTGTCCTAGGATCATACCAATAAATGAACAAAAAATAAATTTTTTGCTTAAGAGGGTTTGAGTGAGGTCTCTGTCCATTGCAAGCCAGAAGAGTGCCCAGTTCAGTATGGCATCATTCCCCGGGTATATTGCTCAGATGTGCAGAAAGAGGTACCAACCTCCACTTCCTCTCCAACAACTGGCAATTCTTGATTACAGAAAATATGGAGCCAGGTCATTGCAAGGCACAGGAAAAAAAATTTATCCATCAGAGATGGAAAAGGGACAAGCGGCTGGAAGCAAAGGAGAAACTCTCCAAATGTGAGAAAGGAGAAGAACCCTTGTGTGGGTGCCAACAGGGAGAAGTAAGTCTGCAGGTTTCCCATGATGCCCACGTAAGCCGTCGGTTGTGTAACTTGGGACCAGACCGATTTCACAAGTGTTGCTGGGTTTTGCTTGGGCTTTCAAGACAATAAGCACCAATATTAACACCACACTTCACAATTCACAAAATATTTTTAGTGACATTATGTTATCCTTCAAATGGGGAAAATTGCTCAAAAAGAGACTAAGGCTCCTTCAAGATCCCAACCCCAAAAGACTGGGACTAAGACTCATATACAAGATTTTCTAAGTCCAATCCTTTGTTTTTTATCCACATACCCCTGCGTCTGCCTTCAAGGAATGGATTATATCATTGGGGAGACATCATCAACTCAACCTACTAGGGAGACATTTCCAGGAAAGTATTTCTCTAATTTTATAATGAAGGCCGATAAGAAAGTAGGGATTCCTACCTGTCTTAAGGGACAGATATGTGTTAGATAACAGAAGTGGACAGTGACTGTGATAGGAAGCTTATATACTTTCCTCAACTTAGCAGTTCCTGAATCAGGTCAGGTCAGTGGGTGGCTTTACAACAGGGAAGACCACAAGACAAGGGAATCAGGAATCTGGATCCTAACCCAGCGTCCTCATTAGCTGCTTGTATAAACATCAGGCCAGCGTCCTAACCTTCCTAGGCCTCAGTTTCTTCATCTGTAAAATGAAAGGGTTGGACTAGATGATCTCCGAGGGCTTTTCCAGCCCCATAATTCTATGCTATTTACTAGAATGCTCATAGCAAATATGCTACACCAGGGTTTATAGTGCACTGTAATTACAGGGTTCAGGGTAGGGAAGAGCACTGAACCCTAAATCATTTCAACGTCTAATTCCTGTTCAGTCACGTCAGGCCAGATTGTTTTTATATATGTGAAATTTATGGCACTGCCCCTTTCTAAAGGAGGAGGTAAGGAAATTTCAGGTAACCCATCCAAGTGAAGAAGGCCAGAAGCTATAAATAATAATGAGAATAAGAATCAATTAGGACACCTTTTGCTTCTCAGGGCATGCTCACAGAAAATTTGTGAGACAGATGGGATAAGTGGTTAATTTTTAATTTTTTAAAATTACCTTTCGTTGGATGAGAAAAGTAGGCATTGGGCATTTTATATGATTTGACCAAGGTCTTCATATAACAGAGCCAGGACTAATACCCAGATTTCTTGACTCTGATTCTAGAATTCTTCCCAACAGTCATGAAGAGTATGTTTCCTTTGGGGAGTCATATATCACACATAATATTCTTTTTTTCCCATTGATTCTTTTTTTTAATTAAGGTATTATTGATATACACTCTTATGAAGGTTTCACATGAAAAAACAATGTGGTCACTACATTTACCCATATTATTAAGTCCCCACCCATACCCCAATGCAGTCGCTGTCCATCAGTGTAGTAAGATGCCACAGATTCACTATTTGCCTTCTCTGTGCTACACTGTTTTCCCCGTGATCCCCCACACCATGTGTACTAAACAAAATACCCCTCAATCCCCTTCCCCCACCCTCCCCACCCACCCTCCCACACCCCTCCCCTTTGGTAACCACTAGTTCCTTCTTGGAGTCTCTGAGTCTGCTGCTATTTTGTTTCTTCAGTTTTGCTTCATTGTTATACTCCACAAATGAGGGAAATCATTTGGCACTTGTCTTTCTCCGCCTGGCTTATTTCACTGAGCATAATATCCTCCAGCTCCATCCATGTTGTTGCAAATGGCAGGATTTGTTTCCTTCTTATGGCTGAATAGTATTCCATTGTGTATATGTACCACCTCTTCTTTATCCATTCATCTACTGATGGACACGTAGGTTGCTTCCATTTCTTGGTTATTGTGAATAGTGCTGCGATAAACATAGGTGTGCATATGTCTTTTTGAATCTGAGAAGTTGTATTCTTTGGGTAAATTTCAAGGAGTGGGATTCCCGGGTCAAATGGTATTTGTATTTTTACACACATAATATTCTTATTAGCAAAATGCTCCTTTCTGAAGGCTGGGAAAAGGAGTGAGCAAGTGTCAGTCTTGTTGACAGCTGTTGGAGAGAGATATGTCATCACTGTGCAGAACTTTTGAAAGTTCTTTCTCACTTTTTCAATATTTATAGAGGCAGACGATATATGCACCTTAGGGTCTTCATCACATAAGCTGAAATTAAAAGAGAGCTTGGTTGGTTTCAGAGAGACCTATCATTATTTCAAATTGCATCTGGCCAAAAAGAAGTGGGGTTTTTGAATGTCATCATCTGTTCATTACAAGGCTTGGTTGTAACTCCTGCTGACTCTTTCATCTGAGCCCATCTGCCATTTTGCTTCACATGACTCATCTTAAAATTTATTATCACATTCATTGTAATAACGCTGGTTGACAACGCTTTAAATAGTTGGCTTCCCATGATACGAGGCAATTAATTTTTATATTGTATCTTTAATACAAAGTACTGAGACAAAGTCTTTAAATATCAAACCAAAGAGGTAATGGTTTGGGGGGGGTATAGGAATTGGATCCAGACAATATCAGAAATGCAGAAATGATGTACAGAGAGACAGACTGGGATGAACGTTATTAAGCATTGAAATATGGTATTGAGTCAAGTTGCCTAGGTATTTTTTTTCTAGAAACTTGGAAATGTTGAATAGTCTGGTGGTTTTTATGACAAGGTAGTCACTGTATCTGAGGCTTATTACCCTTTCTATTTTTCTGGAAAAAGGATTTAAAAAAGACAAGCTGTAGATCACAGGGATATTAATAAAGCGGTCCATAAAAGACAAAGAGTAGGGATTTTAAATCATCCTGGGTACAGGGGGGATTAAAGAAGAGATGTTTCAAGCCCAATCCAGAGAGAACCAGGTTCTTATTGCCTTGGGCAGTCTTGGTGGTGGCATGCTTACTAAGAGCCCAGGGTGGTTGGTGCAGTGCAGAGGTGGAGGCAGATAGAGGCATGAAGGGGGTAATTATACCAAACCAACTAATAGGCAAACTAATGTTTGCTAACCTCTGAGCTTTTCAAAAAAGGAAGGGAAGAAGTTAGGGAAGATTAAGGAGATTTCACTCCAGATTCTAGGACCCTGCATTAGAAGACATCGTTGTCGCCACAATGGTGGGTTCAGGACAAATTGTTGATAGAAGCTGTGTGTCTTTTCAATTACATCCCCTTCAAACTTCTGGTGCCCCAGAATTTCTCAGATCAAAGATTTGATTTGCACTCTCTCCAGATTTCCCATCTGCTTCCTGGAAAACATTTACCATCAGGTGTTTTTACTTAAAATGTAAGGTCAGTGTAAGACAATGTGCTCCCTCATCCAGGTTAGAGACAGTGAATGATATTTTGTCTCTTGTGATCTTGGATTCCCTGAAATGATGCAACCCAGATGCTGCCCCGTTCCACCTGGAGAAGAAGTACCCTGTCACATACCTCAGTGGCCTAAAGCTGCTGTACCTACCTTTTCCAGCTGTGCTAGCTGCCCTGGTACAAGCCCTCTGTTTGAGGAAGAAGTCCCACCCACCCAGCCTCACACTTTGCTGTGTCCTCACCTGGACTGTCCACAGATTTCCCAACATGGACTCGGAGACTTGTGTTTGACTCTGTCCTTGTCCTGCCTATGCAGCCTCACTCTAATATCTTCCTGGCCAGGACTTTGATTTCCTCCAACCTTTTCTTCCTCCCCATCCCAGCAGGGGCTTCTAGACAGCCTGTGACAATGTTCCCTCCCTGCCTACCTGGACCCCATGGGTTTCCTACCACCTGGGCTCCACCCTCTGGGCAGGGCTCCAGTGGCCATCCTGATGCCAAGGGAAATGCTCAGACAGCAGAGTTCACTGGAACAGCTTCATGAACCTTAGTCAGTTTGTGGAGTAGAGCAGTGGTTTTCAGAAAATTTTTGGAGCCAAAGAATCCTCTCTTCAAATGGAATCTAATGTGGATGTTTTCATTTGCAAACCAGGAGGTGCTGATACGTGTGTTAATGGGGGGCTGGAGTCACGGCCGCTTACCCCTCTGGCCCCTTGCTCTCCCTATGGCTGCGGGAAGCATGGCTTGGAACCCCTTTGACTAGAGGACTCCAGTCCTTTTGTCACATTACATACTGTCCTTACCCAATCCTGTTACTGGTTGGGGCACTGTTTTTTTTTCCCAGGATCGTGTCTCAGCAGCGATGAAGAATGGAGCCAGCAGACAAGAGTACAGAGCAACAAGCAAAACTCTTTTGATGGGTGAAAAGAGAAAGTCCCTGCTAATCAGAAGAGGCTCCAAGGGAGGATGATGTCAGGGCTGTGGTGTCTGGGGTTTATATTGCCTCCTGTCCCTCCTGAGAGAAAGAAATACACCCCTCTCCCCCCATCCCCTACCTAATAGAGAACTGAACTAATGACATCCAGACGCACTCCTGAGTGACTGGAAGTACGATGCTTCGCTTGCACAGGGCACAACCACTCAGAGCAGCTGACGTCTACCTAACCAAGTGGCCGAGTCGGACTGGCGCTTTTTGAAACTTACAAGCGTCCTGAAATTTATCTGCCCGCCTCTTACTATCATCCGCCTCAATCCCACTACACTGGTGAATCAGCTGCCAGCTTGCACTGGTGATTCTAAATTGCCGTCTCCTGATTTTCCTGACTTCCAGCAGCACATTTCTACTTCTGTACTAGAATTTACGGCACAGAGGTAAATATGCTCCTCAGCATGTATGGAACTTCATCTAATTATCCTCCCTTCCAAGCCCAGCCCATTTACCCCTTCTATTTCTTGCTTCCTTTGTAAATTGTTGGGGTTCCAAGGAAGTTTGGAACGATCCTAGAGTGCTTATGTAATCTCAAATCTTACAGCACTAACCGCCACCAGTTCCTATGGTTCTACCTCTGAAATCTCTCGGATCTGAAACGTACTCTCTGTCCCCACTGACACTGCCTAGGTTGGACTTTTCTTATCCTGGTGGAGATCATGGTATGGATTTCCTGACTTAGTGCCTGCCCTGAGCCCATAGTTCTTGACTATGCAATAAAGAGGAAGCCTTCACAGAAATACTTGGATCCCTGGTTGAGGAATGGGTAGGGTATTCACAGGCCTTTTTTTGGCCAATAATCACAGTCTTTCGGTATTCTAAGAGCATGAAGCTCATATGAGTTTCTCATGTGAATGCAAATACAGCCCATTTGCTGATCTGCTTTTGTGTTCTCTTCCGTTAGCATGACTTTTTTCCTTATGCACGGGTGTTGTGTTGAATAGCTGTTCTAGTGAGAGAGGAATCCCACAGGCAATATACCAACAACGTGCATCATTCACAGAAAACAATCTTACTCTGTTTCTCATTGTGCTGCACAATTTACCCACTGCAAGAGAAAACCAACACAAAGATATGATTGTTCTGTCTCCCTTAGGAAGTGTCCTTATTATGACAAAAAAGTTATTTTCTTTTCTGTGATTTTTTAAGGGTTCTCTGATTGGGTAACCCTCTGCTGACCCATGGTTATGGCAGTTTCTATATCGACATCTTTGTTCCAGTGCTTGCACACTGAAGCCAGAGACAAGTAATTCAATTCAAACCCATGCAGAACATGAGATAACGGGACTCCATAAACCACCAATATTTAAAAGGCAATGACCCCTTTCATTCACTGGAGTTATCTTCCATTAAGAATTTTTCTCACCTGTACATAACAGCACCATACCTGCTCTGGATGTGGGCTGAACTGATCTGTCAGACTTTGGGGGCTTTGAATTGCTTTGGAATTCATTCACATTCTATACACACTTGGATAAAATAAGCACAAATATTTTGAATTGTTTTTTGATTTGAGAAAAACTTAAAATATGGGAAAATATGGAGGATAGTGCAACAAAAGGCAATAAAATATTCCTACTATCTAGAAATATTAACTTCTCAAACATCTTATTTTCAGGCAGTGTTTTTTTAAGGAAATAAAACCTTGGAGATCAGATTAAAACGCTTTTGGCTTCCAACATGGGGCCCTTGCTCTAGGCCACCATCATCCCACCATCCCAACGTGGTGTGTATCCATCAGCCCATCCCTTTCTTTGATTTTCTTCTACCAGGATGGAATTTATTTAGTGTATTTTAATTTTTTTAGTGGCATACTACTTTAATATGTGTATGTATATTTTTCTGTCAGAACCTAAAATTATCAATGCCTGTATCCTACTTAACATGACAGTGTGGCAAGCACACTCCATGCTACCTTCAGACGTTTTCTTGCTGTCAACACCATGTTATCACCCATATTGTAGTTCAAGTTTATTTCAGTCATTCCATGACTGCTTTCCTTTCTTCTCTTCCTTGCTTTTTACCTTCTCCTTCTCTGTTACTTCTCTTGGATTTATTTATTTGTATTTGTACTTACGTATCTTGATTTTTATTAGGTTTTCTACCATGTTTTCAGTATTTCTTTTCTCACTCCTTACATTGTATTCCTTCTTTATGGATTTACTTGCCTTCTTGTATATTCCTTAGCAGCTCTTCCAGTAAACATTGGAGACAGTACATTTTCTATGCTCTTGTGTCAATGAAAATTCTTTAATTTTGTTCTAATTCTTAATGGACAGCTAGTGTGGGCATAGAATTCCAAGTGAAGTAATTTTGTCTCAGCCCTTTAAAGATATTACTCAATTTTCTTCTGTGATTTAAAAATTTGTATTAGTCGTGAGAAGTCTGCTATGGATGGTTCTTTTGTGGGCAGTCTAATTTTTTCTCTCATAGCTTCTAGTGCTTTCTCTTTCTTTTCAAATTTCTGCAGTTTTAGTATGGTAAATATAGATATTTTAAGCTTATTAATCCCTAATGGTATTTTTTTCTGAGTCATATCTTTCTTTTTTCCCAGAAATTTCCCCCATTTTAAAATTTGTATATTTTTCTCCTTTATTCTTCTTATATTCTCTTTTCTTTTTGGAAATCTGTTACTCAAATCCCCATTCTATTTTCCATGTGTTTCAATTTTTTTTTTCATAATTTCCATGTCTTTATCTCTCTGTGCCATGTTCTGGGACATTTTCTCAGTTATGAATTCTAATTCACTAATTTTTACTTTAGCTGTGTTTAGTTCATAAATGAACATGTCTGTATTTTTCCTACAGAGCAATGATTATTTCTTGCTTTCCTTGCTTTGGAATACAACTTTTTATCTTCTTCTTTATTTAATATTTTTCTAAAATGTCTATACTTTTGGCCTAAGAGGCATTTCTACACATTAGGAACAGAAGAAGGGGATTTAGCTCATATTTAATCCACAACCTTAATTGCTTTTTTGAATTATAGTTAATTTTATCCTTTCCTGAATTACTGCATCTAGTTATTGTTACAATGACCATATTTTCTAAACCAACTACCACATTTCATGGTCTGGCAAAAGGATTGTTTAATAAGCTGTCAACTTATTTAAATGAAAAGTCTTACAAAAGCATACAAGCAAATTATATTTAACAATTTGTTGAAAATGACAAAATTACATGAACCATAATAATCCTACCAAAATCCAGACTGGAAAAGTCACTACGAGTAGAGTAAACATTTCTGAATCTATGTCTGTGACTTAGGCTACCACAAGTCCTAGAAGATGCTTTCTTATTTTGTTAAGTCTCTAGATGTAGGAAGTAGAAACGAAAATAATATGCATTAAGTGGACACCTTTTATAAAGTTTCCATAAAATTCTCAAAAACTGCTTTCTTATGCTTTGCTTTTTTTCTGATCAAAGTAGGACCTAGGAAACATAAAAATTATATCCATAGTGAAATATATTCCCCTTCCTTAAAAGAAAGTTTACAAAATTTTTCTTCATCATTGCCTTAAAATCAGTGTTTTATATTATTGCCAAGGCTAGAGATCAGTAGCATAAATAGTTAAAAAAGGAAAAGGTAACCTTTTTTTTCGTAAATGGGGAAAAGGATTGGATTTTCTTTGTTACTTTCAGTACTCATGTTTGAAAGTTTTGGTTATGAAGTAAGGGATTATATTACAGTTAAGAGCAAAAATGGTATATAAATCTTCCTATGTCTTCTTGGTTATTAATTAATGTGCTAATGATGCCAAGAAGTTTCTTAGCTGGAACTTGTGGTTTAAAGTAGCTGTTCTGGAAAAAAACAAAACAAAACAAAACAAAACCTTGGCTAGATTCCCTCTGTAGACCTAAAGACTTTAGTACTTACCATACAATGAATGATTTGTCCTCATTTTTGGAAAACTAATGAAATCAATAGTTTGTAACTCATGTCAGTTACACTGAAGGAAATCATAATGAAATTTATGTGCACCTTTTCAAAAGACAAATTGCAAAATTTGCAAACACACACAGTAGCACACATAATGCTCTCAAAGTTCCTAGGAGGATAAGCGCTTTCAAAATTAAAATTATTTATTGTTTAGTGTTGCTATGAAAAAGGCCTATTACCCCTGCTTCAAATGCTTTATTAGAGTTAATTGTTGGCAACACTGCTAAGGGTTGTATGTTCTAGGAGAGGCCGTGGGAGGGTTCATGACACTCCACCAGCTGCCCAGATAATAGGTAAAACTCTCTAGATGTTGCTTCGAAAAAAAAACTGTGTGAGGTAGAGATCTGCTTGAACATTTGAAAAAATAAGGAAACTGACAGAAGCTAACATCGATGTGGGTAATATCTAAATCTATTTTTACTATATTTCAAGGTAGAGAATAAATAAAATAAACAGTAGAATAGTCCTTTTAAAATAATTAAATTCAGGCCTAGACCAGAAAGGAGTCTCTGCTGATACTGACAACTGCCTAAATCATTAGCCGCTGGGATTTAACCCTAAGTCACATTAGTCACTAGGATTTGGTGGCTACTGTTATCTCACCGGACCTCTTGAGTTTCTGCATCTGTGAGGCTATGCACAGTTGCTGTTTTCTTTCCAAATTTTTCCCTGGGAATATTTTGGATAAACATCCAGGAATTTACCATTTCTTATAGGATATTGATATTTTCCTCTTTTCATCTTGACTGAAGATAAAAGTTAAGTGAAAGTAAGTTAAACATTTATAAACCCTGAGAGAAAAAAATGCCTTGAAATATATTGAGTAACACCTTTTAAAGACTCGTTAGTGTTTTCTGTACATAATTCTGTACATTCTTGAAGATGTTTTTGACAACAAGTTGTGGGGAGCAAGAAGTTACAGTTCCTTTGCACTCATATAAAAAACTGAAGTATCCAGAAAGAAATTTCTAAGAGAGATACCAGAAGTCAGAGAGGGAGTTAGATATTGAAATTAAGTTTCAAACACTCTATAGCCAGAGGAAAAGTTAGGAAAACAGCTCCTAAAATGGTCTCTGCAGTGTGGAAAAGAAGATTCCACTTAAAGTGCTTAGGGTGAAAAGGACACACACAGAAAATTTAAATTTCTTGGAGGAGAATAGAGTTACAAAAGATTATTGGCTTACCTCATGCAGCCTTGTCAATGGTGCGCATACCAAAAGCTCCTGACATGAATTTTAGGGTAGTTTTCATCTAAATGGAATCTCCCTCACTTCACTATATCATCAGATTGGAATTTCCTAGATGCATATTTTTAATATTTTTGAAAATACTGGGTTGCTGCAAACTGATAGCTCTGCGCTGCCATCCCTAGTGTCTCTGAATAACCAAGGACAACACTTCAGGCCCCCTTTGCTAACCCTTTGCCCCAGGCACCTGAGAGAAGGCAAGCAGTAAGGAACAGTAACCTTAGCATTTTACCCCACACCCTGCCTCCAGGGCTTCTGGGTGACCGCCTACCGAAATACAAGTACCTTTAATTACTAAATATGTGCTTGGAAAGTTTCCCCAAGGGCTACATCCAGTTCTGTCCACATTTTATAGTGGTACGTGGTAGGGAGGGAGCAAGGAATACACAGGTGACCCACCTTAATGAGGACTTTGAAAACCATTCCACATCTTATGTCTCACTTTGTGTGCTTCGGGAATAAGGGTGAAGAATTAGGAAATCCATGGGATTAACAAAATTCACTGCCCTCTTAGTCCTTATTTTTATAACACTTAAGGTTATTTGTCTCATTGGGAACCTGGCTGAGCAGGACATGACGGCAGTCCTGTGTTCCCGAGAGGAGTAACGTGTTCTATTTCAATTTTTGGCTCATTTCCTTTAAATGTTTCTTCAGCAATACCGGACTAAGCATCGAATCACCTCCCTGGAGGAAGGAACTGGCTTTGGGGGAAATTGTGCTGCGACCACCTTTGTTTTAACTATGTAAAAATCCTTAGATCCCATCATAGTCTAATCATTGCACCAAATTGCAAAGGCTCTGCCCAGTTTTATCAACACTGCTTTCTTTTCCATCTCCTTCTTCTGCATTAGACTGTCGCAACAAGCCAACAAGCACAAGACCAAACAAAGAAACCTAGCCCTGAAATGTGGGGCTCTTTCTCAGGTACCCTGCCAGCCAGGAGGAGGGGGAATGAAGAGTTGAAGCAGAGGGGGACACTGAAATTTAGAGGCCATGTCTTTTTACATTTTATTGCCTGGTTCCATGCAGCGAACGTTGGTTTCCTTGAGTCCTGGGAGGGGGATTCATGCTTATTTCGCTGACTAGGTTAACTCTCAATACAGTGAAATAATTGAGAAACTCTGCCATTTCAAAGACCTCAGGAAATATGGGGAAGAAGGGAAAGGAGAGAAGAGTGACCCCAACCCGGAGCCGTGCAGGGGCTGGAGGGCCGTCTCCAGGCAAAGAAGGAAGTCACTTCTCTCTGGAGTGTGCGCGGGACGCTGCAGGCGGTCCTCCAGCTCCTGAGCTCATGTCTCTGTCTTGGCTGCTCCTGACCCCACGGTACCTGTCCTGGGGCCGCCGTAACAAGCTGCCACGCACACAGGCTTCAAGCAACACAAATGTATTCTCTCGTAGTGCTGGAGGCCACAAGCCTGAAGCCAGTTTAAATCAGCCTGATTCAAGGTGCTGGCAGGCTGTGCAGAAGGTCTCGGGGAGAGGCGGCACCCTGTCCCCTCCAGCACTGGGTGGCTGCCTGCATCCCTTGCCTGTGGTCACTCACTCCAGTCTGCTGCTGGGGTCACAGTTGCCTTCTCCTCTTCTGTCTGAAATCCCCCTCTGCCTCCTTCTTATAACACCGGTGCTCACAATGAGGGCCCACCCAGATAATGCAGAATAATCTCTCCATTTAAAAATTCTTAACTATATCACATCAGCCAAGTCTTTGCCACATGAGCTAACATCCATGCTCCCCGGGATCAGCCTATGGGTTTTTTGGGCGGCCTCATTCAGCCAAACGCACCACTCCTTGTTTCCCTGGAGCTCAGATGTCAGGGAAACGGACCCATTCATCATCTCTGAAGAGTGGCTAATTCCAAATAATGAGGACTGTGTCTTAGTGGTCGTAGTTCTCAGGCCCGATTGAAGGATTGGATTACGTTATGTGATCATCTGACTAGGATGTCTACAGCTAGGATTTGATCTTGAGAAGGTGTGTTAGTTATCCTTAGTGAAGGTCTCCGTCTAATCTTCTGAGTACGCTGCAGTCCACTGGGCACCTTGGAGAATTCAGAGTCAGAGGCTGTTTCCTATTGTCTGGGAGTTAGTCTACCTGCAGTGCTAAGGCATGTGCACGAGAGAGGATGCCACCCTGGCCTTGGGAGGGTAGAGGAGAGGTAAATGCCAAGTGGAAAATGGGAGGTGACAATAACACATGATGGCATTTGGGCTGGGAACTGAAGGATGGGCTCCCTTCAGGAAACCATGCGTGATCATTTCTCCCATGCAAGACTGATATAGGGGTCCCTCTCATATGCTTCAGTATGTATCTTTGCTTTTCTCCCCTTTGCCAAGGGTTGTCTTGTGTGTTTACTTGGAAACCCCCAGGTAGTGTGGAGTGTGGACTATAGTAGCAGCTCACTAAACATGTGCTGGGTTGAATGAATGAGTGGAGAGGAGAAAGTAGGAAGTTCTGGGCAGTGTTGGCCCAAGAAAATATTGGAGGGCAGGGCAATTTTGTGCAAGTCAATATGGCACAAGTCCCCAGGAGGAAGGTGGGGCGCTGTGGGACAGTTTGGCAGAAAGGTGAGGAAATGGCCTCTGTGTCTTCACCGTGGCTGGCAGGATCCTGCAGCTGCTCTTGGCAGGTGTGGAGGTGGTGGCAGCCGCCCCTGCAGAGCTCGCCCCTCCAAGGCCAGAGGCAGAGGGTGAGGGCCTTGCCGCTCAAGACCTTGCTCTGCTGCAGTGTGGACGCGAGCATGCCGCTAAACTCCCTGAGCCAGGACTTTCTTAGCTGTGCGATGATGAGACCTCCACCAGCTCTGACCTGTGGATGAATAAAACAAGTCATGTAAGGGTACAGCGCAGGGCCTGGCACACAGAGACGCTGCTATAATTGTGATCATAAGTCACATCTGTTAGGCTCCTTGCTGCAGAGAAGGAGGCCTTCTCTTCCTCCCTGATTGCCATGAGTGACTAGTGGCTTGTTTTACTCTGGTAGGTCCGACGGCAACATTGACGAGAAACCGAGAGACTCTAGAGGGCCAAGTTTAATGTCTCTAAAGCCCTCTGTGCAAGCATAAGCATCAACAGGGTTTTTCCTAGGGGTAAGTTTTGGTCCTCAGTCCAGAGTATCCCTCCGGCTTGCAAAGTGCATGTCTCGTAGCTCTGAGAAACTGAGCAAAGGGCCCTGGGAGCTAGAAAGCATCCTAGCTTGAAATAGAGGTCAAATGAGGCAAGCTCTGTGGCCAGGTCTGACTATTAGAGTCAGTCTGTGTCTTTGGACCTTCCTCTTATAGAGATTAGACCCGGGGTCAGAACCGCTGGAACTCTTCCAGTGTTAGTTGGAAGTAATTATAAATAACAACTCAGAAGCACCTGGACAGTGTTTCTCCTGGTGTCAGTCTCATATGCAGAAGTACAGAATGGATAAAGATTTTGGAGACAAGCTAGCTGCTCGTTTCCAGGCCTTCACTCTCACGGTGAGGTGTGCAGAGCTGGTTTCCTCCTTATCAAAAGGGTTAAAGGTCAGAAGAGCAGCACATTGCAAATGACCTGAAGGGACAGGTAAAGCCCATTTACCAGTTGGCATATTTTTAAATAGATGAGGCCCTCACCAGAGTTCTAATTAAAAATCAATGTGATATATAATTAAATTCTCATGATCACATATGCACCAGCTTGTCTCTTTAGCTTTTAGCCAGAGGCAGAGAGGAGTGCTGTTATGGATCAGCCCAGGAGCCTCCTAGGTCGTCGATAGATGTCTTGTTGGGGGGCCAGGTGGCTGCCCAGAGCCGGCAGCCTCCTAGCGCAGAGCCCGAAGGCCACTCCTCTGACTCCAGCCGCGGGTCCAGTGTTTGTCCCAGAGGGCCGGGGCCTGGCGGGCTGTCTCCACCTTGCCTTCCAGCTCCCCGAGCACGCCTGGTAACATCAAGAGCAACTTCCAGGTAAAGGCTCATCGTGTCTCAGAAGGCATCCACGCTTTTCTTCTTCTCTCATTTGACCCTTGACACGTTATGGCAATGTGAGGCACGAAGTGTTATTTTTATTCTCCCTTTACGTATGAGCTGTTCCTCCTCCGAGGCACAGAGGGTCAAGGGCTTTCTCCAGCGGCATCCAGCCTGACAGGTGGCTACAGGGTGACACAGTCTGCCGGCGCCAAGTCCCGTACCATGCCACCTGCTACGGGCCGCTGTTGGCCCACTTGTCCCTCTCTCATGCGCCCCAGAGGTCCCTCTCTCTTTAAGCTGAATTCAGTCAACAGATTTTTTATTTATTTATGATTTTTCCCCCTTTTTCCTTTAGATTTTTAATATGCAAATAATGTATTTTTGTTGTAAAAGATTTAGATTATATTTGAAAATATAGAGTGCATGAAATGGCCCACCCAGGGTTGGAGCCCATTCACTCCTGGTGCTCGTCTGGGTCACCGAGGAGGGCCATTCCCTCCCTCCTCCCCCACCCCACCTCTTTCTGTACATATTTTTAAATAAAATGGGGACTCCATTTTACACAGAGGAAATAATAGTTTTAGAAGCCTGGCTTGGTGGAAAATAAGCATTTAGTCAAATTATTTCCTTTTTATAAAACAAAAGACAAGGCCTTGGATCCCAGCACTCTCCCATAGTGTAGAGCAGGGGCTGAAGGTAGAAAGGAGGAGGTGGTGACTCAGATGGGCAAGTGGCATCACCTCAGAGACCCCCTTCACCACCCGTGGCTCGTGGGCAGACACAGAACAAGATAAGCAAAGCCCATGAGCCACTTTGGTGTTCCTGTTCTCATTCCATCCCACGTGCAAGTACCAGAAAATCTTCTCACTTCTATCTTCAAAACACATCCCCCATCCAACCCATTTTGACCACCTCCCAACAAACATCCCCCTCCCATCTTCAAGGATCTCTCCCCTGAGTTGTTGTAGTGGCCTCGGTGGTTTGCCAGAAACAGCTTGTTAAATTGCAAGAGCCAGTCTGTTAAGTTTAGCCATGATTAAAAATTAAATAATGTGCATTGATAGATGAATGGATAAAGAAAATGTAGTGTATATATACACAATGGACTATTACTCACCTATAAAAAAGAAGCAACTCAGGCCATTTGCAACAGCATAGATAACCTATGGTCATGATGCTAAGTAAAGTAAGTCAAATAGAGAAAGGCAAATACTGTATGAGCTCACTTATATGTGGAATCTAAAAGCATCAAACTCATAGAAACAGAGAGTAGATCAATGGGTGCCAGAGGCTGAGGGTTTGGGGAAATCGGATGTTAGTCAAAATGTGCAAACTCCCAAGGATAGAAGGAATAAGTTCTGGGGATATGGTATGCAGCATAATGACTATAATTAACAATAATGTATTATATACTCAAAAGTCCCTAAGAGAATAAATCTTAAGTGTTCTCACTATAACAACAAAAAAATGGTAATTATGTGAGGTGATGGAGGTGTAAACTAACCTCATTGTGGTGTAAACTAACCTTTGTTATAACTTTGCAATATATATATGAAATCACCATGTTGTACATCTTAAACTTACACAATGTTATATGTCAATAAGCCTAGAAAAAACTATATAATATAAATGTATTAAATCATAAAAACTGAGGTAATAAATATTCCAAAGTTATCAGTTCTTAATTTTGCTCTGTTTTACTGTTACCTTTGGTTTTGAGGATATTGGCATCACGTGTATTTGTTTGATGGAAATACCAGGTAATGGGGGCCACTCAACATCTCTTCCCAGCTCTGCTCTCAGTCCCACCAGCAGTCTGAAAACAGCTACCGCAGGAGTTATCGACACCATGGAAATCAACAGACACTACAAATCAGCAGTGGTCAATACTTCATGAACATTTCCTGTGCGTGTTTCACTCCCAATGAACAAAAGGCCCCATCTTCTGAAGTAAGAGCTCATCTCTGCTTGCTCGGGCAGTGCATAGACTAGAATGGGAGCGATACAGGTTAGCATGACCCTGTGCGAGGATGACATGCAATTTCGTGAAGTGTTCCATATTTAAAACAAATAAATAAGTAAATAAAAGGAACTTATAGACCTGAAGTCATCGCAGAACCCTCAACACCTTCCTTCTTCTCTGTCTAGCTCAGTTCATCCCACTTAAATACGACTCTTTGAAGCCCAGCTACAATTCCATCTCACTAATAAATCTTCCCTTCTATTTTATTTATTTAATTTCCTTTTCAAGCTCTTTTCATTCCACAGATTGGTCTTAACACTAACCTGTTCCGATATGTGTTTGATGGCTCTAAGTTCTTGGGACAGAGTCAGTACACCTTAGGTGCTAATTAAGCAACTGATTCAGGACTTAGGGACCTGGCCCAGGCGAGGATGAGGTTGCCAGTAGTAGTGCAAACAGATATTAAACAATATCATCATCATACTTGTCATTATCTTCATCTCAGGGAGCTCACGGTTTCTCCTTTGTCCTTTGATTCACCCTTCACCTAACAACCTGTGTGGTGAGCAATACGATCCCCACCCTCAGATGAGGACTTTAAGAAGCTTGCCTGGGGTCAGACAGCTAATAGGAGGCAGAGCTGGGACTTAAATCTGTACTCTTTCTATGGGGAGGAATTTTCATGAGCCTACTGGTGGACAATGTCTGAGGTGGAAAATCCATAAAAAGTTTGATTTTCTTAGGAACTCTTAATGATATAGCAGAATGCTCCCTGTGGTACCAAAGAAGCCCCCGGATGGAACACTCTTGTTTTCAGATAAAGAGTCTGTGAAAGGAAGTGTAATGCCTTTCCCACAGTCACAAGGTCTCTGTAAGGCCCTCTGTGTTCCAGGCACTGGTAAGCAGGGGCCTAGGTGCTGGCCTGTTGAAGCGATTTGCTGTGGCTTCTCAGTGCGGGTTTGGAGTCAACAAATGCCACCAAGGTATTAGCCCCTCTTGCCGTGGGTGTCACGACAAAGATGGCGTGTATCCTTCCTCCACAGCTTGAACGGGGACTCACGGGGACTTCAGAAGTGCTGACTAGGTCACGGTTTAGACGGCCCTCCTCTGGCCTCTGTGAGGTGTGCCCAGGCCACTGTGGTGGCCTCAAGGTCACATAGCACCGGTCCATCTGGAAGCATGCCGGGCTCACCGGATCTTAAATTTTGCATCTCTTCTGATACATGTAGATCTTGTAGGATGGCAGTGAAAAGCACATGGCTGTCGAGATAGACGGAGTAAAGGTTTAACCTTGCCTTTGGCTCTGTCTGGTTACTGCCCTGAGGCCAGTGATTTTGCTTCTCTCAGCCTCAGTTTCTTCCTTTGCACAATGTGGGTATTAAATGTGGGATCATGTGGGAATTAAGTGAGATGAAGTATGTACAGAGCCTGCTAAGGGGCCCAGTGCCTGGTCCCTGACCATCCAGTCTGGGTTTTCTTCCAGAAATGCAGGTCAGGTCCCCTCAGGGGGATTTTTTGGCTGGCCCACCTGATGGCGTTCTTCCCACCAGCTTCAAACTGGGCTGCATGCCTGTGGCCATGAGTGTATTCCAGCGCATTCCTATTTGCCAGCTCAGGCCTCAGGGCTGCTGTGAACTTGCAGTCCCTTTCATGGAGCTCATGTGTGCGACAGGGTGTGCCCAGCTCTTAAAGTGCTTTGATGAAAATACCTTTGTGCTAAAAGCTCTATAAATATAAGGAGCAGACGTGGGCGTGGTGTTTCCAGAATACTCCTAATGTTAGATTCATCAAAGGCTCAGGTCATAGAAAAGTTGGAAATGGAGGTGGCTTGCCAATTCAGTGATTCTCCAAAGCTGAGATAGTTTTTCTTTCTCAACTTCCATTTCTTGACTCACTTTGAATGTACAAGGCCCATCATGCCTTCCTTGTCTCCAGAGGTACAAAAACTTGGTTCCAAGCATCTTTTAAAAGAAGTGCCAACTGCCTACTGTCTCTCTACCCACCTCTACCCCACCCAACCTACCTGCCATCCAACACCACCCAAGAGCACCCCCTGGTGGCCAGTGGGGAGCTTCTCTGACAGCACACCTTTACTATCTCTCTCTTTACACTTGAGTGGAATGTACTCTTTCATTCATTCATTCAACAACTTTTTATTGGTTAACTATGATGCACCAGGCATTGTAGGATGCTGGCAATACCCGTATGAACAGATATGGCTGCTGCCTCGGGGAGTCACAACTCATTGAGGAGACAGGCGAACATGGGATTATTATTTTTTTTATTAAGGTATTATTGATATACACTCTTATGAAGGTTTCACATGAGAAAACCATGTGGCCACTACATTTACCCATATTATCAAGTCCCCACCCATACCCCAATGCAGTCACTGTCCATCAGTGTAGTAAGATGCCACAGATTCACTGTTTGCCTTCTCTGTGCTACAGTGTTTTCCCTGTGGCGAACATGGGATCATGACTTTAAAATAGTTGAGCCATAACAGAAGTGTGGACAGGGTGCTAGGGAAGGAACCAGAAGATTACGTATCTTGAAGCTAAAGAAGCTAAAGCTTCAGGGCCTGCTCATTTGCATGGGCTCCTTCTGAGAGGCCTTAACAATATGTTCAAATGGTCACATACTCTTACAAAATTTACCAAAGTAATCTATTTTAAAGGAATCTATTAAATGTTCTCTTTTCTTCTAACTGGCCTTCTCCTTGTCATATTTTTCTTTGCAGTATGTGGCATGGAAGTAGCCAAGGGTGATTTTATAACTGGCTAAGGGAGGTTTGAGTTTGCAGTACATTTTGTTTAGGTTTAGTGAGATAACTTTCTGTGGTTCGTAGTGAAGGTATTGTTAGCCCTCCTCATGCAGGAATGGCTTCCAGAAATTCTCTTATCATGCACTGTTGTGACTCACCAGCGCCGTGACGTAAAGCTTCCCAATCAGAAGTTATATCACAATTTAAACATGTCTTCTGCCTCCTGGCAGCAGAACTACGTGAGTAATGGAGGAGAAGCATGATTTAAGTGTATGGAGCCAGAAGATAACCTGTGGAATATTCTTCAGGTTATCAGGCATGTCTGTTGTATTGTAAGCAGAGAAGTTAGTTATGGAAACTCTTGGGAGAGGTTTCCCCAGATTTGAAGGCAACCTTAAAATTTTATATGGTGTTTCCAATATTGAGCTGTGAAGTGGGAAAAAATGTTTTCAAACGACCTATAATATAAGCCAAATTACCACCGACTATGTTTGAGGTAGAGAATGGATCTTTTTATTCTCTGTACAGAAAACAAAAAAGATATAAAAATGTCCTGTGAAGAAGTGATCAAAGAGTATGCAGCTAAAAGGCAGAGGGAAGAAAGTATTATGGGGGTACATAAGGTAATCACTATTATAAAAATAGTGTAATATTTGTGCTATTTGTTGTGTTATAGTTACATACTATATTATGACTGTTTTTCTCATTCTAAATGAATTTTCAATCTCCCATTAAATTTTCTCTTTTGCTTTTGTATTCTTTTCTGTAAAGAGGGCCCCCTATACTGTGTCAACTTCAGACCCTACAAAACTTGAATCAGTTTTCAGAAAGAGATCGTAAGTTTGCCCAGGGAGATAGAGGGTTCATGGAGCGTCAGCGTGTGAGCAGAGATGGAGGGACTCATGAGCTCTCCCAGTGGAAATGAGAAGGGAGTGAAAGGCATGTGCAAGCATTTCCATATAGCAAAGTGGAACATCAGACTGTGGGCACAGGAGGCTAAAGGCCAGGGACCAGACCATGAAGAGCTGCTTCTCTCATACTAAGAGGCTGATCAGCGGAGAGCCACTGGAGAGGTTGGGCAGGGGATGGACAGATGAATCTTTGGGAGTCCTCCAGCTTGCCTCTGCCTTTGTCAATCTTTTCCCCTCTCTATGTACACATCCCTTTAATCTTTCTCATTTCTCATACTTAACGGTTAATTCAGGAAAATATTTCCCCTGTCTGCTTCCTCTCTGTCCTAAGCATGCAAATTCTTAATTATCTCTCCCTGGTTCATGTGTGATAGGAATGGCTGTGATCATCAAATGAAATAAAACAGCACCGATGAGCCCCCACTCTCTTAATCTGTTGGGGCTGCTGTCACAAAACCACAGACTGAGTGGCTTACAAGCAACACAAATGTATTTCTCACAGTTCTGGAGGCTGCAAGTCTAAGGTCAGGGTGCCAGCTTGGTTGGGTGAGGGCCCTCTTTCTGGTTTACAGCCAGTGCCTTCTTGCTTTGCCCTTACATGGTGGAAGGGGCTAGGGAACTCCCTGGAGCCTCTTTTTAAAATAAGGGCATTAATCCCCTTAACCAAGGCCCCACCCTTATGATACAAGCACCTCCCAAAGACCCCACCTTCTTACACCACCACCCTCGGGGTTAGGATTTCAACCTACGAGTTTTAAGGGGACACACAAACATTCAGATCATAGCCCCTACTATGGGTTAGGTACTGAATAATTAACTGATAACGAAAACAGCAAAGACCAGGTCTTCAAGGAGCCCATGGTCTCATGGGAAGTTCAGCTAAACAAGGAACAAGACATCTGATTTTTAATCAGCAATGAAACCAGGTGCCACAGTTTGCTTATCTGACCATCCACTGATGGACATGGGGCCGTTTGCACCTGGTGGCTATTGTGAATAGTGCTACTGTGAACAGGCATATGCATGTGCTTGTTTGAGTCCCTGTTTTCAATTCTTTTGGTTACATGCCTAGAAGTAAAATTGCTGCCACTTGTATTTTTGATCTTTGTTCTACCATCTCTCTGGCTAGAGATAAATCTTCATTTATCAACTATTCTCATTGTTTCTTCAGTCTTCCCATTTTCACTGCCTCCTGCTCCCTGGTGTACAAGCACACTGAAAGACCCATTCTGAAATAAGCAATCAAATACCTTGAAAGAAAGTTACTATGATTTTGAGATACAGAGAACCTCAATGCCAATCAATTGTAGAAAATCTTTAGGAAAGAATCTGAAAGGTATGATGGGAACTGGGGAAAAAAAAATCCTCCTCAAATGCAGCCATCAGAAACCCTCTCTCATCACTCTCATTCCTGGAGTTTTCACTACTGTGGTCAGCAGTTTCTATGATGCTTGGATTTTATCATATTCATGCATTAAGGAAAAAGAAAGTTCCACCTAGATTGAGGCCAACTTCTCTAGCTTTTCCACATGTCAATTTCCATTTGTTCCTTGAATCAAGAGAGTTTGCAAGCCTAGATAGATTGCTTTCGAATGCTTCATAAGATGGAGAAATCTGAAGCTGGGTAGATAAAAGGTGGTAAAACCAGCAACTACAAGGGTCCTGCCACCATATGGGGGGGAGGATTTGGTCACAGTCTAGATTCCAGGACACATGACCAGAGGTGCTCTATAGTCTACAGAATTTGAAAATATCTTTTTAACAATGTCCAAATTGCTTTCTAAGGCTTCTTTTAGCTTTAAAAGCATAGGATCCTGTATCTATTGCTGGCTTTGTCATGTGATCAGATACAAAACAGCAGCGTTCTGACATTTTTTACTCTAAGGGTGAGATTTGTTGACATGTAAGTTTGCTGATAGACATATTTCCGTTTTTTAAAAATATATTTACTTCACTTCCCTTTGAACTTTTAAGTTGTATGTATTTCATGTGGCATGTTTGGTAAAGACTGTCTCGTAAGAGAGTCTTGACTTTAGCAACTTAATGGGAATTCTTCAACTAACTGAAACTCCATGGACTTCTTACCAGATACTTTTTCAAGTTCCTAAACAGAATGAATAAAATGTCTTGAATTTTTTCTGTAAAACTCTTAAAAGACATTTTAACTCCAGGGGGAAAATCTGTTCCAGCCCAGGGCAAATTCCCTTTGAAGCCAAAATCAGTCAAAAGGAAATAAAGTGGGAGAAACCCATTTATTGCTGACAAGCAGTCATCCACTTCTGCTCGCCTGTGTCTCTCACGACCCAGCTGCAAAAAGAGACCCCCACCCAACCTCTCTGGTTCAGATATGCCCTCACTCCCCCTTGTAATCACCTATTGATATGGAAATAGACTATTTCTCTCCACCCCTTGGAAACACCTGTTAATATGGAGAGGCACTAAGGCCAAGTGAGAGATTCTGGAAATATTGCAATTTTACCCACAGACATTATTCTCTCTGTTTGGTAAAATAGTACCATCTCATGAAACCTCCTTCACATTCTCTTCTCATTTGATCTCAATGATACTTGCTTCTCTATGAGTGACTTCATTTTTTTTTTTACATGTCATAATTTCCACTAGTTATCTTTATTTGGATAGCGGATTCATATCCATGGTGTTTTTAAGAAGCATGCTCCAACTCAGATATTTATTTTATTCGAGTAAAAGGTAAATATTTATCCACACAGGCTTGCCCAAGTGGCTGTGTTGCTTGCTAAGTCGGGTCCATTTGCCGAGAGCCTCTATATGTGTTCACTTATCTCCCCTCATGTGGTTCTGTGATGCCTTGTTTCAGTCCATCTATGCAGTCTGGCTGAGGTACTTTTCTTGAAGTTTGTGATTCTTTCTCCCCAAAAGTATGTCTCCTGTTTGTCCCTTCTTGGAGACACTGTACTGCTCTGATTTCTTCTTGCAGTGTTTCTGTTACCTCTTTGATTTTCTGACGCTAAAAGGGACTTTCTCAAATTGTGTCTCCAAGATAAATGGCATGATGATCTTAGTCACTTAACATTTCCTGCCTGTGTGTATTTTTAGGCACTGACAATGGCTGCCCCATGAAGGCACTGCTCTTGCCGGGTCAACGGTTTCTGGATCTTTAGGGGTCATCTTGTCTACCAATGAAGACTTGGAGTTTTTTTTTTTAACCTATATTTGCTTTCATATCCATTACGTGAGAACACAGATTGTGAGCAACTTGAGTGTATTAGTGTTAGAATTGCACAAGTGGGAAAATTCTGCATTTTCTTCTTTAATCCCAGAAGTTTTTAAAATATATATACCTATGAGGACCAAACAGTTTATGGGGTCCTAAGGAGGAGTTGTGCGTCTTAGCCGCACAGTTACCCTGTATGTATTTCTTCACCCAAGAAGAATTTGCAAGTACATACGTCATTTAGAAGTATTTGCAATTTGTACCCCCAAATCGTGTGCATTGTGTAAATGCACCCATCCTCAAGAACTTGTACTCAACAAATTGACAGTCCACTCTGTGGGAAGCACTGTGCTTGTCCTGGGCACACAGCCATCTGGTCTGTAGTCAGGCCTGGTGTCCTTAAAGAGCTCGCAAAGTTGCCAAAGGGGAAAAAGAAAAGAAAAATGTAATTGAGAGGCTATTTGCATACAAACACTAAGCGCCAAGCTGGCCAATGTAATAATGGCATCCCCAAGTTTATAGTAAACGACTTTCCAGCCCCAGAGGCTTTGTGCCCCTGCCGAGGCTGGATAAATTATTTTACCACAATATATTGGGTTAGAAGAAATTCATTTATGGTTTATATGGGTTAGAGCAAAAATGTGAGTGCCGCGGGAATGTCATTTACTAGTCTATGTGCAGAAAAACCTCTGAGCCTTTTCCTTGCAGGAAATAAATGAATTTTCTTTTAGTGGTTTCTTGGGCCTGGAGGACACAGACTAAGAGAAGCCAGGGTTTACCCTTTTTTGTTTCCATCCTGTTTTGAAGCTGTTCGGGACGCTGAGCCCTAAGCCCTAGAAATAGAGACAGAGTTCACAGGTTCAGGTGCCTTGGCCCGAATGTTGCTTTGTTTTGAACACTGGTCAGAAGTACAGAAATAATCTCATCAACCTTTAGATCAAAAGTCCCCAAGAGGAAGCTCACAGAGGAGGAAAGAACTAAATCCTTTTGCTCTGTCCAGATGATGCCTTGTTCCTCTTGGGGCAGAAATACAGGTTTCGCTAGTGTTTGCAGGTGTTCGCTATTGTTTTTCCTCCATGCGTAGAAGAAGTGTAATGGGGCCGATAATCTGCATGTCCACATTTATTTTTAGGATAAATGTGAGGCAGTACATATGAAGCAATGGCATGTATACCTCCCTTTAATCATCCATTAATCATGTTAACATTTATAAACCATAATGTTTCTACTGCTTGAGAGGAAAAAAATCTGAAACATTATTTATACATATTAATTTTCATGGGCCCTCACATCTACAGGAATAGCTATTGGGAAAAGCAATGCCACATGTTAGGATTATGTTGAGGTTTCAAGTTCTTACAATGCCTCTTGCATGGCCATGCCTATCTTTCCCTCCTCTCATTTGTGAGCATTTGTCCCCAAATAGTAAATGAGCTTGGCTAGGGTTTTCAGTGGATCTTCCTGCAATCATTTTATCACTTCTGTGTTTCCTTTCCTTTTCCCGTCCCTAAATCTACAATGTTATTATTAATAGCATAAAGGGAAATTAGATTTTTGACCTTTTGGTCTTCCATGAAGGCAGAACTAGCAATAGAGGGTGAGGTTTGGGAAGGCAGATTTTAATTCAACAGATGAAAACCTTCTCATCAGAGCTGCCCCCTGGACTGGGCCAGCTCATAAGGCAGTGAGCACCGTGAGGTGGGCTGTGTCAGGACAGGCTGCGTCATACCACTAGGGAGATCAGAAAGTGGTAAAAACAGCTCTCATGTCCAATGTGCTTCAGTAGTGCTAAGGAATGTATTTTCTACTGCAAATTTCTGGCCACTTCCATTATCAGGAGAGGTATACAACACAAGAAGCAAGAGGATGAAGCTGTTTTCTATGTCTGGCATTTGCTCCAAGTGATTTTTTTTTTTTCAGCTTAGTTTCAGGTCCTGGGCTCTGAGTGGGCAGTAGCTACTATGGTCTGAATATTTATTTCATCTAAAAACTCATACATTGAAATCCTACCCCACAATGTAATGGTATTAGGAAATGGAGCCTTCAGGAGGTGATTAGGTTGTGAGGGTGGAACCCTCATCAATGTGATTAGTGCCCTTATTTTGGAGACCCCAGAGACCTCCCTGCCCCCTTCAATCATGGGAAATTTACAGACAGAAAATGCTATGAGCCAAAAAGTGGGTTCTCACCAGATACTGACTGTCAGGTGTCCTGATCTCGGACTTCCAGTTTCCAGATCTATGAGACATCAGTATCTGTTGTTTATAAGCCACCCAGTGTGTGGCATTCTAGTAGAGTAGCCCACATGGTCAAAGACACCAACTTGCTGGACTTTGAGGAGTGCTGTATGCATACACACACTCTTATTTAGCCATTTGGATTATCTGAGCCATCATTTAAGTTAAATAGGTAATAAATCAGGTAAAATGTTGTAGGAGATTCTCATGCAGAGACTCTTTAGACTCTGGAGAAATGTCGTAAGTGTTTATTAGAGTCTAGATTAATTTGTGGCATGGTGTGGGGAGGAGGCTTTGGGTGGAGAGGAAAGCAGGAGTGGAAAAAATGTCAGTGCTTTCAGAAATGCAGTTAAATGCAGTCACACTTCCAGGCTCTGGACAAGTATGAATCTAAACTAACATGAAAAGCACTCTCCCAGCCCTCCTGTATCCTGGCTCACCTTCAGTGAGGAAGCCGGGACTATGTGGACATGACACACTCCGGGTCTTGCTGCTGAAATATTAATGTTGTCTGAGGTCTTGATTTGGCAGCACAGAAACACATCTTGTGAGTTATAGCCTGGCTGCCTAAGGGCAGAGTTGTCTAATGAGGCTTACGTAGAACAAGGCTGAGAATCTGCTGGAAGGCTGCTCCAGGGTCAGAGGTCACTGGTCATCTTGAGGTTTTCAGGTCTCGTGCAACTCTTGCAGAGACTCAAGTGGAGAGAAAGCCCGCTTTGATTTATCTCTGCCACTTGCCAGCCACCAGCCTCTCCCCACCTCGGTGTGCGCATTTTCCCTTGCTCATCCTGGGACCCTGTAGGATGTTTTCAGCACTAAATCCAAGGCTAAAACATTGGGTACTACCTTCAGTCTCCAATGGGTACCTTTAATTACTGCCATGTAGCTGTGACCAAAATCTTGACTCCTGGGTTGGGTTTAACACACGTTTTGATCTTCTGGTAGGTGATATATTTTATCTGCCGACTGACACAAATATCCTGAAGAAATCGTGGCTCATCATATGAAGAGTTATCCTAATGAGTACCTGAGCACTGAAGCAAGGAGCTCCATTATTTTCTGTTTCCAAAAAAAGACCTCACTGAAGATCCACAATGTAATAAACGGTTTTCATTTTAAACGTGTGCTTTTAAAACTTTTTTCTTTTTTTTCTGTGCACAAAGATATCAAACATTCTCATTAATTTTTGTAGTTAGCCTTTTTTAAGTTTGTCTTTTAAAAAATCACAAAACAATATGTTTATGATATTTCTGTTGATTTTTATATTTTTTCCATAATTACACAATTATATGCTCATTTCATAAATCTTTTTCCATGTCATTAAATATTTTTCTGTAGCCATATTTTAAAGGTTTTATTGTATTTCTTTCTAAATTCGCACTATAATCCATTTAGTTTCCTGTTGTCACCCATTCGTGAGGCTTGCAATCTTTTTTAGCAATACCACAATAATATACATTGTTCCCAGAGATGTAGGATAGAATCCATTTCCCCAGAAATTATCTACAGAGGGTGAGATAATTTACAGTTTTAAAATCAGTTTAATAGATAAAGAAGACATTGTGTTGCTTAAATTTTTGCTAATTTGTAGGGCTGACCACATTTTCAAATGTTTATTGGCTATCTGTGTATTTTTGTAAATTTTCCCTCTTAGTCTTTGCCTGTTTGGGAAAGACTAAATTTTCCCCTAATTAATTGTGAGAGATTTAAAAATTATATTAAAATTGTGCTATGTTGCAATGAAATTTAACATTTTGTCATTTGCCTTAAACTGCATTTACAGCATGGTGTGTTTTTGACATCTAGAAAATTTTAACTTTAGTGTCAGAACTTCTCAAAAGTCCTCGAAGACATAGAAAGTGCCTAAGCAATCTGTCCCTGTTTTTAAGGAACCTACAGCTCAATTGTGGAAATCAGATATAAACATGTATAAAATAAACAATACAATATTTGAAACAGTGGCCTTTCGTGAAGAAGAGATGTAGCCACTGGAGATGGGCTGTTGTTTGCTCAGAGTTTGGAAAAGCCCCTTAGATGCTGCAGATCACCTCCAGTTGATAACCACAGATTTAAATATCAGCCTGGACAAGAATAAATTGTGTCTCCAGGCAGGGTGTGATTAATCACATGCGAATGCGATAGTGTACTTGGGCTGACCCTCCTGACGGTGCTGAGTTCTTTCTCTCTTCTGGGCAACCAACTGCCTATTTGTGCCAGCACCTTTGATAAAATCAGTGATATAAATTACATTTATCTCTGGTCCATGAAAACTCAGAAAAGTGTGGGGAAAACATTTAGGGAGAATGAGAATGAACCTTAACTTTCATTCTCTTCTTTTGTAACTTCAACCCTGAAGTCCCTGGTACTTTTTTGTCAGAATTTGTAATGTGTTTTAAAGACTCCAAGCCAATGAGACCTCGCTTTGTGTTGTATGTTGTATGTGTGTGTGTGTACAGTAGGGAGGTCACAGGGAGACAAGACTGGGATTAAACTGTTTTGCAGAAACCACGAACAGAAACTCCAGTGAGGCAGCTGCCGAAGCGGGCACGGACAGCTGGGCGGCACTGTGAGGGGATCTCTTTGCATGTACTGTACAGCAACCTGAGATGCCCAGAGCAGGAGCTTTCCCGATTCAGGTGGACTTCAGCCAGTGGGTACCATTGAATGTTTCACAACCAGGTCTCTGGGGGATCAAAGTTCTGATATGAAGCATCTGCCAGTTTCTCTGGTGTGAATACGCCCACTGTGGTCGACTAGAAGCTACCACTGTGGAGTTGCTGAATGTGGAGCTACAGAGATGCACACCATGCGCCCTCATGAGCTGGAGCAAGCTGACGGAGTGTTGTTTCTGTGCAGCCCCTCTATCCAGTCATTCATGGCAGGAACATGGCCACTTCTTGAGACAGGTCCCCACAGAGAAGGCAGAACCTAGCACTGCAGGAGAGGTCACGCAGCAGGACACCAGTCCCACAAGCTGGAATTGGTCTGGCTTAGAGGCAGAAGACCTGGTGCTAAGCTATAAAGCTGAGGCAAAATTTAGTCAAGAGTAGGAGGAACGCTATACTCAAAGAGGCTGCAGGAGTGCCGACCCTCATCTGTGGCCAATTTTAAAACCAGCATCATGACCCAGTGACCTGCCCAGTGACTAATGCTGTGGATGTCTTTTTTCTCCTGGTCAGACCTGGCTCAGACGCAGAGAAGAGGCAAGCAGGTGATGAAGAACAACAAGGTCCTCCAAAACCAGGGCCAGATGGGTCCAGGGCTTCAGTGAACATCCCTTGAGTGAATCTGATGTCTTCATTTACCCAGATATGAGGACCTTATGGGGAATTACACTACATCATTTATCCCATCAGCGTATTTTTAGGTGAACAAGAGGGACAGGATTTTGCTTTCATGGTATTTGCATTCTTGTAGAGGAGACAGATGGTAATTTGTAACAGGACTAAGTCATTTCAGATTGAAGCGGCTGTGAAAGGTGAAGCTGTGGCGGAGCTGGAACAGGTGTGCAGCTCTGGGTGGGGTAGTCATGTGCTTTCTGAGTCGAGATGTCTTAGCTGGGCCTAACAATGAGAAGGGAGCAGTGGTGCAAAGAGCTGGGGGCAAAGGCAGAAGGTGAAGTAAGTGCCAAGGTCCTGAGGGAGGAAGAAGGAGGAAGCTCGGCATGTTCGAAGAGAAAGTAAGAGGGTAGAGTGCTGAAATGTGGGAGGGGCGGGAAGCGGGTACAAAATGAAGCCAGGGCGGTAGGCGAGCCCCTGATCTTGTAGGGTCTTGCAGATCAAAATGGGAGCGGAGGTGGAGGGGGGTTGGATTTTGTTCTAGGTGAAATGCAAAGTCATCTCTGTCCTTGCCACTCAAAGTGGGGTCCATGGGCCAGGCAAATAGCACCAGCCAGGAGACTCATCCCCACCTCCTGATTTACTGAATCCAAATCTGTAACAAGACATTCAGATGGTTCCTATGTACTGTTGGTTTAGGGCAGCCGTAACAAGACGCCACAGTCTGGGTGGCTCCGACAACAGAAATGTATTTTCTCACAGCTCTGGAAGGTGGAAGTCTGAGATCGGGGTGTCCGAGTGGTCAGGTTCCGCTGAGAGCTCTTTTCCTCCTTGCAGAGAGCTGCCTTCTCACTGTGTCTTGTCCTCTCATGGTGCAGAGAGAGAGCTTCGCTATTCTTCTGAGGCCACAGCCCTAGCGGATCAGGGCCTGACCTTTCCCTTAGGACACCATTTAACCTAATCACCTTCTACAAACTCTCTCAGGAAACAGCTGCAGTGAGGGTTAGAGTGTCATGTGGATAGGGAGAGGGGCGCAGGGCCCAGTCCACAGCCTGGCATTGCCTGTGGGCAGCACTCATCTAGTATTAGTAATTCCAAAGTTTAGCGCACACAGGTATCGCCTGGAGGGCCTGATGAAACCCAGATTCTTGGGCCTCCAGGAATTCTTTTTAGTTAATCTAAATTGGACTCAATAGGTCCGCCCAATAATTTGCATTTCTAACAAGCTCCTTGATGCTACTGCTTCTGGTCTGGGGGCCAGACTTCAAATACTGAATCAGATAATGTGTTTGGGTACATATACCCAATAAAAAAATTGGTTAATTTTCAAAGAACTAAAATATTGGACAATAACCTAAGCTAGATCTTTTAAAAAATAATTCAGCAGTTCTGAAAATCTTTCATATTTCAGTGCTTAGAGAATTTTAGACATACTTTTATATATATATATATATATATATATATATATAAATCTTTTTATTTCAACTTATTTGTTGTTATTCTGGCTAAAGGGAGTTTTCCTTATTTACTTTCCTTTGATAACCTGAAAATGTTTTTGCAAACACTTTGTTAACCCTTAAATGTATTCCATGGAGAATAGTAAATAAAAAATTAAATATGGAGAATAGGAAACTTGAGGTACAGAATCAGTACAAATCAGTGATGAAGCAAGAAGAGCAGTTTGTTAAACAGAAGTCTGTCCTTGTAAGGAGACTTCAGAGGGAGGGAGCTCTTTGCAGCTTTCAAATTACACAGTGAACGGTGTACGTTCATGAATGAAGTTGCCCTTTCAACATTAAGAGTCTGCAACAATCAACAGTGTCTTGGATCACACATTTCTGAAACTTGTAATCAAACCAAATGAAGATTTTATATGTATATATATCTGTGGTGGTTCCTCCTGGTAATTTGCAATAGCCTGATTTACGACAGTTCTTCAAACCCAGAAAGCTGTATTTAGCAATGATGCAATAATGAATTGTAAAAGCTGTATTGTTTCCATTATACCAGTATTTACCTAGTTATTTCTGGTATAAACTCCAGTGGAAACAAAGTGTATTTTGTTATGAAACTCAGCCAGAAACACCGGACCTCAGGAAGAAGGAAACTTTGGCAAAGACTCTAGTACACAACTGTGGCATGTATATTCCCACATAGGGAATTAGTATAAAATGTACCAAGAGCACAGTATTTAATATTTGTATATTTCCTATTAGAACTAAAATTGTTTTGAGGACAACTGGTTTTACCCCTGTGATTCAAAAAGTTTGTTTCAGTAGTTGGGAGAGACAACTATTTCAAAGTGTATCACTTCAAATTTATCTAAAAGAAATATTTAGGAGCAAAGACAATGTATGCGCAGTGAGTAAGGACCATTCCTTTGCATAGGTACATATACAAGGATGCTAGTGACAAATTCACTTTAATAAACTCTGTGTTCCAGGAGTAAAACTTAGGTAGTCAGGGGGATGCTATAAACACCACAGATGAGGTTTTTCTTACTTGACAGATAGTTTTTTTGAATTAAACTTTTTTATTTTGAGATAATTATAGATTCACACATGTAGTTATAAGCAATAATACAGAGATCCCACACACATTTTATGCCCATCTCCCTCACTGGTGACAGTTTGCAAAACCACAGGACAGTACAGCTACCAGGATATTGGCATTGATGCTGTCAAGATACAGAACATTCTCATCACCATGACGATCTCTCGGGTTCCTTTTTTTAGCCACACCCACAGCCCCTCACTTTCTGCTCCCACTCCAACCTTCACCCTGGCCACCACTGATGTGTTCTCTATTTCTATAAATTTATCCTTTCAAGGAGGTCATGTAGATGGAATCATTTCATCTGTAACCTTTTTTTAATTGAAGTATAGTTGATATACAATATTACATTGGTTTCAAGTACCATATTTAAATTGACTTTCTTCACTCAGCATAATTCTCTAGAGATTCACTCAAGGTGTTTCTGTATCAGTAGTTCATTCCTCTTTATTACTTTATTCCATGGTATGTCTGTAACACATTGCTTAACCATTTACCCACTGAAAGTCATTTGTTTCTAGTTTGGGCCATCATGAATAAAGCTGCTATAAACATTTACATGCAAGTTTTTGCATGCCCACAAGTCTTCATTTCGCTGGGATAAATGCTTAGGGGTTCCATTCCTGGGTCATACGGCAATTTCATGTTCCAATTTTTGAGCTATTACCTAACTATTTTTCAGGATGGCCGTACCACTTTTCATTCCCACTGGCAATGAATGAGTGATCCAGTTTCCTTGTATCCTTGCCAGCACTGAGTGTTATCACTATTTTTATTTTATTTATTTCATTCTTCTGATGAAGCTGCAGTGACATCTCATTGTGGTTTTAATTTGCATTTCCCTAGTGGCTGATGACTTTAAGCATCTTTTCATAGGCCTATTTACCATCTGTGTATCTTCCTCAGTGAAATGTCTGTGTCTGTGTTTTGCCATGATCTAATTGGATTGCTTGTTTTTTCACTGTTGAGTTTTGAGTTGTTATTCTAGATACTAGTCCTTTGTCTGACATGTGGCTTGCAAATATTTTCTCCCACTCTGTAGCTTGTCTTTTCTTCTTCTTAACAAAGTCTTTTGCAGAACAGAAGTTTTTAGTTTCAATGATGTGCAGTTTATCAACTTTTATGGATCATGCATCTGAATATTTTTTTTCCTAAAAGTTTTATATTTTACATTTAAGTTCATGATCCACATTGAGTTAGTTTTTGCATAAAATGTGATACTTAGGTTTGAGGTTCACTTTTTTGCATATTGATGTCCCATTGCTCCAGCATCATTGTTGAAACATTTGTTCTTCCATTGATTTGCTTTTGCACTTTGTCAAATCAATTCATATATTTCTGTGGGTCTATTTCTGGGTTCTCTATTCTGTTTTCTTGATTTATGCATCTATGCTCTGCCAAAACCATAGTCTTGATTAATGTAGCTATATAGTAAGTCTTGAAATTGGGCAGACTGATCTCTCTATTTTTGTCTTCTTTTTCAAAATTGTTTGACTGTTCTAGTGCCTTTGCTTTCCCATATGAATTTTAGGATAATTTTGTCCATATTTACAAAAACATCTTCCTGGATTGTAATAGAAATGGCATTAAGCCCATATATCAATTTGGGAAGGACTGACACATTCATTATGTTGAGACTTGCAAGCTATGAACCCAGAATGTCTGTCCATCTATTTAGATCTTGTTTGATTTCTTTCATCAGCATTGTGCAGTGTTCAGCATACAAAGTCCTATACAAGTTCTGTTAGATTTATACCAAGTATTTCACTTTTTTGAGCAATTTTAATTGGTACTTATTTTTAATTTCCATGTCCATGTTGATAGTATATAGAAATGTGAATTTTTATGTTTATCTTCTATCCTGTACATTGTTGATCTAATTTATGCAGGCCTGCATAGAGCTGGTGTTTTAGGCTATGCCACAGAGCCAGGGATCTTTTTCCCTAACTCTAATTCCTTTGTGGCCATTTGGCATTGCAGAGCTCGTACGAAGCCTCCATTCTTCTCTGATCCTGCTGAATACTCCTGAAGCCCTCCTCTTTCTTCCTACATCAGGACTTTCCACCAAGCCTGCTCAGTGGGGGCCCCAGTGTTTCTTGCCTTTCCTTAGATTTTCCAGGCCTGTGGGTTTCTGAGCTTGCCAACTAAGCCTTCCATTACAGAACTCTCCTGGGTGTTAGATATTTGCTTTCAAAAGATGAGCTTCCTTCAATCCCAGGCCCTATTACCAACCACAAAAATGAAATGAGAATCTCACAAATTATATAGTTCAGTCCTTCGGAGGGGAGGAGGGGTGGGCTTTTGTTTGTTTAGTTTGTTTGCTTTAATTATGCAGATGGGTTATCTGGACCATGAATCTGACTTTATAATAGACTGCTTTTGGCACATAATGATAGATATTTATCTTTTTCTGTTCGTATCTTATTTCTTTACCTATCTTGTATACTTTCTAAGAGCACAGTCAATGTCTTTCAGCTCTTCCTAGTATGGTACTTTGCATCAATAAGTGCTAATGAATGTTTTGATAGATGACGGTTGGAATCAAAATGAATGGAGACAAAGCTGAGAATTTAAAGAAAAAGAAAAAGTGCTTAAGTCCATCATTTATAAAATGTAATATTAAAGAAATGCAATGTGTTAGCATTACAAAGCTACTTACATCGTGCCCCTTTGCAGACTGTGTTCTAGAAGTACCCATAAAGCAGTATAAAAATATCCACGCTACTCTGTTTCATTAGGGTGACACTGTTGCACGCTTGCAAGCTGGTATATGTGCCAAATTATAGGATTGATTTAAATGTTGTGATCGTATCTTGAGTAGTCAAAGAGTAATTGAGGAAGGCAAGATTGGTTTTTATAGCAAATGATTACAGGAAATCTTACCTGAATCTTTTCAGGTTATCACTTTACTGTGCAATGTTTCATTAGCTAATTGTTATCGAGACAATAAGGACTCAGTTCCAAAACAGTCAATCACTTAGCCCAATTTGGGTAATAAAAACAGTCTATGAATTTAAATATAGTTTACTTTGAAAGGAAATCGTGCCTCCCTGGAGACTGTTAAATGGTTTAGGGAAAATGGTTCTACTACTCACCACTTTGTTGCAACATTGTATGTTGGGAGAAAACGCTTAATTACATTTGGTTGCCTCTGAAGACTTTCTGGTGCAAACTGCTCCAATATTAACAAAGAAAAACTTGCTTGCAGAGTTGTACAGAGGAGGAACCTGTGCCCCAGAGAGGAGGTAGGGTGCACTCAGAGTGACTAAGTGTTGTTCTTCTGTTACTTCATGCAGTAAAAATTACAGAAAGCCAAAACAGTGACTCAAAAGGATCCCCACAGAGTTTAGGTAATGTGTCTTAAGTCAGGATACAGAAGTGCTGAGGCCTTTGGGAATTTTAAATTGTTAACTTCTATTCTTTTTTAAAATTAAGTTGACTCCTGTTTTGGGATAGATTCTTTTTTTTTATTGGAATGAAGTTGATATATAACTATAGACATTACTAGGTGCCTGCCACAATAGATGTAGTTACCCCATTATTATACAATATATTATAATATTATTGGTTATATTCTCTATGTGGCAGTCCCATTCCTATGTCTAACTTATTTTATAATTTGCAGTTTGTACATCTGTATCCCTTTCACCTATTTTGCCCTTTCCCCTACCCCCTTCCCTATGGTAACCAACAGTCTGTTGTCTATATTTGTGGGTCTATTGCTTTTTTGTTTGTTTTGTTTTGTTTTTTAGATTCCACACGTAAGTGAAATCATACGGTATTTGTTTTTCTGTGCCTGACTTATTGCACTTAGCATAATGCCCTCTAGGTCCACCCATGTTGTCACAAATGGCAAGATTTGCTTCTATTTTATGGCTGAGTAATGTTCCACTGTAAATATGTACCACATATTTTTTATACATTCATCTATTGATGGACACTTAAGTTGCTTCCCTATCTTTACTATTGTAAATCGTGCTGAAATGAACACAGGTGTGCATATGAAAAGTGCATATTCTACTCAACAGTTATATTGGATGACATTTATGCTTCCCTTAAAAAAGCTTTTTCATTGTTTTTAGGAAGGCCAATGAATCACGGTCATCAAAAAATGTGTTTGGAAGGCCTCAGTGTTCTTGAAACGTTCCCACTTTGCCACTTTGTCTTCTCTGTCATGCATTTAAGACAAATTCCTTCTCCTAACACACAGAGCTTAGAAGGAGGGCTTTTCTTGGGCCATAAAGATGATGAATATGGTGGCTGGATTCCTTTTGCTTTTTAGAATAATTTAAATATTTTCTCTTTTTTAAAAAATCTAATGTTTCCCCTAACCCCCATGATGGAAGATGTGTGCACATACACAAGTACACACACAAACACATACACACACTAAGCACCATTCCACACTGGGCATGACTCCGTCTGCTGTTCTTCAGGGCCGGACTGGTCGCTTAGGTTTCTTCAGGGCTGGACGGGAACAGCCTGTGCTGTTCATTTGCGTGTCCCATCAGAAGATGCCCAGGGCCACGTTTGCAGCTGTGTCTACAAGGGTTTGAGGATACAGAAGGGTTTGTCTCAGTGTGGAAGACATTACCCAGACTCTGCTCTTGGTTCCCAGTAGGACCCAGCAGCAGAGCTCCCTACCTGGGTTCCCTGCCCAGTGACGTGCCCCCGAGACACTCCATCCTGAGACATTAAGTGCCAAACTGTCACCTGCCAATATCACAGTTGTGATCGACTTCAGAGCCTGTCTCTGAAAGAACAGAAACAGTGCCAAATAGACTGCATTCTTGTTAAGATGAAGCAATAGAACATTCAATGAGCTTATGCTATTGTTCACTGCTCTGCAACACACCTTTTCAAGATTACCTGTAGCTCCTTTCATACTGCAGAACGCTTAGTAGATAGTACATTTAATACTGTTGGACCTGAACTATTTAAAAAATAGTGTTCTGTATATAGAGAGTATGGCTGCCTGCCACTTTAAAAAATTGTATAATATAAAGGTAAAGTTGCAAAATACTATGCTCTGTGGTAGATGCATTGAATCAATGGCCCTAATTTGTCCTAAATCTAGGCCCTTTGTAATGTGTGTTTGCTGTTTTACCTATCAAGAGGTTCAATATTATTTCTAACTTGCTTTGGCCAAAAGGATGTTAGTAGACTTGAAACAAGCAGACTTTTTAAAAGGTGCTTGCACATTTCTTCTTCTCTCGGTCCTCTGCCTTCACAGTGAGAACATGCCCATTCTGGAAAGTGAGTCAACTCATCTAGTTGTCCTAACTCAGGCCATCCTACCAGCTGACAGCCAGCTCGACCCCCAGACACATGGGAGAGCCCAGCTAAGATCAGCCGAGTCGCCTAGCTGACTGCAGGGAACTGTCAGTGCATAAGCCAATCCTGCAAAGTCCAGGAAGTGTGCCCAGCTGACCCACAGAATCATAAGCAAAATAAATTCTTATTATTTTACACTGCAGAGAGTCAGAGTACTTATTACTCAGAATTATTATGGCAACAGATTATCAATAAAATATTAAACACAATGTAATCTTTCTTTGATGCATAAGTCACTTCAGAATTTTAATCAGATCAATTGTTATGAAAATTAAATATCTTTGCCCAGTTTTGAAGATAAGGAAAGTATAGGGGGGTTTGAGGTGAAACCTCAGAGACCCTGTTATCATAATGGCTGGATATTTATTTCTAGACAAAGATGTGGGGCATGTGATATGATATGAATCAGCAGTGTTATAACACGTATTTCAATTGTGGCCTCATGCAAAACTGTACAGTTATTCTATACCCCAAATTACATAAAAATAAATAAGCAAACAGCAAAAGCAAAACCAGAAACACTCTTTGGTTTACTGTCCTTTGCCTTTTTCTTGTAAAAATTTTGGGTTTGAATTATTTAATTTTGTACTTAAAATGGATTCTGGAGAAGTGTGAATTATGGGTTACATTTACATACTTAAAATATAGTATTGTGTCAATTATGTATCAGTAAGAAAGGAAAGAAGGGAGGAAGGAAGGAAAGAAGGAATTTCATGGAGTATACCAGGTTCCAAGCTTCACAAATCAAAATTCATGTTCAGAAGACATAATGGTTATGTCTTAACTATATGGATCAACTCTGACCTAAAGAAGTGCAGGTGGGCCCCTGCCTCTACACAGAGGCCCCGCTCTGCAGGGAATCTTCACATTCCACCTGCTTTCTGGATCTCTTGTGGCATACATTCTCTCTCGTGGACTGGAGTGGAGACGCTATAATCTCTAGAATGAGATTTCTTAGAGAGAAGAGTTGAAAAACTTGGCAGACATTCATGTGGAAGCAGAGCTTTCTTTTGGGCAAAGCTATTGAGTGCAAAATAATGGAACATGGGAAACTGGGTCCAGCTTAATATCTGCATCTCACTCACAGCCAGAGCACAGTTCTTTCTTTAAGAACAAAACAGTAATTTGCCAAAGTGATGGTGTTTCTCCCTGTGTGCTTCAGAGGGCAAAGCATCCCATAGGGCTCTTGGATCTGTGGTGACATTTTGGTTTCTACTTGCCTTCTGAGTAGTTCTCTGCTAAGGTTTTCCTTGCCCTGCTTTGTCGGGAAGCAGGTAAGTCTCTGGGCAAAGGATGTAGTAGTGTGGTTGATTCCCTCTACAGGGTGGCTCAGGTGACAAAGAGATAATTTAACTCATTTAGAAAATGCACCATTGTAAATGCTCTCTATCATTCAGCCCCATTCCTTTTAGTTTTAATAATACCTAAATTTATTAAATTTTTGAGCATGTTGTTCCAGACATTGCTCTAAGTGCTTTTCTCGGGCTATTACTTGTGAATGTCACAGGATGTTGGCCTGGTTTTGTCTCCAGGTGGTGTATCCTAAGGGCCTAGAACAGTGCCAGGCAGACGGTTCGTACTCAATACATATTTGTTAATGAATAAAAATCCCTCATGTACAGCCCTGTGAGGAAGGGAGTTGTAAATTGGAAGCCTGAAAAGCTGAGTGACTGTCCCAGGGTCACGGGCCAGGATGTGGAGGAGTGGGGTTAGGGCAGAAGTCAGCAACTGGCTCTGGGCCCCTGTGTGGTGAAGACTTGCTTGCCCTCTACCTGCCCCAGGACCCCGTGATCCAGAGAGCCTGGCCCTTGCATAACAGCAGGTGTTCATCAAGGGAGTGGCGTGCTCAGACTGAGTTTCCGGAACATCACCCTGGTTGCACACGGAGAAGAGAATAGTGGGCCTGAGAGGTGTGGAGACCATGGCAGAGGTAGAGACGTGACAGATACTGAGAGATTTTGAGGAGGATAAGTTGACTTCCTGAGTGATGGTTTGGATTTGGGAGATAGGAAGAGGGGTTTCAAAAATGCCTCTAATGTTTCTGGTTTCCACGGGTTCATTTAGAGAGAGAGGAAACACTGATAGAGTACTACGTGGGGGAGGAAACATAAGTTTGATGTTACAAATGTTGAGTTTAAAGCATCTTTGAGACACCGAAGTGAATTTACCAAGTGGGTGGCTGGACATAAGGGTCCAGAATTTGGAGTACAGGAGAGTTTGGAGTCATTGGTGTATTTGGTGTTTGCTAGATGCAAGAAAGAGGTTGTCTGGAGGAAGAAGTGGCCTTAGCGTGGAGCTTTGGGGGAATTCCACCATTATGAATGTGGCAGAGGATGCTGAGACAGCCATGGAGCCATCAGGAGCCTCAGAGCGGCAGGGGGCAACCAGGGGCTGAAGTATCTTTAAGCCAGCAAGGAGCTGTCAGCCATGCTGAAAGTGATCAATAGGTGTTCTTAGCGTGCGTGATGAGTTTAGAGCCAAGTGTGGTGAGAAACAACCCTTGCCCAGACCATTCTTGAAAAGGGATGAGGGGTGGAGTGAGCTGCAATACCGTGAAAACATGGAAGGAATAAAGCTCTAGAGCAGACAAGGACAAAAAAAAAAAAAAAAAAAACCCTGGAAGTAATTCATCAAAGCTTTCTCCAGAATCCTGGTTGTTCTTAACCATAAGGATTTTGAGTACAAGCAAACCAAAGCCTGGACTCCTGCTAGTTCTGTTCAGCCTGATCTTTCCGCACACAGAGAGAAGAGGGCGTAGAAGATGGCATAAATTAGAAATTGCACTGCGTGGTCAGGAGAGTCTGCAAGCCTGACCTGAATCTGGGGTTCTGTGCACGCTGGCTGCTACACGGGTACACAGGTCTGGATCAAGCCCATTATCCATATTGCCTTGCAGCTCCTCATCACTACACCTCATGCAAATCACACACCCTGGGCTGAAATATGGTCTCCGTGCCCCTTAGACGCATGACAATTCAGGTCACGGCAGGATTCACGTCTTTGAGAGAACTGCACAGAATATAGTGATTTCTTGCTCGCCCAGGAAACTGACGATTAACCACATCCAAATGGGATTGCCCCTTTGTGGAAACCCAAACGTAAAGGAACACAGACAGACGTGCACACTTACAATCAAAGGATGCCTTGCTAGTGCAATAGACGTGTTCCTGAAATGCTGCGTGTTCATTAAATTTTTGTAAACCAAGTAATACAATTTTTCTTTAACTTTACATTCTCATTTCAGAGATGATTTATCCCGATTTGTTTCCAAATGGCACTGTTTCTTAACACTTTTTGGCTAAAAGTTACTTTCTTTGTTCCTTTTTTCTCCTTCACAACCCTACCCTAATTTTTTGTCAAGAATTAAATGATCTAAAAACACTTAAAGCCATTAGGAAGATACCATAGGGAAAAAATCCTTTCACAGTATTATTAATTCATGGCTCTGCTGGGGCCCTGGGGCCCAGCGTGTGTTTAGAGGACAACATTCTGGAGACAGGCATCTGAACCAGAGGACCTCGCACTTCAGGGCCCAGCGAAGGTTATGACTTCTCATCTGCTTGGATCACTTTATCTGAAAATTTTCTTTCTAGGCCCAGACTTCTGCAGGAATTTTAAAAATGAATTTCTCAAAGACCCACACACCCTACATTGTGACGACAAACACTGGAAGCATGCCAAAGGGGAAGTCAGAAAGCAGCAAAGTGAACTTGAAACTTGAGTCCCAATTCACCATTTCATGCCTTGGTGATTTAGTTGATAAAACAATAATATATGGGGGGGGGGGCTCCCAACCCTGGGTGGGAGAGCTACAAATTATGGGTTAGTTCCTTTTCCTTTGTACCCAGAATGGAACTCTGGCCCCAGGTTAAAGGCAATTGGCACAGGAAGTGAACAAAAGGCAGTTTCAGCTTGGACTCCCAACATGCATTGCCTATAGGAATTGAATTTTTTTTCCAGTGAATTTTCTGAGCATTTTAAATGCTTTTTCTCAAAAGCTTTCCTCAAAAGGAAAAGAATTTGAGGATTCTTTCCAACCTACCCATAGGTTGCATTTCAGGGTACAATTTCTCCTGCCAAATGAAAGAGCTTTTTTGAGTAATCACAGTGCAAGCATACGCAGAATAAAAAATTATTTTCATGGGACTTTACTGCTACAAGGCCCTTTTGATGTTCATTGGGTGCCTGAAAAGCTCCTCAAATTCTGATTGTGGATGTTTTCCCTTCAACCTCCTTGGAGCAAGTTAAACAGGGCTGAAAATTCCTTGAGGCAGAGTCGATGTTTCTTCCCCTTGAAGCTGGGCAGGCTCTGTGACAACTTTGACAAATGGAGAACAGGGGAAGTGACACTGTACCAGCTTTCAGGACCACATCTTCATGGACCGGCAGCTTCCCTGTTTTTTGCAGCCCTGAGCTGCTGCGTCAGAAGCCCAAGTGTTATGGAAGCGACTACAAGGAGAGGCTTAGACGGCACGTGGAGAAGGCGAGGGGGCCTAGCTCAGCCCAGTCTTCCCGATTACCTGCCAAAGTGCCAGGAGTAGGTAGGTACATGTGTGAAGCTGTTTTGCTCCCAGCTGCCACCACAGCAGTGTTCTCTGCCATTGCTCCATAGAACTGAGGAATGCCTAGATGAGGCCTGATGAATTTCTGACCCAAAGATCATGAGGATAAAAGTAATGATTTTTGTTAAGAAGCAGGTCTCTGATAAGAACCTGAGAATCATCCAAAAGAATTTTAACATTTTCCTATTTTAGGAACTGCTTTCCAAGACCCACGACTCATTTATAGCCACCTGCAGATTACAATCTACAGCACAAATTCCAGGCAGCACTGGGGCATCTAAATTTGATTAGGCAGACAAAAAAATTCCTATATTAAATTCTTATCTGGTTTTGAAAACTTTCTCATAGATGCCTTGAGAACAGATGCCATTCATTCTTACTGACCTTTGCTCTACTGATTATAATCACATTCCCTGCCAGAAAGTGCAGTAGATTAGAACAAGTCATCATTTTTAATAGGCTATTTCAGGAGCAATATATTAGATTTGTAGAAACCTCATTCCAGGACATCAAGGGCAATTTTATTGAGGAAATGTAAGAGCTAAGCTCTCCTACCTCTGCAAGAACTTAAAGGTAGGATGGCTAAAGTTACAAATTGATTGGATACACATCATACTTGGAGATACTACCCTTCTGCCTAAAATAAATCAATAATTCCCTCAGCTTTTTTGCTCTGTGCGTAGCATTCTCTCTACAGATGGATGAATGTCTGTTCCTCTAATATGGTCTGGTAATAGAATGTTCTGGTTATTCAAATATGCTACTTAATTGAGAATTGCTATCCATACCATACAGCATTTCCCAATTTAAAAAGTTTTAAGTAAGTGAAATACTTTATAATTTCCACTCAAAAGTATTTTTTTCTTCATCCAGTGATTCAGAAGGAGCTGTGTTTTCACAGTGCTCGGGCCCCGTTAGGACCTCCTGCCACTGGTAGAGAGAGCAAAGGAACTGGTGTGAAGTCTATTCCGTTGTTAGATTCCAGAGTTGTTGTGTAGAATTCATCCTCCATAGGAAGTTGCTCATTTATCATTTCTCTTTTGTTCTTCTAGAAGCAGAGCTCAGAAAAAAAAAAATCTACCAGCTCATTTCAACATTCTTGATATTCTAAATTGGTGTAAACAAGCATTTCCTGTACATAAATATGTCCCTGGAAATAATGTTTTTTGCTAAGCTCTTGGAAATAGTGGGAAGTATTCTTGCAAGATTCTTGCATGAGTGGTTCAAAACTCTGGCAGGAGGAAATGCTCTTCCAGGGAAGTAAGCTCCCAAACCACTAGGGCAGAAGTGTGGACAACAGAGGGGCACGAACCCCTGCTGCTTTGCAGCGATGCCTTCCAGGGAATGCACCATGGTCGCTGGCTCACTGTCATTTAATCACTGACTCCAGACACTGGCTCTCAAAGGTCTCTACCCTCAGCGCCCGTATTTGGTTCGAATTGAGAGTTGCCATCAGGATTGTGTAATCTTCACCAACCCTTCCTTTTCACATGTGGAAATGGAGGTGAAGACATCAGACACGAAGAGGGCAGAGCCAGTTGTGTTCTCCAGCCACAGAGGCAAAGTCCAATTTGAACATCTGTTGTTATCACCCAGATTGCAAATGAGCACAAGATGCCATAGTGGTGGATTGCTGGGGTCAACGAGGAAGTTTCCCCCAAGATGTCCCTGTATTCCACATGCAAACACTTCACAGTGGAATGGTCTGAGCATTTAGGTTTTTTACTCAAGTTTTGGAGACTGCATCTCCACAATTGGCATAAGTAACCCCAAATTTCTAACCAACCTGGACCTTCCACCTGCAAACTGGCTTTGAAGCACATGGAACCTGGATAGCAGTTCCTTTTCATGGATATGTATTTTATGTAAAAAAGAATCATCATGCCAAACTCTCCTCATACCTCTTAAGCATCTACAAACATGGAGCTCAATGAGTGTATTCGTGGGCAGTGAATGAATAAATGGCTATTCCATTCACTGAATCATCAGTGTCAGTTCCTATTGCGATTCTATAAATAAGCACCAATATGAAGTCAGGCTATCTATGAGTGAACGAATAGGTAACAGTCATACCAGATGATTGAGTTAATTAGTTAATGGAGTGAAGTAGACCTAAAGACATTGGATTTTCCCAGTCTGAACTTTCTGAACATGCAAAGACCTTTGGGTCGCCAGGCACACACACATCTATTCACTAATTCATGAATTCATTGCTCATTCAGCAAAGATGGACTGCATGCCCACTGGGCATATGCCTGGTTCAGTGCTAAGTGCTGGAGCTAGAGCGTGAAATTAGACGGACACATGCCTGCCCTCAGGAGGAGCTACGTTAGACACATTACTGGAAGGTGTTCATTGCCACGTGACTACCGTGAAAACGGAGATGTGCTGGGTCTGCTGAGAGCATAAAGGAGATGACCCTGGAAAGGTGGCGGAGCTTCCTGAGATCCCTTTAGAAGAGACCTTGAAGATAGGAGGTAGGTAGGGCAGAGAGGGAGAAAGGAGTTCTAGGCAGTAGGAAGGTTCTGGAGTGAGGTGGAGCCGGCACATTAGAGGAACTGAGAGGAAGTTAATTACCAGAGAAGCCGGAGAGCCAGATGGAGACCACCAAGGAGCTTGCCGAATATTTTAAAGATTTGAGATTTTGTGCTAATGACTTTGGGGAACCACTAAGGATTTTAAGTGGTGACGTGCTGTGATCAGATGTGGATTTTTAAAAAATAATTTGGCTGCCCTGCAGAGAATGCGATGGAAGGAACAAGAATCATGGAGGGAGCAGCTGGAACGTTCCTGCAGGATCCAGGAGAGATTCTGGTGGTCTTGCCTGAGGACTGGAGGGTAGGGACAGGAAAGAACTGGGATGGCTCCAGCCCTGGGCCCCCCACCTTGCTTGCTACGGAGCTCACCACTCGGTTTTGAAATGGAAACCGGTCATAAGGGAATAGGAGAAGGAAGAGAAAAGCATCAAATGTCCAATCATTCAACAGATGTTTATCGTGCCCCATTCAGGCACTGTTTATAGCACTTGAGTGTACCAGTGAACAAAACCGAACATTAAGTGCCCTCTAAGGGCGAGCCGGCTTGAAGGCTAAACTCCCCAGATTTCCTCAAACACTTCTCTGTCCCATGTGATATGTTCTACAAGGAAGCACTAACGTAACCATTACAACTTTTCCTATATTTTCCTTAGTCAGCATTTTCCTTTTTCTCTTGTCTTCTAAGGATTTGGAATCAATTTTATTTCATTTGTCTGAAAAAAAAACAGATATGAGAAATGAAATGCTGAATATTGAAAATGTATCCAAAACATTCTCCTCTGCACAGAAAGCTACTTCTCCCTCTGTGGTCCAAATTTGGGATGTTTACTTATTTAGCCTTTACTCTGTGACAGGCACTGTCCTAAGTACTTTGTATATCTTTACTCTGTCAACATTTATCTTTGTAGCATTAGGAAGCACTAGTATTACCTCCATTTTATAGAAGAGAAAACTGAGGCACACAGCAATTAAGTCACTTGCATTGGGCTGCACAGCTAGTGATTGGCAGAGGACTGTGCTGCCTCTCCAGATGAAGAGACGTGGAATTCCTTCTTCATCCCTGTCCCTGCAAGGCCACTGTCCTTAAATCTAGGCTTTGAACAGGCACAACCAGAAACCCAGGTCCATCAGAACAAAGTCCTCAGGAGATCCTGTACACCCTTCCCATCACTCTCCCTCTGGCTTGCAGCCTATGGCTGCTGATCTCCCCAGCAAGGGGCTTGATTTCCTCTGTGCTTTGGAAGTCATGCTTTCCCATGCCGGGTCCTTGGGATGTCGTTTAGGGTGAGGATAATGTGATCAAATGTTGCAAAGGCCAGAAAAAGGGAACATAGGCGGAGACTGTCCTCGCTTTCATCAGCCCACTGGGTGATCCTGCAAAGGATGAAGCTGACCAGCCTCAAGTGAGCCTGAAATCCTGGCTGACCAGGTTTTAAGAAACTTCCCATCTGTTCTGCGGTTAGGGCAGGCTTCTTATTTGCAGAGAATTTTCAAATCAGGGATTATGTTAATGCTAGACATGGAAACATTCCTGAAGGTAAGATCATTCCAATAAGATTCCTTGGAGACTATGTTGAAGTTTGCTACCTAATCTCTATATAATCTGTTTCCCAAGTGAATGATACAATTCTACCTGGTCCCACTCCTGGTCAATGGCCTCCCTGACAACTAAGGAAAAGATTGGTGGGGGCAGGACATAGTCAGAGGTATTATCTTGCTGTTCCTGTAAGGGTTATCTTTCAAAGTAACCAAAGAGCCAATGGAAGACTTCTCTTCTGTAGAGAAGAACTACTGTGCATAAATGCAGATGGATTGATAGAATTAGGAAAATTACAGCTCTAATGAAGAAATGGGTTGAACCAACAACCAGCAATGCCAAAACCATTCGGTGGAATAGCGACAGATGAATTTTATAATCGATGGCTTGGCTGGCACGTGAACCTACTGAGGTATCTCAGCATCCCTACCCCGGGGCTAGCCAGCCATATGCTGAGGTGATGCATTAAGAAGCTCCAGCGCTCCCTATGAAGTATTCTTACTTAAAAAATTCACCCCAGACATAGTCAAGGCTTTAAATCTAACTACCAGCTTGCAAAATTATGGAGTGTAGGACGTGGTACACAATACCATGAGTATGAGGGAAGCTACTATGGGGCAAATGATCTAATTTCTTCAACAAATAAATGGCATGAGAATAAAGGAGGAGAGATTATTATAGATTAAAAAAAATAAAAGACATAATAATCACGAGCAATGTGTATTCTTATTGGGATTCTGATGTTGAAGCTAGATGATAAGTACACAGGGATTCACCACACCATTTCCACTACTCATTTTTCTCTCTCTACTTTTGTTGCGTGGTATATTTCCATATAAAAATGTTTTTAAAAATCTTGGTGTTCAAAAGAGCCATTATGAAAATACCATGTAGTATTTTATGTGAAACCTACAGAGTGAGAAAAAAAAAGAAATTTTCTCCTCCAAATGCAAGAAAATAAAAGACTGCTGGTTCTTTGGCTATAGTTCTAAGCTATGAATTAGTAACCTCCAGAATTGATCTTAAATTCTTCCCAATCAATCAGTGACAACTTCCCTTCAGTACTCATACTTTTGAAAGTCAATTAATCAGAACAGCTTATGTCCATCAAAAAGGCTTTCCCTGCCAGAGATCAACCAATGCCAAAACATTTGTTTCTCTCTCTCCATACCTGAACTCTATGCTTCCCAAAACCTTAAATACAATCATCAGTTTGCTTTGTTCAGTGGGACTGTAACTTATACATACAACTATTCCTGGCAGCAAGTGTTAAATTCGGGTCGGGTCTTTGTTTCAGATGTGTGGTGCTTCTATTGATAAAATAAGAAACTGATTCAAAGCAATTTTTCAAAGGCTGCTAAAATCAGCAAGACCAAATGTTGGGACCTTGAACCTGTATTTGTAATCAGCTCAAGTTACACTGGCTTTTTGAAGGCAAATTCTAGATGAAGCCCAGACCTGGAATATGAACTCTTGTATCTTCGCTGAGCAGAGAAAATCAACCCAATTAATAAAACTTGGCACTACTAAAGAAGGACTGGGGAAAAGAGGCATGGAGCAAAGTGATGTTTTATAAAATACTCCTGAAGTATGATTTGTACACCTTCCATCCTGAAACACACTGATAACAATTGTTGTTACTTATAAACACAGAGAACAGACTTCTGGTTGCTATAGAGGAGGGCAGAGGGGGAATGGGTGAAAGAGATGAAAGGGATACAGTAGCACAAACATCCAATTATAAAATAATTAGTCCTGGGGATGAAAGTATAGCATAGGAAATATAGTCAATAATATTGTAATATCTTCATATGTTGACAGAAGGCAACTACGCTTATCACGGTGAGCATTTAGTAATGCTTATAATTGTCAAAGCCTTGCACTGGACATCTGAAACCAATGTAAGATTGTATATTGGCTATTTTTCAATTTAAAAAGAAAAAATTCAAAACCAAGTTTTCACTGGGATATTTGCTTTTATGTACTTTTAAATAGATTTCAATGTGTCTATAAAAACAGGAAGAAAGGCTGAGGCCACTTTTAAAAAAAATGAGTATTCCACCTGTAATATGTATTCTGAGCAAATTAAAAAAAAATAATGTCCCAAACCATGTTATTTGATGTGTGTGATTATTCCTGAGTGAGATCTGTAATTTACAGAGGTGCATGTATAAATATTGAAGCTCCAAAGGAATTATTCTCTGATCTATGATCTGAATAATACTTTTTATTTGAGACCTCAAAAGAAGAAGGTAATACATATAAAAACATATAATGTATACAATGCTTAGATTAATTTATTCAAGATACAAGTTATGAAAGTGGTTCTTTTAAACTCCTTTTATCAAAGTTATCACTCATATTTGTTCAGGAGTCAATACCATCTGTGTCTTATCAAACTGTGAAGAGTTTCATTACAGTAAATCAGGGAGCTATTAAGGAATGTCATATAGTTATAGGACTTCACTGCTATTCTTTACCAACTAAGAGATGACTTCATAGATTTCCCTGGTGACTGTGATTAAATTGTTTTCAGTCCGTCAAACTGTTGTAAAAACTGCCATCTTGAAATGATCAAATATTAAATACTCAACTCTGTGTAATTTGAGCACACCACCAAAAATTCAAAACCTTTGTGAATGAATTCAGTTCAAGTGAAATAATATTTGGGATGTTGCACCTGAATATCTTTAAAAATTGAGGCATACTTGTGTGTAAAGTATTCAATACTTTCTTCTGGGGTCTCAGTTTTGGATGTTTCCATATGGTTAACAGTTCAAGTACTTCTCTGCCTGAACCCGTGTGTCACAGTACTAGTCCTTGTTATTTCAAAGTTGTGACATTGTCATAATTGGTTGAGGGATAGGTAGAGAATTACAATACCAATTAGAATAGTGATAAGCACGGGTACAGTGTAGTTACTGGGACAACTAAACCACACAAATTTCCCAGATAACAATCTTGGTGTTGTAGCAATAGGGAAAAGACATTTTAAAAGAGTTCTTATTCTGGCTTTAGGGGTCAGGAATCCCCAGAAACATGTGCCTTTTTGAAAAGAGAATCTTTAGCCTATCAGGTTTTCAGAGTGGCCCTTGACTGTACAATCAGATTAAGGTCAAGAGTGCAATGTCAACTTTGGGATGGGATCTAAACATCTGAGCCAATATCTGTGTATTTTATTTGCACAAACCTAACCAACCACTATTCGATAACCGAACACATTTTCTACTTTATCTAGATATGCCAAGCACTTTTAGTTTTTTATGGAGGTATAATTGACATATAACATTATACCAACTTCAGCTATACAACATAATGATTCAATATTTGTGTACATTGTGAAATGATCACCACAATGTCTATGTACCATCTGTCACCACACAGTTACAACAATATTTTTTCTTGTGACAAGAACTTTTAAGACTTATGCTCTTAGAAACTTTCAAATATACAGTACCATATTATTAACTATAGTCGGTATGCTGTTCATTACATCTCCATGACTTATTTATTTCACAGCTGGAAGTCTAACACCTTTTGACCCTTTCACCCACTTTGTATGCCCATTCACCAGCAATCACAAATCTGTTCTCTGTATCTGAGATTGGTTTTTTATTGTTGTGGTTTCTTTATTTTTTTTTATATTCCACATATGAGTGAGATGATATGTTGTTTCAAGCACTTTTATTGTTATGCTCACTTTCTAGATGGGGAAATTGAGGCATAGCATGGTTAAGCAATTTCTGCAAGGTCAAACTGGGATCTAGGCTCAGGCAGTCCAGTTCCAGAGCCCACTCTCTCTTAACCATGGTGCAATTCCGTATGCCCCGACAACAGCTTAACTTCAGGTTCACATTTCAAGATTTAACTCCTGACATTTCTTACACTTAGGGAAACTAAAAGTAATTTCAACTGAAACTAATTTGTTGTTCGATGTCTCTTTTCTCATACATGTTCTTATGACATCCATTCATCCAACTTTAGTAATGTGGTTTATTGGTCTGTTTCCCCTTTAGCACAGGGGTTGTGCTTTTTAATTTATTATGCCCCTAGCACTTAGCACCAAGTTCTGCACATAGTACATTCTAAATTAATATTTGCTGAATGAATGAATGCATTTTACTTCCCTTCCTAAGAAAGGAGAATAATCTTTGAAGCTACTGCTTTATCTAGGTTTGGGGTTGGTTTTAGATTGTATATGAAAATTGGCCAATGAGGATCTGGCTGGATCAAAGAAAACAGAGTGTTCCAGAAAGTCAGATGCCAACATACAATGCCCTGAATAATTTCCCTATCGGCGTAACCTGAAAGTAGTAAGCAAGAGGTTATGCACCATACTTCTCAGAATTGTGTTTTAATTCTGTAGTTAGGCAATACATGGCTCTAGCCATTATCTTAAACCTAATTAGGGACAGGAGAAGAAAACACAACAAACCAACAAAGAACCCAAAGCATGCACCTCTTCTAGGCGATCAGAGCAGGGATTTACTTATCAGCTGAAGTTCATGTATCCCCTACCACAGTGTGCAAGATCTGTTGGCCTGTGCAAATGAGTGTAGCTCTGAGTACTTGGACTAAGAGACACTACTTTGGGGAAATCTGTGTAATGACCATATCTTTCCCTGTGCTGTACTATCAAAGCATCTGTACTGGCAGCCCAGTCAACCAGTTCAGTCATTGTTGGTATGTTTCCCTCCTCTTCTGCTCCACAAGATGCTTGAGTACAGAGAACATGTTTTCCTTCATTCCCGTGCCCCTAGCACCTATCATGAAAACTTATAAATTGAAGGTTCTCAACAAAAAAGGGGGGAAAAAAAGAATGGCCTGGAAATTATAGAAGCTACAGACTTCTGGAATCTTGCAGAATCTTCTAGAATAGCTTAATCTTTTATTATCATATATGTACATTTCTTAGTATGTAACATATGCTTAATATTACATATTTTGTGGCAGAAATAAAAAAGGAAATGTTTAGCTCCTTCAAAGACTTATAGGAACAAATTGAAAAAATTTTTTTTCTTCCTGTATTCATTAGCTTCACATTTCACTTATGAAAAATAAAATACTAGGTATTTTTTCTGATCAACTAGTTTGACCAATGGTAGGAAAATGTAAGTCTTTAAGACACTGTGGCTCAAGTCTTTTGTGGTCCTTTGAGAGTTTTTCCTCTAAAATTCCTAAAACTTTGTGTTTTGCTGGGTCCTCTTATTCATGCTTCCGAATGAAGCCTATTACTGGAAACTTCCAGAGCTACAAAGAATTTGATTTGCGTGGACAGGGCAACAAGCACTGGACAGAGAAACATGAACTTGGGTTTTGGTTTTAGTTCAGTCATTAACTCGAAGGTGATCTTAAGCATGTCATTTAATCTCTGAGGACCTCTGTTTCATCAATCTGTAAAGTGAGAGGACTGGTTTAGATGACCCTTAAGCATTCTTTCAGCTCTCACAATCTATAAATCTTTAACCTAGTTCATTTCCTCTTTTGAGCAGGGACAGCCCAGTTTAGCCCGACAGTCTAATGAAAAGCAATCCTTCCGAATCAAAGTACGTGTGCTGGATTTCTCCTTATGCACCGCAGATCTATTTCTCCCTTTTCCACCTAGTCTTTGTCCCGGGAATCTGATCTTAATAAACTGTGTCATTAGGCTGCATTGCCCCCTGGCTTTTGGCTAGGCTCAACCCCTGGGAGGCACCAGCAGTAGGTTAGGTGGTAGGAAGAAGGAGACGTCAAAGTGCCTATTATCTGGCCCTCCTTCTCTCTGGGGCCTCCTGCCGGGAGGGGTTGTGCTTCTCTATTCCTGTACCGAGGGCCACAGCTCCTGCCAGGAGCCTGTGCTGCAGCTACAGTTCCGGGAATCGCTCCTGCTTGTGTCTCCTTTGGAAGGTCTGGGGGGTAAGAGTGGCTTCCTGCTGGTGCTGCCCGGGGCTCTTCTCTGTCATATTATTGGTTTCTCTTAATTCTGCCCTCATCTTTGTAAAGAGGTCATTCAATAAAGTCTCTTTTCCCTTTTCCCATTTTAAGAAGGAGGTAGGCAATGTCTACTCACTTATTGGAAGAATGGTTCTGAGAATTCTTCCAGCTGTAATTTTTTTTAAGCTGATTTAGACATTTGACACAAACAGAGATTTATTAAACACTTCAACAGAAGTAGATCAGCACAGGCACCTGATAGAAGTTTCCTACGCTTTTTGGAATCCTGAAAATTATGACATGGGATAAACTGACACCTCTCCAAAGAAGAAATTCAGATGGCCAGCAGGCATATGAAAAGTTACTCCACATTGCTAATTATGAGAGAAATGCAAATTAAAACCACAATGAGATATCACCTCACATCAGTTAGGACGGCCAATAGCTAAAAGACAGGAAACAACAAATGCTGGTGAGGATGCGGAGAAAGGGGCACCCTCCTACACTGCCGGTGGGCATATAAATTAGTTCAACCACTGTGGAAAGCAATATGGAGGTTCCTCAGAGAACTAAGAATAGAAATACCATTTGACCCAGTATTCCACTCCTAGGAATTTACCCAAAGAAAAGAAGATCTCTGATTCAAAGAGACATACGCACCCCTATGTTTATCGCAGCACTATTTACAATAGCCAAGATGTGGACACAACCTAAGTGTCCATCAGTAGATGAATGGATAAAGAAGATGTGGTACATGTACACAATGGAATATTATTCAGCCATAAGAAGAAAACAAATCCTACCATTTGCAGCAACATGGATGGAGCTAGAGGGTATTATGCTCAGTGAAATAAGCCAGGTGGAAAGACAAGTACAAAATGACTTCACTCATTTGTGGAGTATAACAACAAAGCAAAACTGAAGGAACAAAACATCAGCAGGCTCACAGACTCTGAGAAGGGACTAGTGGTTACCAAAGGGGAGGGATTGGGGAGGGCTGGTGGGGAGGGAGGGAGAAGGGGATTAAAGGGCATTATGATTAGCACATATCATGTAGGGTGGTCATGGGGAAGGCAGTACAGCACGGAGAAGACAAGTAGTGACTTTACAGCATCTTACTACGCTGTTGGACAGTGACTGCAATGGGTGTGTAGCGGGGACCTGATAATATCGGTGACTGTTGAAACCACAATGTTGTTCATGTGAAACTTTCATAAGATTGTATATCAGTGATATCTTAATTAAAAAAAAAAGACGAGGCCATTAGGGTAGGCCCTAATTCAAGATGACTAGTGTCTTTATACAAGGAAATGCCCTGTAAAGACAGAGGGAAAGTGGGGTGTGCAGCTGCAAGCCAAGGCACACCAAGGTCTGGCAGTCACCACCAGAAACTAGGAGGAGATAAGGAAGGATTTTACTGTAAGTCTCAGAGGGAGCATGGCCTTGCTGACTCTTGATTTTGGACTTCTAGCCTCCAAAATTGTGAGGGAATACATTTCTATTGTTTTAAGCCACCTAGTTTGCGGTACTTTGGGAAGGCTGCCCTAGGACACTAATATATAAGCAGCAGTAGTAGGGACAGGGACTTTTACATAATGGGTGAAATGGGCCGAGTGTAAGACAATAGGGATTGCAGGCAATTGGGGCAAACTAGAAAACTTGTGCTTATCTTCATGTGAAAATATTTTAAGATATATGGCTTGGCAGCAAACAGAAATAATCTGTGGGCCAAATTAGACCCAAGGGTCCCAGGAGTGTGATTCCTACTACAAAATGGGAGGAATCCAAAATTTTAAGCTGAGGGCTGATATTGTGCATTGTAGAAACATTGCTCTGGTGGCAATGCCAGGGATGCATTAAGGGAATATAGTGAGGATGATTTTGTAGGAACAGGTGAGCGATGGTGCAAATGTAGACAAAGACAAGGGCAGTGGATATAGAGAGGAGGGGCTGTGGGATCAATTGTACTTGGTTTTTAAGGTAAGAAAGTGGGGAGTTGGGTTGGAGAAGCACTAAATGGAGAGTGGGGTAAATGAGTTAGCCATTGCCATGAATGATTATGGTGTGTAACAAACCACCTTGAAACTCAATGTCTGAAAACAATTATTTATTCTAATGGATCCAAAGGTTGTCGCTTGGTGGATCTTGGCTGGGCTTAGCTAGATGGCTCTGCTTCTAACTGTGGCAGCTGAAACAGTTCAGCTTCTCATTGAAACTCTATGGTTTGGATGAAATAGTTCTTTTTCAGGTGTCTGTTATTCTGTTCAAACTAGCCAGTGAGACAGCATGTCCTTCTGATGGCAGTTTCAGAGGAGCGAGGGGGCAAGAAGAAACACACCAAGCCTCTTATGCCTAAGCCTAGAATGGGCACAGCTCCACCCACTCCCATTGGCCAATGCAAGTCATATGACTATGTCCAAAGCCAAGAGCCAGGGAAGTGCTCTCCTCCCACAGTCACGTGGTGCCAATCATGTGGCTGTGAGATGGGTGAAGAACTGGGGCCAGAAACTCAATTTAAAGTAACTGCCATCAAGTTAGAAATTTTCACATCCCTCTCATAGGCAAAATTCACTCACTAGCAACCCAGTACCCTCTAAATCTCATCAGATCATGGCATCAGGCTCATGGTCCAAGATTTCATCATCCATATCGAGTCCAGATGTGAATGTTCTTAATTCAGAGACCTATGAACTAACAGACAAGTTATCTGCCGCATCCATACCTAACATACAGTGATGAAGACAGGTGTATGATGGCCACAACAGACACTCCCATCAGGGAAGAGGAACAGATGGAGGCACACGGCACTGGCCTATAGCAGTTTTGAAATCTCACATGGCAAATGTTGCCAAATCCTCCTCCTCTGGTAGGGAATGTGCCTTGATTAGACCTGGGTTCTGTTCCCTGAGGATGGCTTCTTAATTTTTAATTCTTCAAGGATTTCCCATTCTATGATTTTTTTTTGGCCATCTATGAAGAGGACATTGGAAATATGTCTACATTGTTAGCTGAGCAGCTTTTTAAGACTCCTACCTTTTCTGTAGAAGATTCAGAGCCCAGAAGTCTCTATAAACTTTGATAAGCCTCAGTCCCTTTTAATCCAGGTCAACAATTCTTTATTGTAGATCTTTATGCATATGCTAAAAGAAATAATTTTATGCTTTTAACACTTCAAAGAACTATTTTGCCCAAGTCTGTAAGTTCATTAAGTACATTGTTTATCTTCTAAGTTATCATAGATACCAGTCTTACCAGATGGTTTATCACCAAATAAAAGAGGTCTCCACTGTTCAAGTCTCCTTTAACAATATCTTCACCACCTGCTGCCCAGCCCTAAAGCCAACAATATGTATAATGAGTTCTTCTTATAGGAGAATTTTTCTCCCTGTACCAGTTTCAACTTTGGTTAGCTTTTGCTACAGAAACATCTCCCTAAAACTCAGTGGCTTAAAACAACCATTACTTATCCCCATAGACCTGAGAGTTGGCATATGGCTGATCAGACTGCACAAGGCTGGATGCAATGAAGCCATGGCTGAGCTGGGGATAAGGAATGTGTATTGTTCACCAAGTTTTGTGAAGAGGAGTAAGAGCAAACTTGAGGGCAAAGGTAAAGAGCTCAGGTTTGGACACACTGATTATGTGAGGCCTGTGGGGCACTCAGGAGGAAAACGCACAGGACCGGAGCCCAGGAGAATAGTCTTGACTAGAGAAAGAGAAAGAGAAAGCTACAGGGTCATCAGATTGTAGATTGTGATTGAAGACATGGGAGGAGACGGTTGTCCAAGGTGATCACATAAAGTGACAAAAGCCTGTTATGAAACGTTAGCATGCATCAACACTTAAACGTGTGGAAGGAAGAGCTCACAAAGATGGCGTTGATGGAGCAGTGGTACAAGAGAGAACTGTATCATGGAAGCCAAAGGAGAAGAGCTTCATTATTGTGGGAGTGAATTACACTGCCAAATCCTGCAGAGTGGCTGGCCAAGTCCTGTGAAAACAGAAAAGAATCTTTTGGATTTGGCAGTTAGGAGATCATTGACTAGCAGACCAAATAATTTATCTTCAAACTAGGACACATTTGAGAGTGAGCAGAGATGCTGTTAATAATTACAACTGAACAACATGTGTTCTTAGGCAAACAAGGACATATGGTCACATTCATCTCTGGGGATCTCTGCCAGACTGTTTCTCCAGGGGAAGTAGAGTGTCAGCTTGACCTGCAGTGGGAGTGACATGGGACATGGAGAGGCTGAGACACCTTAAATGCATTTCCTTTTAGAAGCTTCCATGATAAGGAAGTAGGAAGGAAGGACAGTGACAAAACCATGGGCTTTGTGCAGATGTATGACTCTGTACAGTGGAGTCCTCAAACAAGCTTCTAGGATCGTGTATCCAAATATAACTGACTGTGAGCTTTTCTAGGAAGACTTAGGAAGTAGAACTAGTGAGACCACATTCTTTTTTTTAGCAACATGGGAAACTCTTGCTATCAGAGTAAATAAGAAGATAACGGACAATAAAAAAGAACAATCACCTGGGCTCAGGTAGGAATATTGTTTTCATCAAGAACAAAACCATATTCATGTACATGGCCTTGAAATAGTCTATTGTCAGAGGACCTCAGTGTTACAGCAACATGCACTGTGGAGAATCCAAGAGAAGTTAAGTGTATTATGATACAACTAACTCTCAAATTGTGTAGGAAGAATGAAAACAATGCAGAATATGATGCCTAGCTGCAAAGGGCATACTTCTTCATTCTCTGCCCCAGTACCTTTCCCTCCAAGTCACCCACCCTCTGCCAGCCATGCCCAGTCTACTGCTAAAAATTATTCTGAAACCAGACCAATGGCATGGGGCCCGGCTTAACAAACGCTCTTTGTGAGCTGCATCTGCAGTCCAGGAGCCCGTGAAAGCAGGCATCAGGAAGAATTCCATGATATTCCAGGTCGGGTTTTCCTTTCCCACCAGGGCCAGGGAGTGAGCACGCCAGTTTCGTTGCCTTCAGGAGCCAGCCCCGTACAGTGGCAGGCTTTATCTGTGTGGTCATGTTTCTTTGATTGGGCCTGTGGGGGGAACACAGAATCCCTGCTCTCAGGCTACACAGTGAGTGGTCCTGAGAGCTTTACTTCATCCCAAACCCTATCAGTGTGTTTAAGCATATTTTGGTTCTTTTTTTAGAATCCTTTCAGTTTGCTAGCAACTAATAGAATAACATTACATTTTGGCTAACCAGAACGTGAGATGCCAAGTTACATTTGAAAAAGAATCTTTTAGGACAGAAAAGATAACTGACTTAACAGACACTGGTGAAACCACTTCCCCTATAACAACATCCCAAAGACGGAGGCCAGCTTACTTTAAATCTTACTTAATTTCATGGAAATTTCAGGACTGTTTGAAAAAAAAACTAAAAGACAGACCTTTAAAAGCAAGACAAAAAAAGCAAGTATTTAAAAGCAGACTGTGGACCATTGATCCTATTCTTCTTTTTGAGTGAGGAATGGAACGTGATCCTCGGTTCTGGGTTCTCTGCATTAGCTTGGATTCTCTGCATAGTTCCAAGGCTAAGTTAAAGCTGCCTGTCAAGTCCCAGCTCCACCTTTTATCAGCTGTGTTACTTTGGGTAAGTTAATGAAGTGTTCTGTGTTTTCTCTTTGAGCATGCAATCTAGCAGGTGGACACAGACAATAAACAATGCTTAATAAGAATAAGTAAATGCAGAGTTTGTCTGAGGGATTATGCTATGGGGGAAAGAGTAGAGCAGGTAGGGAGACTCAGGACTTCGCAGCCAGCAAGGAATAGTTGCAGCATATATTGGGAGCCATAGCATCGTTCTTAATGGATGCATAATACTCCATTATTGGTACACACTGTAATCTGTTGACCAACTGACCTTATTCCCAGTTCACTATTATATATAAAGCTTCAACAAACATCTTTATGGGTATGTATATGTATGTATGCTTGTTTGCATTTATGTATGCATGTATGTATCTAAACATGTGTTTTCTTAAAATATTAATTTCTGGAAGTTAAATTATTAAGTCCAATACTATAAGCAGATTTAAGTCTTCTAGAAAGTCTGAATCAAGATACACTTCTTCTAACCCTTATACTTTTTTACTATTGCCCAATTTCTTCATAAGAAAAATCCTATCAACTACATTTTCATGATACAGTCTGTGATATCAAATAAAAAACAGAAAGTCGCATAGTTGATGTAATACTTAATAGATTATACATGCATTTAAGTAGATGTTATTATACATCAGCATTTGAATTGTTTCTTTCATACAATACTATGGGTGATTTTTGCTTCTTCATGCTTTTCTGTATTTCCTAGATTTTCTTCACTCAACATGAAATTCCTTTGTCTAACAGCTTTTATTTTTACTGATAATAAAGATAAATCAATTTTAAGTAAATAAATAATTTCAGCAAGCTTTGTCAAAGTGTACCCCAGTTTCCCATATTGACAAGTGCTATTTCTTCATTTCTTTGTCAGCCTTCTGAAATGGTGAAGGTATCTTAAAACACAAACTAACAACTCTTTCTGTCCACTTCTGACCAGACTGCTTGGATATTTGTTTTAAGGATGCACCAGAATACAGCCCATTCCTCCTCTGCTGTGTGGCTTGGTCCCAAAGAATTAGAAATGAATGTTCCTAAATGACCAGGCTTAATTCCACTGAAAATATTGTCTTATTTGAGGTGGGGGCATCTTGCAGGGTCATCCTGCTTCCAAGTTTGCCCAAAAAAGTAACTCATCCTTCACCCAAAAGTATTCTGTCAGGAAATCAAATCTGTTAAAATGACCAAGTCAGCTATTTGTTTATTCATGCAACAAATACTTATTGACAGACTCTTCTAAGTGCTGGGGATACAGAAGTAAATAACACAGACCAAAAAAATAAATAGAGTAAAATCCCTGCCCTCGTGGAGCTTCTATTCTAGTGGGGAGACCAAACAATAGACTGGAAAAATAAGTGCATCATTGGTAGCTTTGACACTGATGGGTGCTAACTAGAAAAAAATAAGGCAGGAAATGAGGATATGAAGTAGAGGAGAATGAAGAGACGCTGGACCGGAGACAGGGTGTCTGGGTGAGCAGCCTCATGGAGAAGCTTCAGTGGTTCAGCAGGGAAGAGGCCACCATCTCTGTGTGTGTTTCCACCAGGACAACGAGTGTGTGAACCAGTTACCACCACCAGGGCAGTCCCTTTGGGCTCTGACCCTCTTCGTTTTGGACACCTGGGAGCTGATGTGATGATGGGCAATTAACAAACAGGGAAAGACAGCTGCAGTGTGGCTGAGAAGCTGAAGAGGCAAAATCATGAGAGATAATGAAGGAATTTCCCTGAAGCCAGGAGAGATGTCAAGCCTCTCTCATTTCAGCTAAGTTCATTCAACTCCCCTCTGCTTCCCCGCCTTCCACTCTGCCTCTGGCTTTGCTTCAGGACTGCATTCGAGACATCCTCCAAGCCAAAGACTCCTCCACATTTAGAAAATGTACAGGGCAAGAATTTTTTTATTGAAAGGTGATTCTGTGCCCTTGGAGCCACCACTTATTTGCAAATTCTGTGCTTTTTTTTTTAACACTGAAAATAAATGATACTTTAAAGTGGCAGCACATTGTATGCACAGAGAATAAGTGTTAATATAAAAGAACCCTTAACATTAAAGGCATTTCTTTCTTGTAGGTAATTTAGAAATCCTGATTACTACATAAGCCTTAGTTTTAGTGAATTTGCTCATTCCTTCGCATTCACACTTGAGTCCATAGTTTGTGTGCTTCTCACTGTTTATGGTCCTCTGAGAGCTTCTATGCCAAGGATGTCAGCTCCTTGTGGAATAATCATAATCAGACATGTTATACTGACAATGAGCATTTATGATGTAATGTAGGGCAAGGATGAAGATGGTTTAATAGTCAATATGAAATACATGCTTTTTTGATAGTATAGAGGTATTTTTTCCCCAATCTTCAAAAGCTTTTTAACTTTCAATTATGATCAAGTTTCTATTTTCCAGTGGAAGGGCAATGAGGCATTGTCCAAACCAGCAAGTAATCCCAAACTTGTGTTTACTTCTTTTGAATGTATTTCTTTTTGAACACTTGAATGTCATTATGCCTGATGTTCAAAATTCATCAGTGCAATAAAGTGGAGCTAAATTATGACTTAGTGTGCTGGAAGCGGGGAAAGTATGTTTTTGCCATTTTGATTCTTTCTCAGTCTCTACCTGTAACTCCCTGCTACCAAGACTTGGTGTCTGGGAAGCTGCTTCAGCTTGCTTCCCCTCAAACCCTCCTTGGACGGTAACAATACCAGGGAAGATTGCAAGTACTCAGTAAATGGTCAGTGGTTGGATGGATTGAAACCTAAAGAGTTAAATCAAGGTGAAGGTTGAATTATAACCAGTGTAGTACCGAGTTAAAGGGAGGAACTAAACAGAGAGCTAGCTGTTTTTTGGGAAGGGGTGTGGATATCTCTCTTTAGGAAAACAAGCTACTGAGCTCCCCCACACCATCCCATTCCTTGTACCCCCACCTCATGACGTTTTAGCTGAAGCGGGTATGTAACACCTGCCGAAAGAGGAGGCAGGGAAGAGAGTCAGGAAATAAGTTTGAGCTGTATTTATATGCCCAACTGAAATATTTACAGATAATGTCTACAGTTACTGGAAATTGGATCAGAAACCCGGTCATTTAGCCTGTTGTGATCCTTGGCTGGCGAGTGTAGATGGCCCCAGGGGAGCACGTGGACGGCGGCTGTGCCGGTGTGTGCGGATGGATCTCTGCCTCCGTCTCACTGGCAGAAAGAAAAGGCAAGTGACTGTGCTCAGATGCCAGTGGTGTGGTGCCGGGGCTGCTCGAGGGCCAGTGCCCAGAGCGACCTACTTAAAACGTTCTCTTGCTTCTGGAACTCCTTGCCCTTTCTGCTTCCAGCCGGCACAGCAAACTCAGGACTCCAGTACAGAACGCTTTAGAAACTGTCTTGAAAGGGCTCTACGTGATGCTGACGTTCCAGTGTCTGTAACAAAGCTTGCTTCTCTTTAGTTTCAGCCACATTTGGGGCTGCAATAGGCACCAGGGGATCAAGAGATTTCTTGGCTTCCTGACCCTTTTCTCTCTCCCTTGAGGGCACAAGGCTTCATCCACCCACTGCAGATCACATCTTCTCTCAAGGTCCACCTGACAAGGTGACTGTTTTGTGTCCAGCCCAACCCTGGTGGCTTAGGTGAGTATGTGTGATTTTAGATAAACCCTATTTTTCTCTCCTGAATCACTGGGCAGGAACACGTTTATCTCACATAGCTTGTAATTGTCAGGTCACTGCAGGCCATTCTGCTGGGGGAATGAGGGTGGAGGGTGGACAATTTGACTTTATTCAGGTTTTATTGGGAAAAGAGGAAGATAGGTTCAGAAAAGAAGTAAAAAACCATACCATTTCCAATTGTCCTGGAGAGACAAGAAAACTATCTTGTCTATAGTTCTTTTTTACACTTTAAGCTTTTAAAATACATATGTAATATATATGCGTGTATATATGCATATATGTATATATGTACATATGTATTAATGTGTATATGTGTGTGCATGTGTGCATCTATGTATTTATTATCTATGTAAAGAAAACCTCACATGAGTTTGAATTTGAAGAGTGCTGGCTATTACTAGCTTATTGTTGTTTTCATGTTTAGTCATGTGATGAGAAATCTTTTCCCCATCTCCACCTGTCCAGATCCTTTACATCCTTTAATTTGTGGTTGAACAAAATCCTCCATGAAATTTTATTGCTTCCTGAAGGAAAAAAAAAATGCCCATGTCTGTGTGTGTGAGTATGTTTTTGTGTATATGTTCATGCGTGTATGTGTGTGTATAAGTTTGAACATGCACAGAACCCTTTTGGCACTTACCAACTTTCTCTGACATACTAGATCTGTGTGCTTTGCATAGCTCCTTGATAAATTCAAAATTTTGTACCTTATGCATGTGTGTACCTCATAGTCCCTGTGCCTGTCCTAAAATGTACAATAAAGAGATGAGTTTATTGAGTGTGAAGGTGTAGGTAGCAGCTGGAGTAACAGAGACTCAGCTGTGTGTACTGGTGGGCTCCCTGTGGTGTGACTAGCTTGCGTTGTGTTCTTACTCAGTCATTCTTGGTAAGTGGTTGCCCAACTCTGGCTGCATATTACTGTTCACTTTAAAAAACAAAAGGAAAAACTATGCTATCCGTGACCTGGTCATTTGTATGATAATCAAATGACAGCAAGTGCTTCTTACCTGTACCCGGGCTGTGAACCTGGGCACCAGAGAACTGGTCTGCCACAGCATTCCTCAAGCATATGTCCTGGGAGAGCAGGAAGGGTTAATGGAGCCTGCAGATAGAGAAAAGGTTGACACCTGGCAAATACCTCACCTCGCCACTGCAAATTGTCACATTCTGTAATGTGGAAGGTTTGTTTCCACTCCTATTCTTCATTAGCATAATTTCACAAGACAGCTATTCACTGAAGCTTCAAGAGAAAAAAAGGAAGTTGGTTTCATGTCCATTTGTTCATTTCCCTGTGCATTTTCCAATTTCTTCCCCCTTTTCCTATATAAATTAAGATGTTAAAAGCCCTACCATGGCTGAAAATGGCCAGCCTTGTCTCAGTGCCTCTGCTAAGACATGCCAGTTTCACAGCATCAAGTAGGTGTGCATGAACGTCCTGTCCCAGTGTGACCTCCAAGCCAGGTGACACTCACCTGCCAGGGCTGCCATCATGTGATGGCTTCAGAATGTGATAGAAATGCACCAGCAGAGCATTTCTTTCCGAGGAAGCCAACTGGGCTTTGCTTCCATTTTGTCAATGAAACAACCAACCTCTCTGAAGCCCCAAATCTTCAGGCAGAAAGAGAAGAAAAAATGAAAACCTTTTCTCTTCCCATTTCTAACCATCAGGACTTTTCCTATGGATACAGATAATGACATTATGGGCTCATTGTCCTTTGATCAGTTATAATATTAAATTTTTCCAAATTGATAAAAATACAATTTTTTTTTTTACTAGGTAAGGAATCATGGACATTTGTTGATATTTTCCAAGGTACTGACAAGAGCATTAGAAAGTCCTGTTGTTTAATCTTCATTTATTTGAATTCTGTTTATAATCTGATAGCCCAAATTTGCTTTGGTTCAGACCAGGGCATAATTCCCAGCAATGAGAGATACTCAACTACAGAGGGGCCATGACACTTCAAAAAGGGAGGTTTCCTCACATACATGATCCTTAACTGGCAGCTAGCTAACATCCTTCCGTGAAGGGTGAAGATAGACTGTATCTGTGGTTTCTAAACCTGCCCATTCATCACACCACATGGAATACTAGAAAATCAGGTTCTTGTGACCTATAGTGCTAATGACTCAGATTTTCAAAGATGGAGTAAAAAAAATGGAATTTTTCCCAAATGACCTCAAACCCCTTACCAGTAGATATTCCAGTGTTAGGGGAGAGACCTGGACCATACTCCTGGCTCTTGAGTTCTAGGATGCACTGAATGTTTTTGCATAGATGTAATAAATGTGTTATAAACTGGAGCGTGTAATGTCAGCATAAGGCACTGCTAGTAATTACCAGACACTCCCATGTTTTTACCATGTGTTTTCTGTGGGGCTGAACTTACAACCAAGGAGGAGAAATCAAGATGAATTCTAGAGAAAGGCATTCCTATAATTGGCAAATCTGGGGTGTCCCCGGAGGTTAGGTTGCTGTGAACATGGAGGTAGGAAATCTGAAGCAAAGCTGGAAGGTTCAGTAGGTATGAGGGCTTAGAGGAGGTGAAGACCCAGAACTGGGGCAACACAAAGAATAAGAACCAGGAAAAGAAAGTGACAGAAGATAAACAGGTGGCAATGACCTGCAGACACACAACTCAGGCAGCGGAGCGACAGGGGGACCCAAACGTGATGAACAGGAAGCAGGAGATGCGCAGGAAATCCGCAGAAGCCTGGGGCATGAGACAAACCGGTAGAGGCCTGCTCAAGATATCAAAATGAGCCATTTTGATTCCTCCCTAAATTCCATTGCCTGGGGCCAAGGGAGAGTGCCAGAGCAAACCTCCAGGTCAACAGAAAGCACCCACAGGCAGGCTGATTCTGAAACTGGAGATCCTTCTGACCACACTTCGCCAGGCCCAGCGTCTCTACAGGCCTGTAGCATCCTGAAAGATCTGTGAAGAATCTCAGTTCTTCAACAAAATATGTCATTTTCTGGAGTTGCTATCCCTGGGCAAGCAAGCTATGTGACCTCGAGCCAACTGCATGCCTTTGAGCAAACAGCTTCGTCCCTCCACTTTCCATCTCCTCTTCTTTAAGAGGAAAGTGGAAGAAGGGCAGGTGACGTCTGAGGTGTCTATAATTCTAGGCATGTCAGCAGCGTTGCTGCAGACAGCATTTCACAGTCAGATGCTACCGGCCAGGGTTATGTCCACACTCGGGTGGGGACAGCGTGCCTGGCACCTCCCTGAAAGTCAAGCAGCCTGTTCATAGGGGTGTTGGACTATTGACTTCTCAGAGTGACATACTGTATGCTACCATACACACTACAAATAGCACACAGATCATCAACCATGCTGCTATCATAGCAACAGCGTGGGCCTCTTCTTTCTTGATAAACAGGCTATGTGGAAAGAGCATGTACCCAATTTCAGCTTTGTCAACTTATAAACTTAAATGTTCTGTACCTCCATTTCTCATAGGTTGAGCCACATGAAATTCCTAGTCTTTAGTTCTTGATCCACAAAAACAATTCCATGTAGCCCAATTAACGATGAAGATAATGAGCTGATAAACCAGAGAGGTTTCACTTCTGTTTTAATTTTTAATAATATTTATTGAATGTTCACTCTGGGTCAGGCCCTGTAGGAGGTTCTACAAACACAATGGTGAACAAAATAGTCTCAATAGCTACTGCCATGAGACTTGCCATGTCCTGGAGCATAGCACCAAAGATCTTTTGGCAAGCTCAGTTTAAGTCTGATGATTTAAATGCTCCACAAGCACCATGTAAGTTGAATCTGTACAGGTGAGGGTAAAACCTACCATCTGAGGAAAGGTTATCAAGACAGTTAATGCCCTTGTCTGAAAGGCAGTTCAGAGAAGAATTGAGACTGAGCAAACAACACCCCTGGTGAATTTATCCAAGGCTGAGATAATGAGACATCTTTACAATTGAGCTGTTTGAGAGAATGAAGGGTGCGGACATTATATTTTGCTTACCTTATGACATGTTCAATCAGGAAAATATGAGAAAATTATTACATTGTAAAACATGTGGCATGTACAACAGGAAGTGTTTTGAAGTTTGTTGAAGTTTATATTGCTTTTAAAACACAGTAAATTCAAGCAAAAAATGTAGTTTCATATGGATATACCCAACAAAGTCAGGAAAAAAAAATCACAGGAATATTGGCTTTGATAAAAACTTAATGAAGTGAGCTTAACTAGTCATTTGTTGACAGCATCTTTTAAAAACTGTTGATTAATGGCATTTAAATAATCAATTTTACTGAAGCCTAGTCTTTATACTTCAGACTTTTCAGAGTGATTTGGTGGACATGGAAAGAAGATAAATTCCAGATTTTGCAGGTTGAATCATATGAAGTTGAAGATTTTCAACTACTTTTAATCTACAAAGTTGTTGATTTCATATGGATCAACCTAATACCCACAGTGATAATTCATTGGTGGCTCACCGAAATTTGATGGTATAAATTCCACATGAGAATCTCTTTCACCAATAAGGAAATCTTATTTATGAAATAGCTCTTAAATATATGATGAGTAGATCAGATGTTTCTAATATCTTGCTAATTGTTTTTAATAAACTGAATTAACCATGCTGGATCCCCGTATGCTAACAACTTCAGAGTTGAACGTGAACTTATGATTTAAGTTTGGGACTTAATATGCAAAAGAAAATACATTTCACTCTTTTGAAACTGAGTGAATGTCTGATAAAAATTGGCCCAGAATGGTTTTCTGTTGTTTTTGTTAATTAGATCACCGAAAAACCTCATTGTGTTATAGAATATGTTTGAATAGCTTTTCCTGCCAAAACTGAACATATAAAATAGAGGAGGGGTCCATCCACTGACAGTGTCTGAACCTTACTATTCCAGAATGATACATACAGGAAAGTAGTAGAAAACCTATGGGAAAGTATCTTGATTTATAAGGACATTGCTCCTTTCATTTAACGGAAAGTCTGAATGTCTCAACACAGTCACCAAGGACCCATTCTTCTCCGCCCTTAATATATTGTCCAGGTCCCTGCCCTGGGCAGTCCATGGTTCCAGTGGCTCCCTAATTCAGGGGTCACGAATGCCCCAATAGGGTTTTGCTGAACTCTGTTCCCAGATGCCCTTCAGCAGACACTTTTTGGACCACCTCAGGACTCACTGCTTGGAAGCACTTGAGTGTCACTTAATTCACTGAGATGGGTCGACTTGACCTTTAGCGATGAAGACAATTCCAGCCTCCCCTGAAAGACCTAACCACTTGCAAGATGGTGAGCAAAATAGAGTTTTTATTAGTGAGGGAGAAATGGTCAGAAGGCTCATTGGGGACGGAGCCAAGAGTGTGGGTCTCCATGCCAAAGTCAATAATAAATCAAAGTGGGTCATAAAAGAGGCTTAACAAGTGGATTAAAACTGGCGCTCCCTTGGATATGACATAAGCCACTGCCTCCGGATTAAGATCTTATTTCAGTTGGTGTCCAGGTCATGATGTGCTCATACTTTATGGAGCAAATTTATCCCCTACATTCACTCAACTGTAAGCTTAATTTGAGTGAAGTGAATCTAATTTTTCCATTGGTTAATTTTATAAAAATCTTCTCCCACTCTTTCTGAACTTACAACAGTCTATGAGAACATGATTCAGAGACTGATCAGGACCATAAAATATCAGGTACTATCGCCATTTATGCCTCTGGACACCCTGTAACTGTGAACACTGGTCCCGCCTCACCATCCTCCGGCTCGTCACAGCTCCTGCCGGTCTGACTCCACACTCAGCATCCCTGTCCGGGAACTCCCACTCTCTCCGTTTGTCTCAGTGTGAAGCGTGTCAGATGGATCTTGCCGCAGCGCCACGGTGAGCCTCCACACCACACCGTCCCACCTGCTGGACCAGGAAAGTTCAGGTTGCCTAGGAAGTAGAACAATTGGAGGTCTAGTCACATTGAAACGTCCCTTTATCTGAGGATTGGGGTTTTTAGAAATTAATTTGGTGCTCTAATTTATCACCTTTGACAAGTTAGGAACCTAAAAACCACTTAAAACTAAGGTTACTTGTTATATGAAGCTGTGGGTGTAGCTACTACAGAGTGGAGCTCCACAGGTAAAAAGGCAAACCTTGGGTGGAATCTAAGAAATACAACAAGTGAACTGACAAGCAAAACAGAAATAGACTCGTAAACATAGAGAACAGACCGGTGGTTGCCATGGGGAGCAAAAAGGGGAATGGGTGAAACAGGTGGAGGGGGTAAAGAGGGACAAACTGCAAAATAAACAAGCCACAGGGATGAAAGCACCGCATAGGGAGTATCTTTGGTGACCATTTTGCAATGTATATATGTATATGATTGTTGAGTCACTACATTGTACACCTGAAACTAATAGAATATTGTAAGTCAACTGTAAGGCAATTAAAAAAAAAAAGCAAAACCCAGTGAAGAGCAAGCAAACAGCCTGTGCTCCCACTTGCTGCAGCCAGGGAGGAGAGAGGACTTTTAATAGTGGAGCATGGAAAATAACCAACTAAATAACTTCTGCATAATTAATGGAAGAAGGTTAGACTAAAATGTGATGTCTTCCCTCCAAAAATCAGAACGATTTCAAAACTTGTCCCATTATTTAGTACAAAGCAGGCCGCATATTTTAGGAGCCAGGATGAATTTGCTTTAGAATAAAGGGCATCTCTGGAATTTTAGCATTTTAGTAGCAAACAGATCATTAGCTAAGTCAATGGATCTCAGTTAAATAGCACAGGTTTAAATTTAAGACTGACTCTTAGGGAACTTTTATGGGAACTGAGAACTCTAAGCAATTAACATGTCTTCTGCAATTAAAGGAAGGGACCTTAAAGTGGAGATGCCTGTCTAGCGAGGGATCAGATCATTGTGGACAGACACAAAAGCAGAGAATGGGTAGAAAGCAATATTGGGGTGTTGACATAGGAAAGAACATGGTCAGGGCTTTCCGGACTCATTCTGCAGGGTTCATAGTTCATATGTATGGTATAGCTACACCTTTATATTATCTATGGTTACTTTGTAAGTGGTACACAGTTTATTCTGCATAAGGTTCAGCTCTACTAAGCTCTTTTTTGTGTGTTTTCTTAGAAAATATCAAGTTTAAAAAACAGCAAAATAAAACAAAACAGCTGTTTCAGGGTTGCCGAAATGGGTAGATCCGAATAAATTTTGTGGTTTTGAACCTGGACTCTGGAGTGGCCATACAAGCCACTTGGCCTTAAATGGAGCATGTATAGGGCCTGCTTTCCTTCATTTCTGCCACAGGGATATGTGTAAAATTCATAAACTGACCAAGCAATCCAAGGGTCCACAGAGGGAAGGAGCTCCCTGTTAAAGATCCTTTTAAAGAAACTGCTTCACTATCAATTTTTTTTTAAGTTAAGAAAACTACTATGTCTAATTTTATTTTCTCGGGACCCTATATTTTAACTCGTTGCCTCCATTTTCTCACCGGGTAGATATCAAGCTTTTTACGAGGTTATTCATGGCTGTCTGACTTCTTTTTATCTTTCGCTCTATTCACTTATCCACTTCAGTTATACACATTCTGAAATCTGTACTGTCTTTTCAACAGGGATAAGCCAATGATACTTTACTGTCTCCTTTACCCACATCTCCATGCCAGATTCCAGAAAGCCCATGCAGCCCTCTCGTTGACAAAAGATTTCTTTTCAAGCTCACCATTGCCATTTCTACCCAAACAGAATGAGAATGAATTTTACCACTTTTAGAAAAAGAAATATATAAAGCACAGAAATTCTTAGAGTTCAAAGAGACTTCAGAGACAGTGGCAAATGGGGGGGGGAGGGCAGGAGGGAAACATTTTTTACATATCAGCAAAAAAAAAATTTTAAGGTATTTTTATTATATGAAGAATTGCAAATTAGCAAGGATGAGATAACCCAAGGAAAGAGTGGGCAAAGGATACATACAACAATTCTCAAAAATTATTAAAAATCCAATAAACATATATTGAATGCTTTAGACCTCATGACCAATCCATGGGATACAAATTCAAGGGTGACACCACTTTTTACATATCAGACTGTCAAAGACTGAAAAGGGTTATGAGCCTAGTACTGGCAGGGGCGTGAGGAAATGCGCATGTCATGAATCCACACGTGTGCACACTTTCCTGAGGGCAGATTGGCAGTTCCTGTCAAAACCTTAAACATGCTTAGTCTTTGAAGTAAGAGGCACTTCCACGATTTTATCCTAAGGAAATAATTAGAGAATCACACAGAATTTTTATGTGCTAGGATGTTCTGTGTAGTGTTATTGTACCCTTTTTTTAAGCAGTGGACTCACTGCATAACATTGGAGATCTATTAGAGCTAAATAAGTTATGATGTGTCCATGGATGGCACGGAATGCTAAACAAAAATCACATTTTCAGAGACTACTTCATGGGAGGATGTGGGTATAGGGTTAAGTGGAAAAGGCCTTTTGTGGCTGGGTGAGGTGGAGGGGGCAGTAGGAGTTTTGAACTCATGACCAGGGTTTGAATTTCATTGTACAGGTTATTGATTTAAGTTGGAAAAATTACTCAAGCTTTCTGAACCTGTTTCCTTGTCTATAAAATGCTAATAATCACAGAAGTAAGGTTTAATTAAGGCAATGTATATACAAATGCTTTGCCAAGAACCTGATTCATAAAAACAGTCAGTAAATAAGCAATGCTGTTGAAGTCACCAAAGTAGCATCAACGCTCAAGGCTAATGCTTATGCATAATATGTAAATGAGGTCTCATTAAGATTGGTACCCAATTTATGTTCTCACCCGCATCTTCCACACAGGACCCTCAAGCCACCTTGTAAAGTATTCTCTCCTCTAAATGTTTCTGGGGTTCCCCCATGTACATCCAAATTAATTTTTCGTTTATTTCACCAATCAGCTCCCACCACAGTTTCTTTCTGACTTCAGCCATTATTCAGTCATTCATTCCTTGTTCAAGTATACCAAGTACCTATTACTCAGCAGCATCAAGCTCCTCAAATATACATTGGAGAATCCTGGTCCATGCTTTCTTGGAGATTATAATCTGCTCCAGGGAAAAGAAAACAGACATACTTACCAGTGTATATATTGTGGTTTGAATGGGCTGCACTTGGTTGTGTTGTGGTCCAAGGTGTTCTGCTCAAATTTAAACTTGGAGATTAAGAAGTTGATGGGGTGGATATATGAGGCGCTTGTCCCCAGAATCTTCACTGTAGGCTGTTCAGATGAGTGCAGGTAACTAGCTGAAGCCTCTCCTTCAGGCAGGTCCCATGATATCTTTGAGTCAGAGGTAAAGTCAGCTTCAGTCCAGATTTCCTGGAATGAACAGAGGTGTTGCTCACAATCGGAGCTTCCAGGTTTCAAAGAATCAACATTCTTCCAAACATTTTCTAGAAAAGAAGACAAATCCCCAAATCCATAAAGTTCAAGAACGACCAAATCTAGTTATTTTCCTTAGTTCATCACTTAGTTACTGAGCAATGAGTGTGTTAGTAGTTGTTTACAGCTCTAAGTAGATGATCTGTATGTGGAGATTACTCTCCCAGCTCGCTGACTGCAGGGGGCAGAAATGGTCCCTGCCCGCCAGCAGCGCCTGTGAGAGACGAGTGCTCAGACATTCAGAGAACGCAGCACAGGGGTTTCTGCCTTAGCACCAGGGCCATTCCCAGGCAGCAAACTCTTATTCTGGGGTGTCCTATTTTTGTGTCATTGAGGTAAGATGATGGGAGACAGTAATAGTGTCTCCACTCAAGTTTCTTAAACTGTGAACCTTAGACCACCTAAAGCCAACACCCATTGGTGTGTGTGTGTGTGTGTGTGTGTGTGTGTGTGTTAAAAAGCAGATTCCTAGGCCCTGCTGAGTCAGAATCTCTAGGACTTAGTCATAGGCTCATTGGAATAAGCATTCCATGTTTCTCTTAGATGCAGTTACAGTTGATTAATAATCACGAATCTAGCCATCAGACTTTGCTTCTCTTTTAGATTTTGATTAGAATATAAAATCTGCTGTTACCAATTAGAATTTGGGACTGTAGAAAAAAATACACACTAGGAAATGAGACTAACCTGGGTTCAAACACCAGATCCAGCAGTGATCAACTTTGGCAAGTTGATGAACCTTTTTGAACCTCAATATTCTCCTCTGTAAGAGGTGATGATTATAACATCCATACTGCAGCACTGGGAAGATGAATGAGAATCCGTGAGCAAAGTTATTTATATATATGTGCATAAATTATATACATACAAATACATGTGTATATTTAAGGTGTTATTTAATAACACTTCCTAGGGAATTCATATTTTCTAGCCCTAATTTTTAAAAATTGAGATATACATGTATTTTTAAATCTTCCAAAATACTTCTTTTCAACTGGGGCAAGGAAGGAAGGAAGGACCGGAAACAGATTACAGTACCTGCTCTGGCAATCACAATCGCCCTGTGTGACCAGTGTTTTATCATCTGTAATTCACAGATGAGGCCACTGAGAACCAGAGAAAAAGAAACAAATTCCTAAGCCTGCAAACTGTCTCCTCAAGGGGCATCCCCAGCTCAGACTGAATCCCTGTTACCACCGACCCTGCAGCGCTTTGAAATCAGTGGAGATGTGGAGCGTTACCCGCACATCCCAGGGAGTTTGCCTGTGAGCTTTCAGCAGATTTGACCTGAGGTGAAAGGTCACTGAGTGTCAGGTTCCCTGAGCCCGGCTTCCCAAACCTCAGAGTTTTTATGCTGCAAGGGGTGACTCAGTGCTTTACTACCTCTAGCCAAATAAAGCATGTTCCCCTCTCCATGCTACTAGAGTGTGGTCTGATAAAAGAGACCAAAAACCTGTCTGCCCTTAGTGGCAACAGAAGTCCTGGTTCAACTTAATGGCTTTTGTCATTCTATAGGAGCTATGTGACTTAAACTTTGTTTGTTTTGACTATCAATCTTGATTCCAGTCTTAGATATGGCACCAGAACATGTCTATTAAAATTTCACTTTCTGTGTGTTGCAAGAAGTGGGATTGGTATTTGGGGGCCTAAGAGAGATGAAGATCAAATCAAGTGCCCAGGTCATGGATGATGTCACATGCACTGAATTCTGCAAACAGTCCTGGGAAAGATCTTGATCCTTGTTTGGAATGTCCTAAGTCCTTTTAGGGCAAAATGCACCAACCACTTCCCATGCAAACTTCTGCAAAGACATCATTCACAGACCATGGACAGTCTAGGAATTGCAAACGGACACACTGAATGCAAACCAGGATTCCAGATCTTTTTGACTTTTCAGAGAAACAATGGAAAATAAACAATGCCTGGATAATCTAATATTGCAACAAAATTAGCTGTATCTTTTCCTTTCATACAATGTCAAAGCACAGAAGACAAGCTGCACTTTTCCCTGTGGAAAAGTCAAATAATTTAAAAATTCTCAAAAGTATCAGTTTCTTCATACACAAGGGCTGTCCACAAATTTGGCAGGTCTTTTCAAAGTGCACATACAAAGTGATAATATTTCATACGTAGGTGTGGCCATCATTATTTCAGGGTGTGTGCATAATTACCCTAAAGGTAACAATTTCAATGGCATAAATGGACTTACAGAAATGAAAGAAGACAAGAAGACGCCCTAGTAATATAATTTTTAATGGCTTTTTCTTTCACTCACTGCCTTGATAGAAAAATATCTGCTTAATCTCACAGGACAGCTCCTGGTACAAACCTCTGCTTGTAGGATTTGGCTCTGTGGTCTTATCTGTGATCCTAGGACACCCCCTTCCCACCACAGCCAGGCTACTCAGCTGGGATCCAGTTTAGGAAAACAGCTTTGGGAGGATTTCAGAGCCATGGGCAGCTGGAGGATTCCTGCTCCTACAGTCCATCCATTTGGGGGAAAACCTTGACAAATCATTTCTAAGCATCTCAATGATTTAGGGGGCTTTCCAGAGTCTCTAAAACCTGCCTGGAGTCACAGAAAATATAAAGATGGTGAAGAGGCTGCTGAAACTTACTGAGCATGAGGTAAAGACTGGACCCTTGCCACGTTAACATCCATCACTAGAGCAAATGTGATGATATATGTTTTCCAGAAATGGCTTTTTGGAAGAAGATTTGATGTTCGGCAGTCCTGGGTCCTTATTGACATTTGTTTTGCATTATAAAATATCATCTCAGAGAAATACCATTTTGTTGCTAAACAGAGCAGTCATGTGTATTTAAAATATCTGTGTGTATATCTGTGTGTGTGTGTGTGTGTAAAAATGTGAAATAGTAGCAAAACCCTTGCTGGGTTAAGGGTGCTGTATCAGGACCCAACAGTTTGAGATACGCATCAGGTTGAAGCTTGGTTTAAAAGGGAAGCTTTGCTGAGTTTCCTTTAGTTTTCAGCTTGAATGTCCTCCTCAGAGATGCATTTACTCCTCCTTGAATCTTGCCTAGTCCTCTCTTGACTCTAGATACTTGTCTTCATAGCACATCAGGGATCATTTCATTTTTCTTATCCATTGTTTCTCACCTAGAATGCAAGTAAGCCCTGCGAAAATAGGAACTGCAGACAGTCTTGTAACAGTTTTGTTCCCAACATCCAGCCGACTACCTGCTACACAGAGTAAGAGCTCAGTAAACAGGGAATTAATGGTCACAATGAGTCTGACCCTGGGGTAGGACATAAAAAGAGTCCCTGATAACAGCAGTTACCTTACTGTAATTTGCCGTCATGATAATGCACAGAGGTAGGTGCGATCTCTATTCCTCAAGAGAGGCACTGTAGGTAAGTGCCATCCACTCAAGTCCTCAAGGGATTGAGTGAAGGTTCTCTGACTCCTGGACTTGGACTCGAGATTCGGACGAAGGCATCAAGGGTGATCCTCTTTCTTGGGAGTTAGGCAGAAATAGCAGGAGATACACACTATTTGGTCACCGAGGAAAAGAGCATCTCTGTAGACTGGGGTATTTGGTCGGGTTTTGAATTTCTGCGGTTCTGCTAGAAGTCAGATGGCTGTGTTTTAATTCTAATTATACTTCTAGCTAGCATGACCCCAAGAAGCAAGTTTGAAATGGAGGAGGGCAGAGGGTTAGTGTGCTGAATTGGAAACTATTTTCTTATCTGTAAAATGGACACACAGTGTACCCAGTCCATAGTGCTTGTGTGAGGCTCAAAGATGGTGGGAGCAAAAGTCCTTTGAAAAGCATGTGCTGTACCCAAAGGAAGATAATTTTTTCTTCCATCTGAAAAATTTTCTAAGTTGATTGAAGACACAAATAATTAAGTTTCCATCCATTATTCTTGCAGGAGATCATAGGTCAGCTTCTCCTTAGGTAAATTTGGAAAAAGTCACCTTATCGTCTAGTGCTTTTTTATTTCACTTTCTGATGGTCTAATGAATACATGCCAGCAATTTCTTTGCATTAGAGTTGGGCCTTCTGTTTTCTGTTTTTCTTTTTTCTTGCTGGTGGCCCCTTACAGCTAAAGCTCATTGGCCTGGACTTGTCAATAGGCCCTTCCTATTCTATTGTATCCTCCAGAAGGGATATACGTATGTCATTCCCCACACCCCACCCACCCACCGCTTTTAAAAAACTTTTGACAAAGACCAAGCCACAAGTACATCAAAAGCCGGCATCAATTTGGCTAATGGTGTGTGCACTTTGTTTTCGGATTCTCTTAATACTTGAAGCACTTAACTGGAGTCTATGTTCATTCCGTGCTCTAGCCTGTGGTTTCCAAGCAGAAGCAGCCCGCCTGACATTTAGTGTCCCCATCTGTGAGTTGATAAGGCTGCCTGGAGTCTCCCAACTCCTTTAAGTGCTAAATGTCAAGCTGGAATCGGGTACCTCCTGCTGAACAATGCATGTTGTTTTTAAAATGATTACTTAATATGAAGAGTTTTCCAAGTGCACTAATGCTAGGGATGTTTAAACAGGGTAATGGATAACTTTAAAACGCCTTTTTGGTTGGCAACTTAATAATCCTCCTCTTGTTCAAATATGATTTACACCACAGTACATCTGATACTGTCTGAAAGTTCAACACGCCATTCAGGAAAATGGGATTGAATTGTGACAGGCTGAGTAGAAGCCCTCAGAGGTCTTGAGTTCATGTCTTCATAGGTGGTAAGGTACATCTTGTGTCTTTGGTTGGTCCGGCTCAGGAGACAGTGAAGAATTTTACCTATAGATAAATAGGAAAATGAGACACATCCAATTGCATCTACTCGGCCAGACTCTGAATATATAAAGAGCAATTTCTGCATAAAATTAATTTCTTTCTGTTTTTACCGAATGCTTGGGAAACAAGGTGCTGGTAAATGATCACTTATGTGAGAGCGCTTCATTTGATTACAAAAGAAAACGTGGTGCAGAGAGAGGCCCAAGAAGTCTGCTCCCGAATTCTGGAAGACGTTCCGCGAGGGGCTGCGGCCCCTGAGGGCCTGACTTGCCCAGGCCTGGAGCCATCACAGGGCAGACAGCCACCAGGCCACGCCTCCCGCTGGGGCGGGCTCTTCACGCCCTAGAGGTGGCGGCAACCCCCCTACATGCGCCTTCTTCTCGCTCTCCCCCCAGTCTGCGCTCATGCTCCACCATTCAGTGAGTCCTTTTTTTTTTTAATTTTTATTCCTTGACTTTAAAAGGTCTCTAGTTAGGGAAGAAAGAGGTTTATGATAATAAGGTCAGACTATCAGAATATATTACTCATATAATTCAGAAGATGTTTCAATTCTGAACTGAAAATAAATTTCCCATCACACATAGAAATATGTATAAATATATATATTTCCCTTTCAGAAGAGAAACTAAGAGCTTCATAATACCTCATTCGCTGGCTGTGGCTTCCCAGCATGGAAGATGTAAGTAACAAATCTCTTCCATCTCCTGGGCATTTTGGAAAGTCTGTGTATTTGGTGTTCTATGGGCAAAGCCCCTGGTGATTAATGGGTGTGAGGGTGGGGGAGGTGGAGAAGGAGAAAGAGCTGTGAGCCAGAAAATAGCCCATTAGCCTTGAGCCTGGAGTTCCCAAAAGCTTGGCCCCTGACTTTGAACAAGGGCATTCGTTTTCTTATCTGTCAAATAAGGATGAGAAGATCAGACAAATACCCTCTGTCCAGATGCACGGTGTTAACCCTGAAAATAAAGCTGTCAGTTATTTTACCAGCAAAAAGGGTTTATTCAGGAGCAGCAATGAACTGCAATTCAGGACAAGAAAGCTACCGCAAAACCACAAGCATATGGGGAGAACAAAGGAGAGGAGGATCCTTTATGGAGGAGAGTGGCAGAGAATTGAGGACTCTTCTAAGCAAAAAGTCCATTGGAGGAAACTGGGAGGTGCATGTGTTGTCGCTGCTCATTGGCTGAATTGTAACAGTCTCTCATTGGCTGGGCTGTTGCTGGTGATGGCAGAAACTCTTCCCTGCCTATTGGGTGGCAAAGTGGCTAAAATAGTATGAGTTAAGGCCTCTGTTTCTTCCAGTGGGGTGTAATTGACCAGGAGTAGTGGGCATCCGAGCCCCCCCTGCAGGCTTCCCCTCATCAGTTTTCACAGGGGTATCATCAAAAGCAAAAGTGGATAAAGTAGTGAGCTTTCCTCCAAGACTCAAGATGCGTTGCTGTTTTGATCACCCTTCCTGTTGAATAAGCCCCAGCTCCCTGGGGTGCGCTGGGGACGCTCCACCCTGGGGCTCGAGGGGACCAGCTAGTTGTGAAGATGGATAGCTTTAGGCACCCAGGGAGGGCCTGTCTTCCCGGGAGTGAGCCCCTTCGTTATTATTACCACAGGAGGATTTCCTTCGGAGCCAGCGTCCTTCCATACATGGTATCTCACCTGAGCGCCAAATAATGACCTCCAACCAAAGTAAAGAAACAGGCCCCACAATGGTCACCGGCCAGGTGGGCCCAGCACTCCTGGGGGTATTACATTCTTATATTCCTGGGGTTAAGGTGGGGAGCCCTGACACCTCAGAGCTCTCAACCTGAGTCCCTTGACTCAAACCCATGAAAGGACCTCGAGCTGCAAGTGACTTGGAGCACAAAGCCCATTTCCCCAGCTCCTGAGGGCAGAGCTCAGGGCCGCCGTCAGGTCCAGCCAGGCCAAGAGGCGTGCCCCGGTTCCATGGGGCAGAGTGCTGGTGTCGTGGCCTGCACCCAGGGCCTGGGTCCCCTGGCTCCCAGCCTTCTGCTCTTTCCAGCTGACTATATAAGATCGCTGGTGCACAGCAGCGGGGCTGTGAGGTCCCCATGGCCTCAGTTTCCTCATCGGGAAGCTAGGCTTAATACTGAATGGGTCATGGGAGGAAAAGCAATGTTCCATCAGGAAAGAGGGCAATTTTCTGTTCCTTGGCACCCAGAAAGAGCTCCTGTGGTGGCTGGCAGCCTTTGAAAAATCCATCCTAGCTGCTGGCATGAGAATTTCCCCGGCCTCTGTGGAAATCATTTGATCCTGACGGGGCCGTGGAGCCGTTGTGAAAGCAGTTTCAACAGTCCTGAAGGCACCGGCCTGTTCCTGGCTTTTAACTCAGGTAGGGGCAAGCCCTCCTCTCCTGGTGGGGGCTGCCGCTGAAGTCTCAGGGCCCCAGGGCTCGGGCACCAGCCCGAGGCGCCTTCCTCCCCGCAGGTGTGCCTCGGCTGCTCTTTGCTTTGCAGGGCCTGCTCCCTGTAGCTGGGTCTTTGTCCGTCTACAGTGGGGCCCACACCAGTGCCCACGTCAGGAGGCAGCAGGCCAGGTCGGACTCCATGCTGCTGCCCACAGCCGGGTCCTGCCCCTTGAAGTTCAACTGCAGTTGCCCAGGCAATATTTCTCCTGTCTACTCTGCTTGGGCTCCCAACTCCTCGTCAGGGAGCAGCTGCTCCAGTGCGCTGGGTTCCATCCCGCACAGGCACAGCTGGCCCCACCCAGCCCAGCCGCGTCCAGGCCAGCCCCGGGGCCGAGAATATAGATGGCCCGCACGCCAGGATCCCCACGGCAGGGTCCAGGTCACCTTCTAAGGACAAGGGAGCCTGCAGAGAGATCCTACCAACTGGTTGAAGCACATTTCTGTGTGGAACACTGACACAGAGTGATTCTTAGCATTAAGATATGGGAAAACAAGTCTATGAATATGGTTAAAAATCGTGGCACCATTGATTCATTGCCCTCATGATTCTCCTTGGCACTGAACGTTGTTTTGCCCTCATTTGGGCAAACAACCCCAACTCTAAATGGGATAAGCGTCACTTTCCATTCACTCTATCTGCTCGGTGTCAGCCTAGGCACCAGGGAGGCACAATGTCTCTTTTATAATTTCCTCCAGTGGCTCAGTGCTGCCAGCAAGAAAAATTACAGCCTCTCCCATCACTAAATCCAAAAGCCCGGTCCAATGACCTTTGCTTGGAGACTTAATTTCTCACCATTGCACCAAAAAAATCCAGCAAAGGGCTTTGATCCTGAAAAGCATTAAAAGAAAACAACACTCAAAACAAACAAACAGGTCAGCCCAGCCCAGCCTGGGTAAAGGGAGTTTCTTTTCATGTGGTTTCCTCTGCGCCTGCATGCTGTGACAGGTTCAGGATGTCTCCGGCTGCAGAACACTGGGATTCGATGTGCGAAGAGAGTAAAGCTGACCGCCCAGCACAGGGCTGTATTCAGAACCTATCGCAGGGCCCCAACCCTTGCCTGGCAGCTGGTGTCACCACACCAGCCGCCGCAGCTCGCAGCTCACATCTCTCTGAGCTCATAGTTGCAGGACGGCTCCCGCAGCACATTCTAGGGACTGTCCCAGAGCAGAGCTAAGGTGGGTGACGTGTGTACACACAGTGTTCCCTGCTGGTCCACAGCGGCAGCGGCCTTGTGTGTCCCTCGGATGCTTTCTGCTCCAGAGCCTCTCCCTCAGGACTCTCCACTGCTGGGGCCAGGTCCAGGTTGTTGAGGGTTGCCAGGACACTAAGACAAGAGTGGAGAGGAAAAGTCAGGATTCCCCCAGTTTTTCCGTCTTCAAATTGAGGGACATTTCTAACTCATGTCTGGGTTCCATGATAAGTATGTGCGGTGGGATGTAAGTGTAAAAAGTTTCACTAAAACACTGCACACAAGCTATACTGCTTAGATTCACCGATTTGAGTGTGACATCCCAAAAGGAAAAGAGGCGTTTGTCCCTCCTTGTAACCCTGTCGGTCGTGCTATCGGACATGGCAGGTGCTGGGTGCAAAATGCTCCAGCAGGTAAGTGCTCGCCAGAGGTAGCAGAGTGGCTGTGGTACCTACAGGACAAAGCATGCTTTCTTTTACAAACACAAACTTCCTAGATGCTCAAAATTTTGAGAGGACTCGAGAGGGAGAAGGCCCCACCTGAACAGGTGGAGACACGAGTCAGTGAGATGTGGGTGACTATTGTTGATATTTCCCTGCTTGAATCCACAGACTCTTGACACCTGGGGAAGTGCCAGTTTCAAAAATTATATCCTAAGTTGATGGCCCTGCCAGTCAGCTGTGAGAAGCCATGATCCAAACTGGACTAATGGACTAGACATTTATACTCAGGCTCGGACAGAGTATAAGGACATTAAAATGGAACTCTACTTCAGAGGCCACAAAGGTCCTTGGCAAAGGGATTAATGTCAAGTATCCCCACATCTCAGGAGACGTTAAACTGCAGTGGGGGAAAGCTAACACCAGCCTATGGAAGACAGGGAACTGAAGAGCTAAGAGAGGAAGATCTTTCCAGAGAGAGAATGAGAAGTGTGCTGGTGGGCTGATACAAGCCTCCAACATGGGGAAAGGGAATATTTCCCCCTCACATCAAGGCAAGTAATAGAGGGGCTTCAGGAAGACTCATGGAAGTTGGACGCATGGCCTCCAGGGTGGACAGACTGGTATCTGATTTTCTCCATCATCAATTGTAAGGTATCATAATCTCCATGCCCAAAGGCACCGAGAAGATGGTTTCACCAGAATGTGGGTTTATTGCCCTCAATGGCATTACAAGCATACCTGTGTTTTTTCCATGAGTCCACTGGATTCATGGAAAGCAGATGGCTTGGAGACATCTTGAAAGGGTCCGTCTTAGAAGGGAATTCTGCTGGAGGAGAGGAAGGAATCCAGACGCCCAGCATTGGGGAATCACAGGTGGAGGCTGCTAGCAAGAGTGAGGGTCTCTGCTCCCTGGGGGCCCAAGCCAGAGGGTCACTGCATGTGCGTGGAATCCTCTCGCTCTCCACCCAGCCACAGGAAGGGTCAGCAACAGGCTGAGAGAAGGAGGAGGAATGGAAGGTTAGCAGCAGAGACTAAAAGAAAGCCACCTGCCCCACCTCCTTCACTGCAGCCTCTGAGGGGAAACACCTTAAGTTTAAATGACGTTTGGAGTTTTGATCGTTAATACAAGTCTGAGTATTTTAATTGCTGAAATGAGGTTGTTCATGGGACTGAAAGGTCTTGGAAAAGCTATGAGATCCGCTTGAGATTTCATCCCGGCACATTTAAGAACCAAACCTCAGGTTGACTTTAATGGATAAAGGTGGGATGGGATTATTTTTTTTCTTCCTGTACTTATTAAGTTCAGCTCATGCAGTAAAAATGTATACCATGAAAAGAAATCCCCTCACCGTGATCATGCTGACCGAAGAAAGAAAACAGGAGAGGGTCATGTTTGTCACCAGGGCTGCCGCCACAGAGCACCCCGGCCGGGCGGCTTAAAGGGCAGAAAGCTATTTCCGCACAGCTCTGGAGGCTGGAAGTCTCAGATCAAGGTGTCAGCAGGATTAGTTTCATCTGAGGTCTCTTTCCTTGGCTTGTAGATGGCCATATTCTCCCCATGTCTTTATATGGTCCTCCCTGTGAGTATGTCTGTGTTTAAACTTCCTTTTCTTGTAAGATCATGGGTCACTCTGAATTAAGGCTCACCACCTTACTGGCCTCACTTTAACCTGATTACCTAAGACCCTGGCTCCAAACACAGTTACTATCTCCATCACTACTCCCATTAGAATTGTTGATGATTTTAATATCCCTCCAATTACAATTTTTAAAAAAGTTAAAAACACTCCTCTTGTACAGAATGAGCAGAATGAACAAATTATCAAAACTTCATTCATTTATTAATGAAGAAATCAGATGATAAAGCTGATTCTAAAACAACTGTGAGGATCTGACCACTTTTAAACATTTTGGAAAAAAGTTAGAATAGTATGGCTGGGTTAGATACAAAACTGGTTAATGTCCCACAGGGCCATAAAACTGTAATCTTTGGGTTTATCTCTTTCCTGTACAGAAGTCTACAAGTTAACATGTAACTTTACAGTGTCTGGCTTCTAATCAAGTAATAAATAGCAAAGTCAAACACAGGTACAACTCCTAGATAATTAAATGATCTGTGAGTAGGCTTGTGAGACAAGCTCCATTGTGACACTGAAGAGACACATCACACCCATTAGCCTTATTGCCAAGTTTGTGATAATGTGTGAACATCCTCCCTGGATGACTCCTTCCAATGCAGGGACCTCTCAATGCCCTGTTTTCATCTCCTCTGATGGCCTGGAGTCCCACTTTACCCCCTTGCTCTACTCTTCTTCTGACAGTTCTTGTCTCCCAGACCATGTCATAAGCAGTCCCTAGGACCTTCCATTATCTCAGTTGCAAACACCTCACTTCCAATCACTATCTCCAGTTTTCCCAGCTCACTCTCTCCAGTTTCCTAACTTCAACAATTCTTCAGCTTCAGTAGGGACTATAATCCACACATCTTGTCACTGCCATCTCTCTGGTCAGCCTATTGCCTTCACATCCCTCTTTGCCTACTTTGAATTTCACAATCAATCCTTATAAGCCTTTCCTTTTAGAGACTCTCAAATCCTTTTCTTGGTTCTCACCTGGCTCCACTCCCTTGGCTAAACCACAACTGTAATGAAAAGCAGCTGCTCTCCTACTTTGTACCTGTCCCTTCCCGGCTAAATGTTGCTGGTGAGAACTGCCACCATGCTGACTTCTTTCACTGAAGTTCCTAATCACTGGATGCTTCGAGTTGCCAGGGAATCAAGCTGTGCCCCATGTCCAGTCTAGTTCCCGTTCTCCTAAATCAGGGATCGGTGAGCTTTCTCTGTAAAGGGACCAAGAATAAACACTCTCAGCTTTGTAGCCACCATGTCTGTCTCACAGCTGCTGCTCACCCCTGCAGCTGCACTGCAAAAGCAGCCATGGCCTGTGTGTACATGAATGGTAGTGGCTGCTAGCTCTCCAACCCCTGTGCTCTAGAGACCCAAATCATTTCTTCTCTCTCCATAAACTTCCAATACCTCCTCCTCCCCCAGTTCTCACTTTCAGCTGAAGCCCTCGTCCACTGAGAAAACAGAAGCAAATGGAAAGGCCAGCCCCGAACTCCCACCTCTGCACAGCTGTTTGCCTTCTCTCCCGTTACTGTGGACGCAGAGCCTTTCTCCTGGGTAAGGTCACCTCCACGCAGGTGCCACATCCCCTGTGCTCTTGGGGACCCAGTGACATTGCTGCAGCAGTTGTGGGTTCTTTACTGCACCCGCAGTTTTCCCTCCCTATGGGGATGTCCCTGTATTATTTTTAGTTATAAAAATAATAAACATTATTCTAATTATATTATTTAAAATTATAAATATATATATTTGTCAGCAGACAAATATAATAATATTTCTCAACTTCCTGACCTCGCTTACCCTCCCAGCTACTCTCTCAGTTCTCTCATTTCCTTGGCAGCAAAAATCCTTGGAGTCATATATTTTATTGTGTCTGATTTCTGTCCAATCTCCCATCAAACCACTGCAACCAAATTTTCGCCCTCGTACCCCACAGAAACTGCTCTGTCCTGGTCCTCCATGGCCTCCACACTGCCAAGTCCAATGCCATGTGCAGTCCTCTGTTCCCTTAGCCTATCACAGCACTGGTGTTATTAAACCCAACAAACTTGGGTCCGTTTGCCTGACATGCAGTAAAGCCAAACACTGACACCAGGATATAGTGAAAGAAGGTAGGCGTTGACAGGGCGCCATGCAAGCAGAACGGGGAGCTAATGCTCAAGGTCCCTCACTCGCCATTGGCTGACAGGCAAGGGTTTTTTTTAAAGACAATTATGGGAAAGGGTTGTAGGTATGTGATCAGCTTGAGCCCATTCTTCTGATTGGTCAGTGGTGAGGTGACAGGATTGGTTCAGGAATCTTCGCTATCTGTTTTCTGGCCCCACCCGGTCTGGGGTCTACGTGCTTGTGGTCAGGAGATGGCCCAGCTGGTGGAGGGTCTGAGTTACAGTAAAAAAAAAAAAATCTCAAGGATACATGAGTCAGGAGTTTATCTACAGCCTTGAGGGGGAAGTAAGAGTCCTGTGTCTCTTTAGTTTGTTTGACCTTGGTTTGCAAACTCCCATTTTCTTTACTCTCTAATTCCTCATTCCAACTTGCACCCTTGAGGCATGAGTGAGGGACCCAGGCTTCTCTTTGTTTAGGACAAGTCTGAGGGGCTTCATCAAAGGGGGCCCCCTGTGCACTTACACCAGTACCCTTGATGGAGACTTCTTCTATAAAACGTCATGTGGTTGGTTTGTTTTTCCCACTTGGCTTCCAGAGCATGATACTTCCGGTTATCCTTGTGCCTTTTTCTCTTCTCCCTTGTTTGCTGAACATTCCGAGCATCTTCTCACCTCAGGGCCTTTGAGTGGCACCTCTGCTCCAAGTGCTCTTGCCCAGGTAGCGTTCAGATCTCTCCCTCACCCTGTATCACTTGGATGTCACCTTCTAAATGAGTCTCTGTGGTTACCTATCCCCGACTGCCACCCCACCCTCTCTCAACACTTTATAGCCCCTTTCCATGTTATTTTTTTCCTTAGCACTTAGCTCCATCGAACTGAACGTACTATCTACTTTATGTATTTATAGTGCCATGCTTATCTTGTTTAGTGTCTGTCTCCAAGAATGCCAAATATTTAACTATCTGACATAGGTTCTGTGAAGATCAAATGAAGGTTTTGTTATGACAGCTCCTGGTATGTTGGGGGAACCTAAGAAAGTCAGCCAATGGACATTTTTTTTTTTACTTTTTCTTAAAAAATATTAAGAGGTAACTGACCACTTTTCAAACATTCATGTCAGCCAAAGGACTTTTTTTTTTTACTTAAAAAATATTAGGCAGTAACTGACCCCTTTTCAAACATTCACTTACAGTCATGCAGACATCTTTTATCGTGCCCCCTGAAATCCTCCCAGATTTCAGGGTAACAAATATAAGACTCTTCTGTGTAGATTCTTTTGGGGAACAAAAGTATGATCTTTGTGGCTCCTTTCCTTTTTGGTCACATTCTAGACAAGAAATTGGATTCCAAATTATACCATGCAATTCTAGAATCATCTTTTTATGGCTTCAAAAACCCTATTCAGTGCTCATAAACACAGTCCATGGATATTTCAACTCCACAAGGAAAATCTGATTCAAATTGGCCGTGTCTGTTTATGCAACATGTCCATCTAGAAGTAGGTTTCTCTGCCCTATGAGTTTGTTTTGGGGTCTGGATACGGGAGTCTGGCTGGGTCGTCTATTTTCTAGTGCCATTTTTATTGGCAGAAACTTTATTATGCCAGTCTACGTGGACTGATGAAATTATTTTGAAACTAATCTTTAGCGGTAATCAGTACAGGTCTGTCAGTACAGGTCTGACTTTACGAGGGTCAGTTTTCTCACTCTCCATCTAGCAGTCCAGAATGTCATTCATAACTTGAAGACAGTAAATGTTTTTTGTACTAGTAAGAAGAAGAGGAGCCCCAGCAGAGAAAAGCAGTAAGAAACTTTGACTTTAGGCAGGAGAAGCAAACATCTTTTCACTCAGATATGAGAAGGAGGGGCACAGACCCCATGGAAAACTGAAAAAGTGATATCATGAGTGTGACGCAGTCTCTCCAGGGGGTCGGCCGCCTGGACTTCCCCATTTTGGGGCCTACTTAGTCCTGGTGTCAGAGGATATTTCCTGGATCACTTGCAGATGTGGTGGGAGCTGGGTCTACAAAAACTGAAACAACCAATCAATTCAATGAAAGGATTACTCACAGTGGTTGTATGAGAATTTTTTGCCCAAAGCAGCTTTGGGTTGACTGCATTTTTCAATTTTTCAGCTGACTGTGCCAGCGGTGATTTTTTCTGAGAGGCTGTAACAATAGTACTTGATGAAGGACGATGGACCCTTAGCTGAGCCCTGGTAGAACCCGCTGACAAGTTGTTGGATGAATTTTTCCAGGTTTTCTCTAGCCATGCCACCAAATAAAAGATGACTCTTTCAGTATCTGTGCATAACATGCTCACCTACCAGATTCTAAGACTCATATACCTGCATCATGTAGAGTTCTTCCCAAACCGCAGAAAGCACTGATGGCTAACCTAAGTAAAAGGGCAGTTATTAGGAAGGCACTGCTCCTACAGGGGGTGAGGGACAAAGACTGGGAGCGCACAGAAAGCAAAGGAGCCCTAGGAGGACAAGAAGCAGGGCGAAGAACAATCTCGTGATCCAAGCAGTCTGGTCAAGAGGTCACCTCTGCCGTAAATGCCCTCGCACAACTCTCTTTTTCCTCTTCCTCATAGAAGACTCCACTGAAACATGCTGGCACAGGAGAGAGGATGAGAGGAAGAACCGGACCCCTCAGCCTTTGACAATGGAAGAAATACTTTACCATCGATATTCCAGTTGGTAGAGGATAGACGAATCCCTAAGAAAATCAGCGTGTTGTTAGGAAAGTGAGTGGATGCTGGCAGCCCAATGTAATGCTTTCTATTACAGTAAACTACAGGACCCAAACCTGGAGTGTACAAATCACTCATATTGTTAAACAAGAACTAGAAACTTACATACATTAGTTTCTATGTAATGTCCTGCAGATGAATAATGAATGCATTTTGAATACTTAACTGGATTAGTACTCTATTGCTATATAACAAAAATACCCAAAAACTGAGTAGCTAAAGGAAACACTCATTTGTCATCTTAAGATTTCTGTGGATCAGCAGTCCAGGAATGCCTTAGCAGGATCTTCTGCTTCTGGGTCTCTAATAAGACTACAGTCAAGGTCAGTCAGGACTGGGATCTCACTTGCAGGCTTGACTGCGGAAGGACCTGCTTCCAAGTTCACTTACCTGGCTTTTGGTGGGATTCAGCTCTTTGAAAGTTGAGGGAACTGAGGGCCCTGGCCTTTGCTGGTTGTCAGCTGGATTATCTTCAATTCTTTGCCATGTGCATCCCTCCAACACGTCAACTTGCTTCAGCAAAGTCATCAAGAGAACCTGAGAGGAAGAGGGAAGTCACGGTCTCTTATAGTCTCATCACAAAAGTTGCAGCCTGTCAGTGGTCCTGTATTCCAGTGGTTAGAAGCAAGTTACTCAAGGAAAAGGAAAAATCAAGTGGTTGAATACCAGAAATGATATGGGGCCTTTTGAGAGGTTGCCACCACATAATCATGATGATTATGTTAAATTAAATTAAACTGTAGTAAGCAAGTGGACTTCTCTCAGTAAATCAATTAGTTGTTCTGGATTTGTGCAGAGCATAGGTGCAAATCTCACATCAGAAGAAGTCAGGAGATAGTTTTCAGCAGCAAGAACAGGTAGATCCAAGAATTATAAGGTGAAGTTTGACCAGAACACTCACTCCATTCAGGGGCTCAGCCTCTGCTGGCCTCCAGAACCACCAAGGAGTTTACCCACAGAGCTACAGAGCCATGTGACACCAGGGTCTTGCCTGGAACCCTGAGGCCGGCTGCCACCTTTGAGCCTCACATTTCTTCAGTTATCTCATTTCTGCTGTATTTTTACATTCATACCATTCTGTTTTTCCTCTTCTATGCTGCAACCTCCCTCCATCCCCACCCCTTGTATCTCTCTTCTTCTCTGTACAACTAAGCTCCACGGTAGACAAATTATTGTCTTCAGTCTCCTGCCAGATACCTGTTGTGTCTGGAATGCTCTTCCTTCAGAGTAGTTCATCCTGCTACCCTCAGTTCAATTCTCATTGCTATAGGGCAGCTTCTCGTGACCTGTCAGGCCAGGTTCTCAAGTTTTAGATATATAGCCACCCTGCCCACTAGAGTTTTTCTCATACACTTGTCACAACTCTAGTTAAATAGCTGCTTTGGTCGGCTTAATGAGTGCTTCCCCTAGACTGTAAATCCATGAGAGCAGGAACTATGTTTCTTATTGATCATTACATCATTATTGATCATTGTTTCATCATTTAGACAGTGGCCTCAGCAAGCAAAGGTGGATGGAGCATTGTCTCTTTTCTTAAACAAATATTTTAGTGTTCTATTCCTCTTCTTGAATTTCAGAAAACTTGGCTCTTTCATAAGGACGCACTTGCCCAGTAAGCCCCTTGAGGGGAGTAACTCATCCTCCTGAGGGCCCAGAGGCCACTAGGTCTCCTTCTGCCCCCAGATCTGCCTCCAGACCATCACTCACGCATCCTCACGTCAAAGTCACTATTCCTTTGAGTCTCTTGTCACACACCCACACCACCACTTTTAACCCCTCGCAGCTATAATTGTTGAACTCTTGGTCATTTGCTTAGATTCATCAAAGTCATTAGCACCTTCTGTGCACTGTCTTCTCCTCTACCCCAAATGCTTTAGTAATTTCAGGGACTTCAATATTTGTTTACCCAGGATCCGGGCATATTGGGGGCACCTAACAACAGATCAGATCAGATCACAGAACCTGGATCTCTCCTTCTTCAACAACTGCCATCTTCCCTTTAACTCAGCAGACACCACATGGACACACAGGATATTCTCATCACCTGGGAGGTTTCTGCCACTGAAACTTTAAACTCCAATCTTCCTCTACCTGTCTAATCAACACCCTTGTGCTTCCGGTCTGCTGACTTGCTGACCTTCGCTCACTTTCTTCTTTGACCCCATCAAGATATCCAATCTCTTATGCCTTTGTTGCCATAGGAACTCATCTTATGTTTTGTCCATTTCATCCATTGTCCATCACTTTGTGGGGGCTCTGCAGATAGGCACCATCAACTTGACTCTAGAGAACACTACTTCCACCTGTGTGTCCTGAAACAAATGTAACTTCTCTGAGTTACTTTTTCTTCATCTGAAGATGGAAACCATAGTGTTATCTATTTCCTAGAATTGTTGAGGATTAAATGAAATCATAATGAATGCAAAGAACTTAGCAGAATGATCAACAAATAACAAGTGTACAATAAAGTGTGTTGTTCTGGCTGTGATGGTGGTGATGGTGAGTTTCTCACCAATACCCTCTACCTCCTTCCCAGCTCACACCTAATGTACCAGTCTGTTCTCTGTATCCCACCCCTGTCACCTTTGTCAAGGCTTTGCTCCAACAAATATGTCCTTTTCAGCTGTGTGCTCTCCATTGCCTCTGAGCATCTAGCCATAAAAGAGTTCCGGCTCTACCATCTCTCAGGAGAATGGAGACCTAGTCTCCTTACATCCGCAATACTTGGATTATTCTTCCCCAGACAGAGAAGATCTGTCCCAAAGTGATGGTGGTTCTTTTAATGGACACACCTAGGAATTGCTAACATTTTATAAAGAAGACAGACTCACACACAAACACACAGCACACACACTCTCCTTCCCTTGGTTCCCAAATTCCCACTGTGGTGCACACCATCAGGCTGCCTTTTTATTTCTTCTTCTACCTGCCGGCACATTTATTTGATATTTATTTTAACTCAACTTTCTTGTGAGAGTGAGTGTGCATGTGTGTGTGTGTGTGTGTGTGTGTGTGTGTTCACATGTGTGCGTGTGTATTTGTAGGTGGGAGGAGGGCAAGGACAGAAACCCAGCCTGCTGCAGTCAGGCTGCTCTCAACCACCCCCAGACGGCACAGCCAGTCCCCTTATTGAAATCCTATCAGCCACCCCTTGAAATCTTTCCCAGATACCCTGTCCTGCACTGATCTTGCTTTAAAATCACAGCGTGGGAAGCAGGCAGGAAGGCAGGTCAGAAGCTGAATGTCATGGGTCACACTGATCACTGTGTACCCAGGTAGACAGTGAGCCTTTTGAGGAAAGGACCATACCCTCCACTCTTCACTCTTCCATCCCAGCACTCTGCACCGAGCAGAGTAGGAATTTAATTAAAATTTCTTGATAGATTAATTGCATCTGTTACTTGGCCCTGTTGTAAAAGCAGAAACTCATCTCTCTGAGACCTCACTCTCCCCCTTTAGAAGTCACTCCAGCTAGACAGCGAGAGAGGAGCCCACCAAAACCCCCACAAATCTCCCCAGTGCCCTGGTCAAGGGCAGAGGAGAGAAGCTTGCTCATTCTCTTCCCCAGACGCACACTCTCTGGCCTTCCCAGTCCCAGTCTACCGCTCTTGTGGCCCCTGATTCTCTCAGCCTCAGGGACAAATCCCCATCCCCACCCCCGCCCTCCCCCATGCTCTGGCTTCTGCATCCAGTCAACCTCTCTCCTCCTGTTCTGCCCTAACCTTCTAGAGGGCGAGGGATGGGAGTAGGGGCTCCCCTACCTGGCATAAAGGGAAAGACCCTGCCCTGGGGATCAGGAGGCCCTGGCCCTGGGCTGTGGGAACTAGCTCCGACCTCAGCTCCCTATTCTACTGGTCATAAGTCACCCAAGGTGCTTGCAAATCATTCGGATCACTGGGTCTGCACCTGGAGCCTTGGACTGCGTGGGCCAGGGTGGGGCCTGGGATTTGTGTAGGTAACTAGCACGTCTCATCAGGAAAATTTGGGTAACACTGGTTTAGATGACTGTCAAGTCTTTTCTAGCTCTGACAGAGTCCTGTTCAGGTGCGTTAAAGGAAGGCTTTCAAACAGGTTCACTGTGTCCTACCTTCATGGTTTTTGCACATTCGTATACCCCATAACTTACCAGCTTCATAGTTTTCTCAATTATCCTGCATTTTAGAAAATATTCTTTAGCCTATTATCTAAAAAAGCACTGCTTTGAGGTGCTATTCCCCCTTGTATACAGTAGTTTGAATACAGAATTCAAATTTTAAATGTTCATCCTTGCACCAATAAAAATCATGTCAAACTCCACCGCTTTGGCGATGCTATGTAAAGAATGCCATCACACAGTCAGGAGGGGTCCTCCATCCCCGCCCCACCTCCACCCGGAGGTTTTGAAGGCAGGATGGGTCAGGGTCCCCTGGGGGAAGGAGGCCTCCCCCAGGAGGGGGCCGGGCTCTCTGCCTTCACCTGCCTGGTGGTTACATGGAAGTCACTTTACAGTTAGCCTTTAAACAATATGTTCCGTTTTATGTGTTCCTTTTTATTTAGCTCAGTAAAGAAGATAAAAAGAATTTAAAGAGTTAAAACACTTGAGTGGTCATAAGAACAGCTAATTTAGTTGGCTTCCTCTAAGTAGACATTTAAACCCTGAAATCAGAATCCTGCAGCCCATTACCCAGGGTTGGGTGGGACCTGCTGGGGAGGGGTGACCTCTGGGCATTTTCCAGAAGCTTTGTGCTGTGTTCTGTGGATGCTTATCTCTGGAATTAAGTTGCTGAGTGCGAATGAAGCTACCCCAGAAAAGCTCTGCTAATCACAATCCTTAGCCGAGTTCCTGTGGTGTCACTCTGGGTAAAGAGGAATGTACACCAGCCATGGCATTATCCTCCAGTGTTCCCGGGATTGTCGCATCTCTATGCACTCACATGCACACACTCACACACACACACACACACACACACACACACACAGGGGCCTGTTTTTAAAAGGAATCCCAGTTAGGGTAAGCAGGATACCTTAAAAGCACAGCCTTATCTTTGCTCTCATCAGGCTCCCTTGAAAGAGCATGCTGTCTGGCCGCCAGTCTCTCGGAATCTGTTTTCTTTGGGGCAGCTGCCGAACCTAATGAATCAAGCCAATAAACTATTTTGACAGCATCTGCTTCTTTTATTCTTCCCTCTCTCCAAAGCGGGCCCCAATCTAAAAGCTTCAGACACCATCCCTTCCCGTCCCCAGGCCCAGGCCAAAGGCAGACAGCCTCTGTAACTTGTTAATGGGACCATTCTTCAGCAAATCCAGAGGCCTTGGCAGGGGTCCAGGGCCCAGGAGGAATCGAGTGTGGCTTTCCAATCGACACAGGAGTGAAGCCCGCCGGGTCCGGGGCACCAGTGGGTGGGGATTCCTGGCACGGCTGGCTGGCCCCAAGTACGTCCCCCACGTGGTTTGTCACCATGGCTGGCAGTCAACCATTTATTCTCTTGAGTTTTGTTTTTTAGCCTTCAGTGTTTTATCCTGTCAGAGTTTTTCTAACCAAAGTTCCATCCCCAGAGAGGTAGAGTAAGTAACACCTCAACTTAACACCTAGCAGAGTGAGTCAGTGCCTGGCTGAGTCCCTGGGCCTGGTGACTGGGCTACCTGGAGGACAGAGCTCAGGAAAAGGAGAGCCCAGTGAGGCTAATGGTGAGGTGGCCTGGGGGTGCTGCAGGCCTGTGCTAGCTCACACTTTGGATTTCCTTCAGGCAAGCATGACTTAGCAGGGCCACCATGAATAGGTTGTCTGTGTGAGGATGGCCTGAAGTCTGTAGGGAAGGGGTGGCTAACTTCCTCAGCTTCTAAATGTGGAGAAAATGCAACGGTTCAGTCATTGTTGCAGAAGGTGGATTATTTGGTTTCTAGGAGAGTATGTCTATAAGACAATAGGACAACTAACACACAGTCTTTATATTCCATAGAGGAGTTTATGGACTGGTGGTGGAAAAGACAAGCATACAGAAAAGGAAAAAGGAAGGAAGGAAGAAAAGAAAAAAGGAAGGAAGGAAGAAAAGAAAAAAGGAGAAAAGAAGGAAAAAACCCCACATCTTAACTCAAGGTTCAAACTCAGCTGAGCCCTAATCAAGGTAGAGATGCCTCAGAGGTGGGGACCATTGCTTCTGTCCAGGAAGGGCTGGATGGAAGAAGGCATTCAGGGAAGACTAATGGATTTGTAGTACCTATATATCATCTCTATCTATATAATTCTATGTCCTTTTCTCACTCCCTGTAGTCAGTATTTTCCTGTTAAAGCCCTGACTTTAGTAATGTTAAATATTAATAAGGAGGCCACTAGACTGAGGTAGCTGTAATGCCTTCGTAGACTATGTAAGCAGTCAAAACCTAAGTCTGTTAAGTCTCTCAAAGTTAAGACATCAAGATCTAGGGACAACCAATCACGAATGGCCAATGAGGCTTTTCCCAAATAACACCGCTGCTTGAGTTGTAGCCAGTCAAACAGTGTCGTGGCTTTGCTTCCATCTCTTCTCTATGTCTTTCCGCAGCTCCTGCTGGGGGAGCATTCCTAACCAGTTTGATGCTGGCCAATTTGAATTTTGCTCAAATAAACTCTTAATGTTATTAAACATTAAGAGTTTAATAACATGCCTCAGTCCATGTTCTTACAGTACACAAGATATCCTTCTCCAACTGGTCCCGGCTTCAAGACCCTATTCCACCCCGATTCACACTACTTCTCTCACACCTGCACTCCAGCCAAATGGACCCACTGTTTTTAGCCACGCCCTGTTCTCCTTGCTCTACACACCTGTAGTCATCTGCTCTCATCACTGAAATTCCCCATCATAACCACTTCTCATTTCTGATTGGCTGAAAATCCTCCCCAGGTTACTTACAAACCAGCTCGTTGGCCAACTCTGCCTTGAAGCTTTCCCCAAGATCCCCTCAGCTAATATAACTGTCTTGTTGCACTTTGTTTTTTTAAGTGGAAATATAGTTGATAGACAACATTATATTGGTTTCAGATGTATGACATGGTGATTCAACAGTTATATATGCTACTAAATGCTCACCATGATATGGGTAGTTACCATCTCTTGCTGCGCTTCCAATATTTTTGTAAAAATCATTATTTGTGTGATGTTTTCCCTCCCAGGCCAAAAACTCTTTGAGAGAAAGGATTGTGATATTCCTGCTTTTATATAATTCATGTAACCTGCACGAAGCCCAGTGCTGAGACCAATACCCTGGGCACTCAGTATGTGTTTGCTGAATTGAACAGGGAATCTTCCTAGAGACAGTCTTAAGTCTCTGTGCCAGTCTTGAAGAACAGTGTTTTCTGGTTCTCATTTGATCCAGAGGCAGCATCTTCAGCTGAGTTCTGGGCCCCTGGAAATGGAGGTCACTGCCCTCAGGGAGGGAGATTCCTTGAAGAGTTTGTAACAGCTGCTGGCCTCAGGGCTACATTTCTAGGATGTGGGAATGTGGAGAGGCTACACAGTGCACCATCCACATTGAGGGACAAATGTTCGTGAGCAGGTCCAGGAGAAGGGAGGAACGAAGTCCCTCTCCTTGACTTTGGGGTCAGCCCTGCCCGCGACCAGCCCCGTCAGGGCCCTGTTCTCAGGGGAGCAGCTGTGGGGCTCTTGCCATGGCCGCAGCAAGCCCAGCACTGGGCAAAGCGGAAAATCGAGCCATTTGTGTCGGAAGAATGAGCGGCTTGCTGCGCAGCGTTAAGCACGGTAGCAGGGAAGCTGGGGGAGCTCTGTTTGCCTGCTGCTGCAATTACGAAGTTATTAAAACCATGGAGACCCTGACTTGGCTTTGCTGACACATGCTTCCATCAGCATTTGCCCTCAAAACCCTCCCATGTGGCAGATGACAGTTAAAACAATGCCGTCCTCCTGGCAAGGGCCCTTCTCTGTCTTGCCTACTCATTTGATGTCTATGGGAGGAGGTTCTGGAACGTGTGGCATGCCTTGTGGATGGACACAGAGGCCTGTGTACTGTTGTAGCATCAACTGAGGCATATAAACATTTTAAGAGTTTATTTGAGCAAAAATCAACTGGAAACCAAAAGTGATTAGGAACACTCCTCCCACAAGAGCTGGGGAAAACTTTTATAGAGAAGAGGTAGGAAGCATAGCAAGGACATTATTTGATTGCCTATAGCTTAAGGATTTATGGTGAATATCCTTCTGCTCACCATAAAATAGCTATTAAACCAAGATTGTGTTCTTGGGCCCTGAACAGGCAATAGGCTTGGAGTAGGAGAACTTGCACTCCAAATGGGGGCACGACGTACAGAGGTACAGACAGCTGATGGTAAGCTGGAAGGCAGCCATCAGTGTTCCACCTGGGAATGGTCTAAACATGCCTGTGGAAGGAACAAAGACTTGGAGATGGTGTGGTCCCTCAGGTCCTAGGGTTGGTAGGAAGCAGATATGGAGATGCCAGATGAGGCCTGGAGGTATTTTTGTGTGGGTTCATATCCCAGTGTTATAACGTAACTCAAAAAGAAAGGAGATCGCAGAGGAATCTGTGTAGTTGGACTTCACTTATTGGGCAAGGTAGACGCTGGATGTGGGCGGCCCCTCCAGAGGGAAAGCAGCATAGTGGTACAGCTGGGCACCCGGGCAGACATGCCACGAGGTTCTAGAGCATGTGTAGAGCATGAATGCCCTGTGCAAGGGGCTCCCGAGCCCCTTGCCCAGCTGTGTGATTGAAGGAACCAGGTTGCCAGGTATCTCCAGCTTCAGAAGTGGACAAGGGTTTCTTTCACTCTGCTCTCAGAGAGGCCATGACCTAGATGCTTATTTTGAACCAGGACCTAAAAGTATGTGCTAGTTTGTGAGGATTGCTGTAACTAAACACCACAGACTGGGGTGCTTAAAAGCCAGACATTTTTTATCTCACAGTTCTGGACTCTAGAAGTCCCAGCTCAAGGTGCGGGCAGAGTTGAGTTTTTCTGAGGCCTCTCTGCTTGGCTGCAGATGGCCGCCTTCCTGCTGTGTCCTCACTTGGCCTTTCCTCTGCGTGTACCCCCTCTGCTGTCTCTCCAGGTGTCCTATTCCCTTCTCTCATAAGGACACCAGTCAGATTGGATTAAGGCCCACCCTAGTGGCCTTGTTTTATCTTAATTGCTTCATTAAAGTCCCTTTCTCCAAATACAGTCACATTCTTAGGTATGGGGGTTAGGACTCCAACACACAAATTTTGGTGGAGACACTATTCAGTCCCCACAGTGGGGACTACAGAGATCACCAGGTGTGCCAAGATTTACTCTGTACATGTCCTCAATGTCCTGCAGTCTTCCTAACCTACAGGAGAAGAAACGGTGCAATATAAATACTGTGTATATTTAGCATGACATGTAAATATTTTATAGAATCTACAGTAAATAATGTATATATTTGAAATGTCAGTGTAAATATTTTATAGGCTGCAGTAGGACTGGCAAATATGGAATCTGGTATACTTGGAGCTTCACACAGGACCAGTAATAGGCAGGGGCAAGGTAAAAGGAAATCAGAGCTGGACAACCTGTTTATGATGCACCAGAAAGCATTTCTTTTTCTCCCTCTGCCTGGCCACTGCTTGAATACAGAATCTATTCTTCAGTGGATTATCCACAACAAGCCAGAGCTGGGCATTGTTAATATCCTGAGCCCCAAGAAACATGTGACTCCATGTCACTGAATTATACTTGTAGACTGATGCATTTTCATGAAACTTTTGATACCATGGTATCAACACAGAGTATTTTGTTTTCTTTCTGTTTTTTCTTCTGTCTTTTTTGTTTTGTTTTGTCCATTTTGGTTGATTTTTCATTTGTGTCACCTTGTTAGACAAAAAGTTCAAGGAACAAGAAGATTCCCTTTTGTTTAGTGTAGATAAGTAAGTATTAAATGAGTGACTGCTGAGTGCCAGATGTATGTTGCCTCATTAAGAAATGAGTAAGACATCCATTCAACACCTATTATGTGGGAAGTGCTAGAGAAAATACATATACGGGGGCCAACAGGAGCAAGGACAAGAGGTCCCCGACTCAGACAGAGAGCCCAGGGAAGGTATCTGCAGAAGGCAACACCAAGGTTACATTTGGTTGAGTTTCTGCCTTTGTATTTTTTTATGTATCACCTCTTATAAAAATTCAGCAAAACCCAGATATAGGGTTAAGCAGAGCCAGGTTCAAATGTACCTCTGACATTTACTGTGTGTCTTAGTCAGGCAAAACTAACTGCTGTAACAAATAGCCCCCACATCTCAAAGGCTTCATGCAGCAAATACTTATTTCTTGCTCAGAACACAGTCCAGTGCCTGTTAATGGCAGAGGTGGGGGGGTTCTTCTCCACATGGTCATTCATGCTTCTTATGTTGCCCCTTCAGTTCTAAGGCTTCATCTTCCTTGGCACTTAATTGCAGAGGGGAAAGAGAGAGACAGTGGAGAAGACACACTTGTTTTTTAGCTGCCTCAGTCCAGAAGTGACCCATATTGCTTCTGCTCACTTCCCATTGGTGACAAGAAGCCATTGGTCTGCCCAAGTATCAAGGAAACTGGGACAGGCAGTCTCGCTGTGGGCTGGGAAGAGGTTGTGGGTGAAGGTTAGCAATCTCTGCCACACGGGCAACGTGGTACCAATCAACTCCCCAGACCACTGTGAATACTGGACACTGGCTGAGACCACAGGTCCCATCTTTTGGGTAAAGCAAGTACTTACATCTTGGGTACGTACAGACTTCTTTGTTACCTGGGAGCATGTCAATCATGTGCTGTCCCAGCCATATCAGTCAACTGGTCAACAAGCACCGTGCCAGGTCCTGTGCTGGCCTGGGGATACATTCATGTTTCCTGTCTTGATTGACACACATGGCATGCTCGGAAGACTCTGTAATATATTTCATGGTTTTCCTGGTATTCTGATTTTGAGGAATCCTTTAAAAATTGTATGTAGATGAAGAGGGTGTCAAGCACTGACCCTCTTCTTTAAGCAGATTAATCCACGATTGCCTCTAGTCTTTGGATCTCGTGTGTTTTCTGGGAGCACTGAAATGGTACTCTTCTTTCGTACCTGGGGATACAAAATCCCAGGTCATGAGGGATGACCTTGCCCTGTTGTTTTGCTTCCAGAGTGTGAGGTCGTCCAATATAAAATACTTCAGATACATTTCCTGGTACAACATACCTTGAAAATTATATGCTTTCAACTCAGAGCATAATTGGATATGAGAAACTAATGTTCATGCTGTCTTATAACATGTTTCTCACAGCCGGTGGCATTTTTGTGATGCCCCCTCCCCCTCTTTGAGTACACAACTGTTTTAGAAAAAAGATTAACCTCAAAAGGATCCCAGTGTAATCTCTGAACGGCTCTGGATTTGTCAGGAAAACCCTGTCTCCGTAGCAGCCTGGGTACTGTTGTTCTGTACCACAGTCATCACTGAATCTGGACTGGCTGTGTTTTTACAGACAGTGGGGATAAAAAAAGGAAAGATAAAATTTATGGATGCCCCAGGGTCCTCACCATAATCCGACAATGCTAATCTTTGGTGTTAACAGTGTGGAAGCTGCAGACTGTCCCTTTGGAAACGGAAAACCAGCACATTTAAAAGAAATCAAAGAGCAAATTTCAAACAAGCAATACTTCTGTCATCTATTCTGCTGTCTAGGTAATCCTCCATACTTCAGTCTGGGAGATCACTTGAGATTCTGGGGGCCTTTCAGGAGATTATCAGTATCAGCTCAGACTTTGAAGTCAGGGCTGCCGGCATCTCATTACTGACGGAGATCAAAAAGCGAAGCTGGAGGGCAGTCCCTGGTCTGGAGGGCCTCATTCGCACATCACAGAAGCACTAAATTATCAAAGTCCAGGACAATCTTTATGTGCTACCTGCTCTGCCACAAATAATTCTTCCTGTCTCCTGCTGCCTTTCACTCTCCTGTGCTTGCTTTTCTTTCAGCTTGTGCTAATTCCCTCTGCTTTTCCTAAATCGAGGAAGTCTTAAAGGTTGTAATGCAGTTCTCACTATGTTAAGAACCTTTTTTCCAGTACTTTTGTAAAAGAAAAAAATGAAGTCTCCAAGAGGCTGAAATGTTTTCTGGGATGGTAGGAAATGCTAGGTAGGACATTTAAGCATCTCTCTACCTGTGGGGAGGCCACGTGGGTCAGGCTGTCATGGAACCATGCTGCAGGCCCTCTTGAGGGGTCTTGCTCTCTCCGTGGCTTTGCCTTTCCTGGGCTTTGCCTGCGCCTTCTGTTACTTTGCAAAACACAGTGTGATTGCTCGTGCACTTAGGTCAAACTCACAAAATAAAATGCCAACCCTGACTCAAGCCACTCACCTTCTCAAATCCCATCCCTCCGCCGGGGGTAAGTCCTGCCCCTTGACTATGCATGCTGCTGGGATAGTCACATAACTATATGGTCATAGTCTCCACCATCAGGTAGGTCCTGCAATCCCATGTTTCTCCAGTTAGCTCTCTGCCATTCTCCACTTTAAAAAACTTTCTGCTCTTCGTGTGGTCTCTGTTTAACAGCTCTTCTAACACTCTTGGCTAATTGACTTGTTTCCTTATCATGGTGGAAACAAAAGCCACTGGGCAGGAACTCCCCCAGATTCTAACCCTCCTCCTCCCACCTGTAAATGTCCCACATGCTGCCCACCCTTGTTCCTTTTCACAAGTTCCCTTAGGATACATGTCCTTCCTCTTGGCCATCACCAAGCCCACCCTAGTTGTTCAAGACTCCATACCGTTCCTGTTTCTTAAACGCCTCAACCCATTTTTCCTCCTCCTCCATGTTTTCAGCTTCTCCCGGCAAGAGGGCCTTTCATACTTGCATGTGTACATGTGCAGATGTCTCCCACTTGAACAGCAAACCAACCAACCATTCATCCTTTGACCCCATGGTTCCCCCCAGTCACTGTCTTTTGAATCTGACTTTTTTCTCAGTGAAGATGGTTAAAGAGTTGTCTGAACGGAGTGTCTCCTTTCCCTCATCTTCCATTTGCGCCTTGTCCAATCACAGTTGTGTTTCTGCTGCCACCACCCCATCAAAACTCTTCTCCCCAAAGACGGCAAAGACTATTTCACCATCAGCCAGTGGCCGCTCTGATTTTTATCAGCCCTGTCTTCTCACTGGCCTTGAACATAATTACCACCCTCTTCTCCTCAGAAGACTTCCTTTCCTTGGCTTTCTTTGACGGCAAGCTTTCTTCATTTTTCTTTTACCCGTCTGGGGGTTTTCCAGAAGAATGCCTACCTCATAGGAGGTGCTTCATGAATGTCTGAACAAAGAATTTGCATTCCTTTCCCCTTTACTCCTGTGTCTCCTGCTTCTGTTGTTCCTTTCTGTTCTCCCCTGTGGCACCACAAGTCTGCCAGATTCCTGCTCTCTGACAGCAGATGGGAAAGAGTTATTGATCCCTACCCTGCCTTGCATGGCACTGACCCAATGGTCTGAATGTATAGAGGAAGTATGTTTACCCAGTGGAAATACAGCCCTGGCCCAGACACTCATCTGTGATCATGGAACCACCTGGAAGGATAGGAGCCATTGACAGCAAGTGCAAGGGCTGGATTAGAATTTCTCAGAAGCAAGAAGGCATGTTGGCAACACGTGATGGATGCCTCAGAACTAAGGGCCGTATCTGCTTCCTTCTTTAACGTTCTTCAAAATACTTATTATTTATGAATGATTTTTGATGGCTGAAAACCCCTCAACATGTGACTCTGTCAATGATAAAATGCAACCGCAAGCCTCAGTTTTGGAAAAGTCAACATTTTCTTTCTAGTAAGAAAAACTGGATGTCAGTGGCAAAGTGGAGGCAGGCAAGATGTTTTGTACAACTCTACCTCTATTCTGTAGTTGTATTCTGGCATTTTGGTAGCATTATAATTGCCCATGGTCATGGGGAAAGAGATGGCACAAATAAATAAATTAAAAACATATTGGAATTTTTAAGGGCCTACTTTATGCCAAGGACCATGCTATGTGCTTTAGGTATATAAGGGTAGTCTTCACGCCTATAAGGTCAGCATTATTGTACCCATTTTACAAATGGACAAAACTGAGGTTATAGAGGAAACTTCTGCAAGGCTCTGCTGGCCCCACAATGATTCTGTGACCCCACAGGCCTCCAAATGCTCCTCTCACCAAGGTCGGCACTGAGTATCCTGTTGATGAACCCACCAGGTACAACTTCCAGGTCCAGTAATATTTGCCAGAGGTGCTGATAGATTTACACTAAATTAGCACAGGGCTCACCTTCTGTATTTACCTGTTCCTCTCTGCAGAGGGTCCTTGGAGCAACTGAAAGAGTACACAAAGGAGGAAAGAAGGGAAGAGGGTCCTCATTCAGTCACTCAACACACCATTTATTGAGCAAGGCATTTTTAGTAGATACTTAGGAAATTCAAAGATGAATTAGATGCTCTTCCTACCCTTAGGGAGCTTGCAATTTAGAAAAGGAGACAGGAAAGTGTCCAGAATCTCAAGATTATGAAGAAGGGTGCAATATAGGCCAAAGAGACATTCAAAGGGTTCTGCAGGCAAGGAAAGTGTCTGAAACTGGGGAGGAAAGGGCTCAGTGTTAAATCCTCAGTGGTGGACACTGCCAAGGGTGTACAGCACATTCACTGGGGGCGGGTGGGGAGCGCAGACCCATGTAGGGACAAAACCACAGGAAGGATGGCAGTCGTGCAAAAGCAAGGGGGGGCAGGGAGGAAAAAAAAGTTGAGTGCGAAGTTAAATTATATTTTGCAATATTTCTAAAATAGCTTCTTTTCTCTCGCTTCCTCCCTGTGCTTGGAAAAGGAGAACCATAACAGAAAGCGGAAGAGAGAGGACACACACGTGGAGTTCTGGTGCAGAGGCAATCGTTGGCCACAGCAGTCATCTGGCCTAGATGAGAGATGCCACGGGCCCCTCCAGTATTTTCCTGCCAGTGGGGCAGGGCCCTTAGGAATGTGTCACCAGGAGGAAACGGAGCCTGGGGTCAGTAGCCCTAGAGGCAGATTTCAGCTGAGATTGTTCCCAGGGTGCCTGGAGAAACAGGAGCAAAAGGGGATAATAAGCAAAATGGCTTGGGGTTTTTTTTTGCTCCTATCATGGAGAGTAATAGACAGACCCAGCGTACAGCTTTCCTAGGGTCTAGCAGGGAGCGTGGCTTATTAAACCGTGATTGAATCTGAAGTGCAGGCAGTTTCTATTGTGAGGCTGTCGGAACAATCAAAGAGAATGAAGAGGAAGATAGAGGCATCCAGAGCATTTGCTGAAGCATGAAGAGGGGCCCAAAATATCCGCACCCTGTCGGATTTGTGTCACTTTCTTATGTCAATGAGTCACTTCTGCTTACTGAACTGTGAGCTCCAGACGAAGTGCATGTCCCCGAGCCTCTGGGCAGCCCTGTCTTGGCTGCCTGCAGGGATGTTTCGGGGATGGGGCCCCCGGACATGCCGGGCACCCCAGCGACGGCAGTAACCACATGTGCCACATTTGGATATGATGTGTGGTTTCTGGGATGGGTGGGGAAATATTCACACAGAAGCATGGTGTTTCCTCATGAGATCCATTTGAAACTGGAGGGTTTCTTGTTGAGAGAGGGCTCATTTTGTCCCTGCTATGGAGGGTTTTGAAGGAAAGGGACGAGTAACAATGGAAAGCTGATGTGTTTCTTGGGTCCAGTTGGGCCCAGCAGGCAGTGGGCTGGTTCTGGAACTGTCCCTTTGCTCTCTGGCTCTTCCCCAAGACAGCTGCATGTTTCTCTGCTGTCATCTGTTTCTGCTTTGGACGTCCATCACACCGGGGGGCTCACACTGCCAACCCCCCTCTCCAGGGGAAGGACAACTTTTGTCAAGCTGTGAACTGCCTTATACACAAGGCTGGTCTATGAATACACAATGGAATCTCTGCTCAGATTGTGGTCAGACTAACATGGAGGGTATGTGGACCAAAGTCCAGCCTCCTGGGGAGTTTTTGGCCTGACTCCAGTCCTTCCTGCTGCCATGCGCTGCTTTTGGGCTTGACTCTGGCCACATGTCCTGGATGAGAGCTGGCCATGCCCTGTGCTGCAGCACCCAGCTCCCCGGGGTCTCCCTATAAAGTTGGAAATGGTGCCTTGGCCAAGGGGACTTCATGTATCAAGGAGGTTAGGAAAAAGAATCCATTGTTGATGGAAGACCAAGAGAGATCAGATATACTTCACTCCCAGAGGTCATGGCCACAGTGAGAGCGGCCAGCTTGCTCCAAGAAGGTAAGAGGACCTCAGGTGAGGCTCAATAGCTACATGTATGACTCTTGTTAGTATTTCAGGGTATCAAAGATTAAAAATTATCTATATGCAGAAAGTGGAGACTATGCTAGGGTATAAAAATCCTCCTACTTCAAAATGTGAATGTATATGTTATATCAACTAGGGTAATATTGGGTTAATTTCCAAATGGTGTACAATCGTTCATTTGACAGTCACTGAATGTCTACTAAGTTCTAGGCACTGCTCTGTGCTATGAGGATACATCATGAAGAAAACAAAAATTCTTCCCTCATGGCAGCAGGAGATAGGAATGAACATATAATTAATTATGATAACTTGTTTGACATACTGTGGTAAGTTTTATGGAGGAAATGAAATCAGAGTGGTGTGCAAAGAGTTCTAGGGGCAGGAGAGAGCTTATAATTTTAGAGAGGATGGTTGGGGCAGGTGTCACAGAGAAGGTGACATTTGACAAAGACCTAATGGAAAGGAGGGATACTGCCATGCAGCATTCTGCAGAAAGGGCTTTCTAGATGTTCATTCATAATAAAATACATTTGAAAACATTCAACACAATCACAAATGTTTTTTCAGTGGCCCTCAGTCTAAAAAACGTTGCCTCAGTCTAAAAAACGTTGAGGCCACGGTATTTTGTGAGAACACTGAGAGGCTGGCCTCACTCTGGACAGGGTGAGACCCCTCCAGACAAAACAGATCCTTCCTTGGGGAGGAATCTGGGAGTCGCTGAGTTGTGAGGGGCACAGCAGAGCAACTGGATATTCTCAAGCCAAACCACAAACACATCCAGCCACCAAATTAAGTGATGGTGGTGAGGAAGGGACTCCACTAAGAGGTCAACATTTAGATCCTATTCTTTCCTCCTTGCAGCCAATTTTCAATAATGTTCCATCCAATTCAGATATACTATTAAATATGTGCACGAATGGCTCCTGGTATCACAGCAAAGGGTGCATGCTATTCTTTGATACTTGAATGTAAAACAAAGGGAAGAACACATGAGTAGCCCAGGGCTTGCCTCCAAGGAGAGGCCACCAGAATTAACTCCAGGGAGTACCTCTGTAGTCAGTAAAATAAGCAGACCTCATCTGCCACAAGAACATACGGAGCTTGGTCACTCTCATCACCACGTAAGAGGAGGACACAATGGCTCCATCCTGCTGCCAAGGTCCCTCCCACAGCATCCAGGATAAGGGGAATGACACTGGGCGCTGTGACCCTTCTCAGATGCCTTTGGGATTCATTTCTCTGCCACCACCCCTCTGACAACCATCAACCAAATAGATGCTGGCAACCCCCGGTGACCCGACCCTAGGGGCCCACACAGGGTGCCCTGGTGTAAAAGCTAATGTGATCTGGATCCAGGGTGGCTGAAAATCCACACATGAGTCTTTCTCTAGCAGAGGCAGCGGGGGCTAGGTAGCCTGGGGTCTCGGCTTTCCATTGTTTGCTGTGGTTTCACTCATGTTGTCTTGTCTCTTCGTCATGTCCGGGAAAATTTTATTTTTATACTGAGCATTGTCTCGAAAAACTATAGGAATTATAGAAGACCTTTTCTTCCAGAGAAGTTTTTTTCTTCTTCTTCCAGGAACTGTGGACACTAGTACTCTGGGATCATCTTAACCCATATTCAGCAGCTGGGATTTTCTGTACCGTCTGTATTATTTGAAATCGAGCTGTAATCCATTTGAGAACTGATTTACTTTTTCTGGTGTTCATCCCTTCTGGGTCGTAATCAAAGACTGAAGAGCTAACCAGAGCCTCCCTCACTTGGACACCTATTTTTGTCCTCCTAGCCCCACGAGGGCTTCTGTCTTATTCTTGATTTGGCTTGATCAAATCTTATCTGGGTTTGCTTTTAGATACCTTAGATTTTTTTAAATAGTTTTTCAGATTTTCTGATTGTCTTCAGTGAGAGAATTTTCTTGCCACTCCTTCCACTGAGACATTCTTCTGGGGCTCTGTAAGTGGTATGGCTGACAATCTGTGTACAGCCCTGTCTTTATTGCTATGAAGCAGTATGAATTTTAGTGCATAACCTGTTTTCAATAAGATGGTACGTAGTGTCCCTTGAAAGTACCCACTTTTATGATTTCTTGGCTCAGGGTTTTCCAAAGAAAAAAGTATTTTCAGTACACTGAGAATAGAGTTCTTTAAACTTGTGGACATTTAAACTGACTGAATGTATCAACCATATCTACACGACTCTAATTCCAGGATGTTTAGTAGGAAAAGGCTTCCTGAGATTCCAGCTGGTGACTGATTTCAGTGTTCATGCATCTGAGGGTGGAAGGGGGCCTGAGCTCGTCTGTGTCCTCCAGTTTCACTCAGCAGGTAGCAACCTCTCCAGCTTTTTCAAAGAGAGAATTTAGTATAAGAAACTAGGAAATTCTAAGGGTAGAAATGGAACTCTAGGGTTCCAACAGCCCTGTGGCAGCCGCCGCCCCTAGAGCTGGAGGGTCAAAGAAAAGAGGATGGAATTACTAAAGCCTAGAAGCTTGGAGAAGGGCCTGTGGAGCTAAAACTCGGACTTCTGAGAAGGGGGTTTTGTTGGTGTCTCAGGAACTTGGAGGACTCCTAGGGCTGGAAGCCAGCCTCTGAGGACAGTCCCTGTCGGCTACTCAGGTGTCACGGAGGGGACACAGTAAGGCCAGTCTAGGCGTGCTGACTGAGCTGCCAACTGGAATCCAGCTGCTATGGAACAAGCGACTGCCCAGGGAGGCACTCAGGAAAGAGCGAGTATTCTGCGCCTGACAGGAGGGCCATCTCGCTACTGCCTCCCACTGGCAGGGCCTCGCAGAATCGTGGCCACAGCACCACAAAGCTGCCGATAGCGCTCCGTCTTCACAATCTGTATCGTGTGGTTTATTTTGTTATTACTGGAGTTTATGATAACATGCTGTGTTTCTGTCCCAGGTGTTTACCTGGACATACGATGTCTATATAAGAAATATGGAAACTCTAATAAATAGCAAAAGAAAAGGAACTTTCAGAGAGAAAAGTGAAAAAATAGCCACTCTAAGAAGCAAAAGCTTATTTCTTTTATTCCTGTTTTCAACCTATCTGTATTTTCTTATTTGATGAACTATCTTACCTTAGTTTGTTCAGTGGCATTCATTCCACTGTGTAGTAACTTTCTGTCATACAACAACCTTTGCCCCTGGATCCCCAGACTAGCAGCATTTGAAACACCAATTCAGTGTGCTGAGGCTTGGAAGGTTGTCTGTGATTATAATCCAACATGAGCCTCTGTCTAAATACAGACAGACTCCAGGAGCCTTCCCTTGAGTGACCTGTGATTAATCCAGTTACTTGTAGCAAATAAACTTCCTTCTGCTTCAGTTTGTTGCATTTCTCAGTCCTTTCCTTGCTTTGCCACTATATAAGGACTCAAATGGTGTTTAAAGTCAAATTTCATTCTATAAATTTACACCTAAAAGGATCAGCGCAGGGACTAACATTTATGCAGCTAAACACACTGGCACATTTACCAATACAGAGCAGCCAGCATAAACCAGAACTAAAGCAGAAGCACTATAACAATTAGGCCTAGACTTCGCTATCTATTAGGAATAATGATAATAAGAAAGGCCTTCAAGGCATGAAATGCTTTTTACCAGCATTTGCCGATCATGCTTTTTCAGTTGCAAACAGTGGAAACCCTCCTCAGTAAGTTTAAGTCGACACAGAATTCACTGAAAAATATTCAGAGTCTCTAGAAGGCCCAGAGAAACAGTCTTGCAAGTAATGCATCCAGGAACAGCACCCAAACCCCACACTAGAACCACTCCAGTGAAAAATGCAATGGCCCTACTAATTAAAGGGCCAAAGTTTCAGTTAACCAAGTTCTAGAAGTTTGCTCTATGATGTCGCCAAATAGTGTAGTGTACACTCAAAATTGGTTAAGTGTTCTTAACACAATAAAATAAAACTTTAAAAAATAAGTAAAAAGGAGTCCAGGACATAGACATTGAAAATTGTCCTTTTGATCATGTGTTCTGACCTCTGCCGCTAGACATGCTGCCTGTACCATCTCTAGAAGCTTCTGCTGTGGGTTCTGGGCAGCATTTCCTCTGACAGTTTCATGCGGCTGTGTCACGTCCCCTGTAACCTGGTTGCCAATGAGGCTGAAAATGCATGTTTCTACTTGCCTGGAAGGCTGAAAGTTTAAGTCTGGGAAGCCATGACTCCCCATATAGGGAATTCCCAAACACAGGAAGGGTGTTTAAAGGTCCTGGCTACCAAAAAAATGGGAACTGTCTAAGTCATTCTCAAAGTGTGGTCTTTAGCATCTGCATCATAATATCTCAGCATGCTGATGAAAAATTATGCCCACATCTTGTGCATTAAAATCTCTCCAGGGGAATCAGCAACCTACATTTTCCACAGACCCCTTATGAAGGCTACTGAGTGAGAAATGTCCACACAGTTTACATTTTCAAATACACTTTGAAAAATTGTATTTGATTTATCTTTAGAATTGAAGCTACAACTGCTACCTCAGTCAGAGATCAAAATTTTTGTAATTCTATATAGAAAAGCCTTCTGCTATGGACAAGAGAAATAATAAATGTTTGTTCTTCTTTCTACAGAGGAGCACAGAAGAGGAAGAAAGACAGCACTACGGTGTGTTTAGGAGCATGGACGTCCAGAGCGCTTGAATTTCAGTGTGCTCTATCTCAATTACAGTATGTGGTTGCTTGTATTTTCCAAAGATGGCCACAATAGTATCTCCCATCCCACATGCTAGTCTAGAATCTTTTAAAACCTGGCACTCCCCCATCAAGAGATGGGAGGCAATTTCTCCTCTTGAATCAGATGGGCCTTTGTGACAACTTTAGCCAATTGAATATAGCCAAAGGAATGCTTTGCGACTTCTGAGATGAAGTCATAAAATTCTGTGTGCGCTTTCACCTGGTCCTCTGGGAATCCAGTCCCCACCTGAGGAAGCCCAGGCAGCCCACAGACAGGCTGACAGACAGGAACAAGGACCCTGGCTCACAGCCCTGGTCCATCTCCCAGGTGACCAACTTGACAGCTATGTGAGTCATCTTGAAAGTGGGTGCTCCGGCCCCCAGCTGAGCCGCCCCATTTGACAGCACATAGATCAGAGACAGTCATTCCCCTTACTTTGCCAAAATTGTAGATTAGTGAGAAAAAGAAACGATTGTGATTATTTTAAGCCACTAAATTGGGGTGTTTTGTTATGTAGCAATAGATCACTGATAAGAAGAGTTAATTAATCTTTGTGCCTTGTTTTTTCTGTATGTAAGAATAGGGATAATAATTGTATCCACCTTGTAGAGTTTTAAATAGAATGAAATGTTATTATACATAAAGTGCTTAGAAAATAGTCTGACATACAATAAGTGCCATGTAAGTGCTGAAGAAAGGGGTGAGGATGGATGGCATGGCCAAGAAAGACATAAACAGGCAATCCAGAATTCCTTTAGACATGTGGTGAAATTGTGTCAAATTTTACATATCTGAAGTGGGTCAGTTTAAATTAGTAAGTCCCCAAATGATAACTTTTTTAAAAGCATAAAATGAGTTTTACTACTTTTAGTCCTACCTATAAATGGCAGACTCATTTCAATAAATATTTATTTAATTAAAATGGATTATTTATTCTTACTAAGAATCATTCACTCTTATTTCCAAGTCAGACCTCAAAGTGTAGATACTTGGTTCTGTTTCAAATCTTCTTTCCCTTAATGAATGACCTTAGCCAATTACCTTAATTCACTCTAAAGACTTAGTCATTTCCAAGTAAACCTTTGGAAAATAAATAAAGCTAGAAGATATGGTACAAATGTTACTTCTTTCTGTTATTCTGGCATATGGTCACTTACCAGGCAAACAACTGGTTGGAAATAACAGAATTGAGAGTCAGAAAATCTGACACTGCAGCTTAAAACTATGACAAAATTTCCCTGGGCACTAACACGTTAAAGGGTGAGGATGAGGTGCCAGAAACGGACCATTGCTCAAGAGACGGCAAGCAGGATGAGAAGGACCTGGGAGGACAGGACACCACCCTAGGGCCACAGTCACATAGACTTTCATCACCCACCAGATGTCTCTGGATAGAGGCAGACTGCCTAGTAACATGACTCTTCTCTTTCTCTCATGCATCTCAAAATACCCCAGAGCTTTTTTATTCATTCCCTATCGCAGCATAGAAAATTGCCCCAAAACTTAGTAGCTTAAATGACAAACAATGATCACCTCCCAGTGTCTGTGTGTCAGGAATTAAGGATAGGTTTAGTTGGGCAGCTTAAGGTCTTGCAGAAGGCTGCAGTTAAGCTGCTGGCTGGGTTACAGTCTCATCTGAAGGCACAACAGAAGAAGATCTTCTTCCAAGGTCACTCATACGGTTGGTGGCAGGAGGCCTTGATTCTGCACTGTGCAATAGTCAGAAGCTTCAGTTCCTCAGCAGATGGGCCTCTCCGTAGGCTACTCACAGCAGTTCGCTTCCCACAGAGTGAGCGATCCAGGAGTGAGGGAGTGATGGAGAGAGACACAGAAACTGAAGGAAGCTGAAGAATTTTTTTATAACCTGATCTTGGATGTGTGACCTGCCACCACTGTTGCGGTGCTCTATTTGTGTCACTGGTATAGTTCAAGGTGGGACCACACAGGGTATGAATCCCAGGAGGCAGAGGTCCCTGGGGCCATTTTCCAGTCCACTTACCACTGTCATCCTGTGTAATGTGAAAGGGTCTTTTCTTCATGCTCCTTTCAAGTCTTTCCTCCAGGTTTATCTGAATCATTTTTCATCTGTATCAAAATATTGGAGGTGAGCTTGGGGAGGCAGGTACACCCAGAAATTTCATTGCATTACAGTCAAATCCTGTCAATGACTCCCTCCAAGGGCCACCATGTACATGGCTCTGAGCTGGACCCCATGTGCACAGACCAACAGCTACAGTGCCTGCCCCCACAAACTGGCCTTCACCTGGAGCAGATGGCTCAGATCAGGCATAACCACAAAACAGCACCAAATACAGCAGATATAAAATAAAGAAATTGTGTCTACATCAAGAATGTGGTCAACTGTTATTTATGTCATTTAAATTTTAATTAGTAAATTGAAGGCAGAACTTAGGCTAGGTGACATCGGATCCTGGATGGCTCTCAGTTTTCTAAGGACTAAGTGCCCCACGTTGGTAGCAGGGTGGAAAGGAACCCAGCCTGGGCTCATAATCAAGAAGCTTCCAGAATCGTCCGAGATGGCCTTCTGGCCCTCAAGGAACTAGAGGACGTTTGGGCTAAGATGGAAAGGAGTGAGGGATGGGAGGGGTGTTGCAGTTAATTCTGAAGTCTCAGAGGCCAGAATTCTCATCTCAGAGGCCAGAATTCTCAGTTTCATTGCATTTAGTAAGGAATGACTGAAGTGATTTTGAAATTTCAAGCAGCTTTCCTTATCTCCATTTCAAGACAAAGACTTGGACTTAATTTCTCCTTTTCCTTTGAAAATTACATATAACTCTACATTGTTCCAGTCTCTATGGTCGTGTCTATTTTTTCCCTGGGTTTCTTATTTTCCTCTTTCTTGCAGATTGGTATTTGTATTACTACTTACCCTGAAGAGTCAGCCCATTTTATGTAAAACATGTGCATTTTGCTCCTATTGTGGCTAATAGTGGTTCCTTGAGCAACGTCCTAGCGAAACCCATAAAATAAAAATCCCCCCACCCTGAAAAGTAGGTATGTTGGATGAGTAAAACTCATGCTGAATTTGCTGTTTTTCCTTCCACTAAACTTCAGTTTTAAAGAAATAGTCTTTAATAGTGAATTTTTAAAAACCTTTTCTTTCTCCTTTTATATTTCCCACATATGCAGTTTTATAATCCATTTGTTCACCCTTTTATAGGGCTGGCTTTAAAATAGGTAGCCCTCTGCAACTTGTGATTCCTAATTAATTTTGCTGTGGGTGAAAGCATGTGCTCTAGACTGTTCCTTGGGATAGAGCATCAGCAAGGGGTCTTGGTAGAAATGCAGAACTGTAGGTTCTACCCCAGACCTGCTGAGTCAGAATCTGCGTTTTTAACAACAAAAAAAGTCTCAAGTGGTTACTGTGTACATTAAATTTGAGAAGCTCTGTTCTAGGACTATGCCTGAGAATGGAATATTAGTTGTATTTCTTGATGGAACTGTATGCATCCAGACCAGGCTGGCAGATAGACATGGTGAATATTTGGGACTTTTAGAGATCTTTTCCTCCCTCCATCCATTCTTTTCCACCTCTCCCCATCCATCCCTTTCTCTCTCTTTCTCACCTGCATTGACTTATCTTTTTAGTTTTGCATGGAAATATTGAAACAATTGAGGTTTGTTTTGTTTTTCCCCATCACTTGGAGCTGATCCTTTCATGTTTGATTCAGCCAATTCTCTTCAAAGCTAAATATTAAACAGATCTGTCTCCTGACAGTTGACCCCAAATTGGGACATGCCATGGTCCTCCCCCCAGGGGCTGAGAGCTGCGCCAGCAAAGGTAGAGGAGAGACAGGATGGAGCCAGGTCCTGTCCCCTGGGGAAGCCCAAAAGCTGTGTCTCTGCCTCCACATCAGCCAAACAGCCAATAGCCAAACAACTGATAGCTTCTGGAAGGCATTCCTGTAGAAATTCCTTTTTTTGCCAGAGGGTGAAAGGGTTGCTAATTGATTTTGTCTGCCTTTCACTTGGACTTAGAGTGAGACACAAGCGTTTGAATTCTAACAAAGAGATAACGTTTTTAGATACTGGAGCAAATGTTTCTATGTTTTCCATGTGACCTGCCTTTGTATATTAGTATTTTTTCCCACTAGCTTGTCATTCTGTTCAGTGAAATAGGAGCAGTAAAGTTCATTAGGTGGACCATCTTCTACAAAATGTATTTGTTTCAAAAAGTATAACCACAGTAAATTAATAAAAGAAAGCTAGCTCTTCCCAAATGCTTCAAGATGTTGGGGGTCCTGCCTCTCACTGAGGAGGTGGGTAGAAAGCACAGTCCTGAAGACCACTGGCCAAAGACATCCCACTAGACTGTCTGCTGCCTTGGCTTGTGCCTAAATGCAATGTGCTCTTGGCCTCACATCTGATGTGCTGTATGTCAATATATTAAAATATGGAAGAGAGAAGATAGGTAGAGAAAGCAGAAATGGTAAGACACCAGGTTGCCTTACCATTTATTTCATAATGAGAGAGAGAGAGACTAATAATTAACCTCACTCTGAGCTTCAACTTATATCTCTATGTCACCTTCCTGTATCTTTCTGTAATTTGCATATTCTAATAAGGGGCCTAAAGTTTTTTTTTAACAAGAAAGAATATAATTTTTTATTTTGTTAAGTGCCTGTTCAAAGTCAATTTTTATGTTTTTATAGACCTAAAGTTATTAAGTTCAGTAACCAATGGCTTTGTAGCTATCATTAAAAAGCAAGGGCTCCTCCTAGTGGTGCTGCCAAACTAGTGCAGTGCGCGAATGCGAATTCCAGGCACCTTGCTTTATTTGTTGTGTAACAGGTTCATTATCCTTACTAAACACATTCTGAGAATCTGTCAAGTTTTCAGCGACCAGTAATGGATGGATGCTGTTTTTGTGAAACTGTAGTCACACTTCCGGCCACTAGGGGAGATTGGACTAAATTATAGTCCCCGTGGAAGGGAGAGCGCCCCCTGCGGACCGCAGGGGCAAAGAGGCGGGCTTGCTCCTCCTCCAAAGTGGGGTGTTCTTAGGGATAGAATCAGGATCATCCTCTTCAGTAGTGCGGTACTTCTCTAGTTTGACTATTGTTCAAATCCCTTTAAAAGGAAAACCGTATGCTCTCTCAAACTTGACCCTAGAACCAAATACTGTACAATAGTGAAGCATATACAGAAACAGTTCTCCGGCTTCTTTATGATCATCAGCAGAAGTGGGGTAGAATGAAAATAAGAAAGCTGACCTCCCTTTTACTGTTACCTGCGTTAGCCAGAAGTTGCTTGCTTACTACTTTCCATTAAAAAGAAATGTACCTTAAACTCTACTGCCCAGCCCCCACCAAGCCCTCCATCCACTAGTACTCTTTCTCCTGTGTTAAGATGAGAAGGGTTGTACCATTTATTCAGGAAAAAAAAAAACAAGTGCTATTCTCTTTCTCCTGCCCTGCTTATTTGTTTATTAAGTAGTACCATCCCAGGCCAAGTACACCAGGTACCACTGTCTTTTTGAAAGTACTTGGCAGATTTTATGCCATTGTCTTCCTGGTTTTACTAATGTTAGGCCAGGGGTTGGACAAAAAACGACACGTGTCTGGGCACACAGGTAGCGGTGCTGCCTCGGATGGAGAGCAGGATCCAGGCTCAGCTGACTGTAGAAGGGCTCTCCTTCCCTTTGATGAGGTTATGAGATGTTTTGTTAGCTTGTAGAAACAGCTTTGCAGGAACTCACTGCAAGCTGGTCTGTTGTAATTGGGTTTAAGTACTGTTGAATATAATATGAAATTGACACAACTTTAATAATGAAAGTTGTCATCTCCAGGTTTTATTCCAAGTTTTAAGCATGCTTGAACTAGCAGATTTGCCTTCCCATTTAGATGTTTCATCTCAAAAGGCAGCTGGCTGTGGGAGTAGAACAGAGAACCCAGTAGTCAACTGGAATTTTCCTCCATAAAATGCTGTGTTCTCAAAATGCAATCCTGCTCATCTGAGCAGTCTGTTCCTGCCACCAAGGGTGATTGCTAAAGAAAGGGTTTCAGGATTGATGGACATTTCCCCTTCTTCTAAGGCACATGGTGCTGGGGTATCCAGTAAGGGATGAGTTTTCCAGGTTGGTGTCTTTCTGTGGTTCAGCGTCCTTATCCTGGTATATGGAGTTGTAGTGGGGGAATCAGGTCTGAGCTGTGGGATGTGGACAGGAGGCAGGAGCTTTGCCTGTAAATTTGAGCGAAGTCTGAACTTGCAGGGCCTGGCAAGGAGATAAAGTGGCCATGACTGGCTTGGGCCCCGAGCCAGGGCCCCTGTAGGGCAGGAGCCAAGTTGGGGCTTCCTCCCAGAGTCACTGCAGCTCGGCCTGGATGACACACAAGCTCTTGCTGCTTCTCCTGAATCATGGAAACAAACGGGCTGGGCCAGGATGGAATAAATGAAGCCAAAGATGAAAGCAAATTCTAAGAGAGACATGAATTAGCATTGGAGAGGCCGATTTTGTCTTTCCCACTCTTTTATTTGAAAATAGCTCCTCCTGTCTCATCTGCCTTTTCCTTTCAGCAGTAGGACCAGGACGACTGGTCAAGCAGTTACACTCCACAAGGACCTCTGAACACGGTAGCACAGTGAGGACCTGGGCCAGTGGGCCTGACCAGGCCCAGGAGTGCCGTGAAGCAAGATGCCCATCCAGAGGATTTCTTCCTCCTTAGTCAGAAGGTGCTCACTGCTTGTACATAGTGCTACCAGTAATTTCCTGGAGAGCTGAAGGTAAAAAACAGGGAGACCCCCAGGTCCCATGGGTTCCCAGGCTCGTTCTACACCCTACCCCTCCTCTCCACAAACTCCAGTCCCCCAAAATGCCAGGTTCTTCAAGATCCCACTGAGCTTGCCCTCAACTGCCAGAGGCAAGGACATCAATCCACTTGTCTCTTGAGAGTCTCTGGTATGTTTTTGAAATGAGCCTGGAGACTCCAGTTTCACAATCAACAATGTACCTAAAAATAGAAAAACTTTTGTTCCAAGATAATTTTGTCTTTAAACACTAAGATCAACAAAAGATGCCTTCAGGGAACTGGTGGCCCCGCACTCAAGTCTAAGGAGCCTCTGGGCTGCCTCACAGAGACTGGGGAGGAGGTGGTTCCAGCGTGATGGCTTCCCATCACCCTACCCTCAGTGACAATACGGATGGGGCCCCGAACAGTGAACTGTGCCTCTAAAGCGTTAGGACCCTTCCGCACGAGTCCTGGTGGTATTGTTGAACTCTCTCAGGACAAGGCAAGGCCCATGGAATAACTGGTCGCAAAGTTTACAAAAGAGGGAATGCTGGTTACCAAGCCTCTCTTCCTCTAAAATTTTAAATCCCTGGATAATTCCCTGGAAATGTAATCTAGATGTTTCTGACCCATTTACATTAAGCCTGTCCCATTGCTGTTTTCAAAAGGCATTTGATAGAATTTCAGAGTGAACTTTTTGTCTTTATCCAATGAAGGACTCCTGTAAACTAGACTCATAAAAGTCGGTGTGGGTTGATGTCAAGTCTGACTACTTCTGTCTCATGGTTGCTTACTTTTTCCTCATCAGTCTTGTTAAATTTCCAAAGAAGACAGGAAAGAGAGGTCTATCTTATACCACACTACTTTTGGGTAAATCCTCCCTCTGAGCTGGCAAATTGGGATCCCATCTGTAAGCAGTTAGGCAATATGGAGTTTCCAGCAAGTCAGATTAGGAAAGGGAGTAAAAAAAAAGAGTAAAGCAAAAATAAATATCAATTTCCAGGTTCTTGCTGCATTGTAGGAAGTACTTGCCATTCCAGGGGGTAGATGTAGAGACAGCCTGGCCTCGCTGGTATGTCAGTGGGTAACAGATCCCCAAACACAACCCAGGTATGGTATAGAGTTATGGAGTCTTAAAGACTTGGATTTGAATCAAAATGTTATCCTCTCCATTCCATTCCTATCTAGATGTATAATCTAGAAGAGTTACTGGGATTCTCTGAACCCCTATTCCTCATCTTTCAAGTACAGGTAATATTTAACTTGCAACTTGTCATTAAATGTTTATTGAGGGCTTACTATGTGCCATCTACTGTGCTAAGAACTTTACACTCGTTATTGACTCTACCTTTACAAAACAGTTATTCTATAGACTGTAGAATCAGAACTTACAGTGGTCATGTAGTTAGGACACAAACACAGTGTTCCTACTCCAGAGTTCTCATCCTATTGAAGTGAGGACTATAGGAGACTAGAGGTGTACAGGCAGGGCTCATGGTACATAGGGAAGAGAACCAATATACTGAGAACATTCACTGACCCACTGTGTGCCACATACTATGTAGACTTCACTTCCCAAGGCTTTCATTGGCTTGTGTGTGCATTGGCTTTTGTGGAATATGTTTGAAAGTTCTAGCAAAGGATCACAGGGACTGAAGAAAAGTCCTCCAATTTCTCTTCCACCAAATGCACAGCTTTGGGAAGAGTGCATGTAGAATGGTGAGAAAGTCAGGAATGAGGCAAGGACCCAATCAACCTTAAAATAAATGGAGCAAGAGATGTCTTGTACCGACTCCACCCTCCTCTCAAAGGATTTAGCTGTGACTCTGTATAACACCAACGTAAGTCTGTAAAATGTGGAAGGAGGAAGATTTTTCTGTTCAACGCTTAATTTCTGCCAAAGACAAGGTTTCTAAAGCTTTGCAAAAACATAGTAGTTGGTTCTAATCAAAAGGGCTGATAGCAAGTGAGTGCTTTGTCCTCCAAAACATTCCAGAATCCCACAAGGTGTGTATTGAACCATCCGGATCCAATTCCCTTTTTTTCTGATTGAGATGAAATGTAGCTCTCTGTAGAAATATGTGTTCTGAAAGTCCCTTGACTGCCCTGATTTTAAGAAGAAACATGTTTGCAGGATTGAGCTAAGCTGTTGAGATAAGAATGGACAGTGTGGTTACATCAGACTGAAATAGGAATAAAAGCGCTCACGAAAGTGGGAATTTTTTTTAAATAGTTGACTCACACAGGGATAAACTCCATTGCCATGTTTATATTATAGGCATTGTAGGACATTGCTTCCTAAGAGATGGTAGTTTCCATCTCGCAGAATCTACTGGAGCGCATGTTAATCTCCTTTTCATCTTGGGAGGAAGAAAAACACATGACAGAAAAGATATGAGATGATTGAAATGCCCTTTGCTACTCTGCCAAAGCATCATTAAACATAGGATTGACCTCATAATATAATCTTATTAACATTTATGCTTGACATGAATCATCATAATGATGACAGTGGTAACTTCCATTTACTGAGCACTTATTCTGTGCCAGGAACTGTACTAACCCCTTGACATAATTATTTCATTTAAATTTCTTAGTAATCCTATCGAGAAATTTGAGATTCAGATTTTAAGTGATTTTTCTAAGACTGCACACATGACGCACATACTTGGATTCCGTGTCTCTGACCCCAGAATCCACTAACCCTGACCTCTTGCCTCTCAAATGGCACTGACATATAAAGAAAAGGGAATGGGATGAAGGGGAATGGCTTCTGTTCAGTGCCAGTTCTATAGCAGGTACTTTACACACGTGTCTCAAATGTCCAAATTTCTGTGATTAAGAAGTAGATGAGCTAGGATTTAACACCCAGCAGACTTGCTTCTTTCTGTAGTTCACCCATGTTCCCTCAACCGGACTTGCTGCATGATAGTCTTGAAATTGAGTTACTTTATGTGAATTTTAAAAAATTAAAATGTGTATTAAAGTTAGTTTCAGGAGGTACCTAATCCAGAATCTAACTAAAAGCAGTACTGGGAGTTAAACTTTAAATTGACCTTCCAGCTACTTATTGCTACATAACAAATTATCTCAAGATGTAGAGGCTTAAGAATAACAATTTATGATTATTATTATAATCCTGATTCTATGGGTCAGAAGCTGAGGTAGAGAACAGTAAGCACGGCTTGGTTCTGCTCTGTGATGTCTGGGGCCTCAGCTGAGAAGAGCTGAATGGCTGCAGACAGGAACAGCTAAGGGCTGAATAAGCATTTGTCTCTCTCAGTCAGACACACACACACACACACACACTCTCTCTCTCTCTCTCTCTCTCTCTCTCAGTGGCAAGCTTGGGCTTTCTCACAGTATGGCAGTCTTAGGCTAGCTGGACTTCTTCAAAGGCAGCTCAGAGCTTCAAGAGCAAGTGCTCCAAGAGCTAGGAAGTGAAAGCTGCCAGTGTGCTAAGGCCTGAACACAGAAGCTGTGTCCATATTCTACCAAATTTTGTTGGTCAAAACGGCCGCAGAGCCCACCTTCATTCAAATTTAAAGAACAACGACCCTCACCTCTCAATGGAAGAAGTATAAAAGAATTTAGGGCCATTTTTAATCCACCAGTTAACTTCAAAGTTGCCTAAATACATCAAATGTTGCCTGAATCACTGATATCAACATGATAGACTACACACTGAACTGTCTTCCCCCCAGGCGTTATCCAAACTTGTCAATAAATATTAATATTAGCTGATTTTTTACAAATCAGTATTTGGACTTTCTTGTACTTACATGTTAAGATCTTAGAATGTATCTTAGCAAAGGTGTCAAGGAATATATTTACTGATAGCCTGCCATGCCCAAAGCAACAGAGGAAGGCAGTTTGCCTATAACGATTCATTCAGTCACTGGAATTACCTTAATGCAGCATGTCCATTTCACAGAGAAGTCAAGATGCCCAAAGTGGTTTCTAAATATCAACATCCTTGATGCCTCCAAATCCTTCAAGCATTCAAGGTCATTCTTCTTTAAAAATTGAAATGCAAATGACTCTAGCCCATCTCACCCTCATGTGTAAGAGGAATCCGACATCTCCAGATTCTCGAAGATGCATGTCTCTCTATTGTTCTAATTTTCTATTTCTACCAAATTTTTGATCCATCAGATCTTGTCTCCTGTTACTGGTCACATCTTTTCACCACACCCACCCTAAATATGAATCCCAGCCCTCTTTCCGCTGATTACGTACAGCTCTTATGAACCCAAGGCTGCTTTGAACCTATCCGAGTTGTCCTGAGGGTTTGAGGTTAATGAGATATCACATCCCACTTGGCAGAGAAATGGCTTTTAAATTAATATTAGACAACCCTATTCTAAAAAGCACCCAGGCTATTGCTGTCCTAGGAATCTTTCACTGGCCATTTGCTCTCACGAGGATTGCAGGCTTCTGTTGTTGTCTTCTCACCTCTCAGTCTCTGACTCTCCATAGCTTTCATTTCACTCCCCCGCTGGCTACTGCTGGAACTAATATTCTACCAACTGGTTTTAGACGCAGCAGTTAGTTCCCCCTCTGTCTTGCCCTGGGCCATGGCAGCCACATCTTCACCTGCTGGGGTCTGCTTTCAGGTCCACAGAGGTCATTAGAATATTTTCATGCACAATTACACTTCTCTTTCCTATAATTTGACTATTACCTTAAAAAAAAAAACCAAGGGTTTCCCCTCTCCTTACCACACCAAATCTAAACACGAGCCCATCTGAGTCTCCCTAGCCTGCAATTCTTTCTCTTCTTCCCACTGCCTCTGAAAATTGGAGCAAAGGCGTGGTGACACAGTGAAGGCAATGGGTGGGCAAGGGTGATCAGGCCAGTGTTCCTGTGATAGCTATGTTTTTAGGTTTAGTTTCAATTCAGATGAATATTTTTAAAATTTATAATTCATGCAGCAAATAAATATGCTCTGCACATGATAGATATTTAATAAACACATGGAGTGATTTAAATGAGTGCTCATGCATAAGGAGCCGTAGCGTCGCATAGTAGCGAAAGCCCCAGCACTCTGTCTCACAGTTTGACAACTAAACTAGCAAAGTAATGAGTGAAATTCAACGAGGGAAAACATGCAGTGGCTTTAGAACACACCGCGCGTGGCCAGTGGAGATCAAGGGGAGTAATTGGTGGCCATAGCATGTGGCGGAGGAAAGGTAGTAAAGTCTACAGAGATTTGTATTGGTTGGATATTTTTTTAAAGTTTACTTAGTAAATACTTGAAAGAATAAGTGCTTTAATAAAACTTTCAGTAATTTGCAAAGTGCTATGAATGTCGGAAGTCATAACTCAATAAGTGATGACCTAATGATTTACAAGAATGACTGTGCTTGGAGTTTAGACAAAGAAATACTAAAGTAAGGCAGCTCTGAGTGAATATAGAACACCCCAAGGAGGACAACGATGCAATCACTTAAGCATATGCGCAGTTAAAAGCCAACACATCCCTCTTTTCATGGATTCCTGCATTCCTTAGGGCTCAGTCCTGGTGTACCATTGCTGTGTCAACTTTTGCTGTGTGGCTTTGTTACACAAGATGGGGGATCATGGAAATAGTGGTGCAAAACCACGCCCCGTCTTTAGCTTTCTCAATAACAGTGTTCAGTTTACATGAAGAACACAGTGTGGGCTGATAATGTGGAAAGGAAGTTTCCCCACGATGCCAATTAAGTTCACTTTGGAGGACCCAGTCAGTATTTCCTCCAGGGCTTCGTGTGAGCTTGCAGAAAGCACCTCGATGCCTAGCTATCATCGTGCAACCCCGCGGAGCAGAATGACGGCTCTCCGACTACACGGGGTAGTACCGAGGTCACCCCACTCCTCTGACCACTCATAAATTTAGCACTTCCCTTTTCTGTGTCATCAAATCCTGGATAATGATTTTCATTATTTCACATCATTCTTAAGAGCAAAGGAGAGCAAACCAAAACCAGTCCCAGTGACAAGGTATACCACCACTAGGGACACTTACTGACATGTTAAACGAGACACATCTGGGGACTCCTGTTTTATGATATGCTCTCATAACTACTTTTCATACCTTTGTTTTAGAATTCTTAGTCTTAGATTTCTAGAATGTACCAGTTCATAAAGTGACTGTCATTAGCATTTGTTATTCAAAGCAAATGATAATTCACACTTACATACACTTAAAAAGTGATGTTAAGAATACTTTATCTCACAGGAAATCTAAATCTAGATATATGCTGTCTGGTGCCTTAAGGTGATGTTAAGAACACACTGATCTCATCAATTTCATCCCCACTGGTGGCAGTGCTTTCCTTCCCATGGGTCTATTTTTAGTATTGCTCTTGTTTGGAAATGAAAAGTCTTTTTTTCTTTTTTGCATTTTCTGTAAAACATACAAGGCCCATTGGATACAGTGCTCTTAAAAATTTCAGGAAAAGCAAGTATCTTCTGTAGCAGTGAAATGCTCCCTTTCATCAGATGTTGAAAACAATGTAACTCATTGTGTTCCCTCTTTCTTTAAACTGCCAGGAAGCTCAGAATTAAAATTTATTTTTATTAAGGTATCATTGATATACACTCTTATGAAGGTTTCACAAGAAAACCAATGTGGTTATTACATTCACCCTTATTGTTGAGTCCCCCCCATATCCCATTGCAGTCACTGTCCATCAGTGCAGTAAGATGCCACAGAGTCCCTATTTATCTTCTCTGAGCTATACTATCTTCCCTGTGACCCCACACACACCATATGTACCAATCATGATACCCCACAATCCCCTTCTCCCTACCTCCCCACTGGCCGTCCCCCACCCCTCCCCTTTGGTAACCACCATTTCCGTCTTGGAATCTGTGAGTCTGCTGCTATTTTGTTCCTTCAGTTTTGCTTTGTAGTTATACTCCACAAATGAGGGAAATCATTTGATACTAGTCTTTCTCCGCCTGACTTACTTCACTGAGTGTAATACCCTCTGGCTCCATCCATGTTGTTGCAAATGGTAGGATTTGTTTCTTTCTTATGGCTGAATAGTATTCCATTGTGTATTTGTACCACTTCTTCTTTATCCATTCATCTACTGATGGACACTTAGGTTGCTTCCATATCTTGGCTATTGTAAATAGTGCTGCGATAAACACAGGGGTGCCTATGTCTTTTTGAATCTGAGAGGTTGTTTTCTTTGGGTAAATTCCTGGGAGTGGAATTCCTGGGTCAAATGGTATTTCTATTTTTAGTTTTTAGAGCAGAACAGAAAGGCATCCTACAGTATGGGAGAATATATTTGCTTTCCACAATGGTTGAACTAATTTACATTCCCACCAGCAGTGTAGGAGGGTTCCCCTTTCTCTGCATCCTTGCCAGCATTTGTTGTTCCTAGTCTTTTCTATGTTGGCCATCCTAACTGGTGTGACGTGATATCTCAGTGTGGTTTTAATTTGCATTTCCCTGATAATTAGCAATGTGGAGCATCTTTTCATGTGCTTGTTGGCCATCTGAATTTCTTCTTTGGAGAAGTGTCTGTTCATATCCTCTGCCCACTTTTTTAATTGGGTTATTTGCCTTTTGGTTGTTGAGGTGTGTGAGTTCTTTATATATTTTGGATGTTAACCCCTTGTCAGATATGTCATTTACAAATATATTCTCCCATACTGTAGGATGCCTTTTTGTTCTGCTGATGGTGCCCTTTCCTGTACAGAAGCTTTTTAGCTTGATGTAGTCCCATTGTTCATTTTTTATTTTGTTTCTCTTGTCCGAGGAGATGCATTCAGGAAAAAGTTGCTCATATTTACATTCAAGATATTTTGGCCTATGTTTTCTTCCAAGAGTTTTATGGTTTCATGACTTACATTCAGGTCTTTGACCATTTCAAGTTTACTTTTGTGTATGGGGTTAAACAATAATCCAGTTTCATTCTCTTGCATGTAGCTGTCCAGTTTTGCCAACACCAGTTGTTGAAAAGGCTGTCATTTCTCCATTGTTTATCCATGGCCCCTTTATCATATAGTAATTGACAATATATGGTTGGGTTTATATCTGGGCTTTCTAGTCTGTTCCATTGGTCTATGGGTCTGTTCTTATGCCAGTACCAAATTGTCTTGATTACCATGGCTTTGTACTAGAGCTTGAAGTCAGGGACCATAGTCCCACCAGCTTTATTCTTCCTTCTCAGGATTGCTTAGGCTATTCAGGGTCTTTTGTGGTTCCATATGAATTTTAGAACTATTTGCTTTCGTTATTGAAGAATGCTGTAGGTATTTTGATAGGGATTGCATTGAATCTGTAGATTGCTTTAGGCAGGATGGCCATTTTGACAATATTAATTCTTCCTATCCATGAGCACAGGCTGTGTTTCCATTTATTGGTATCTTCTTTCATTTCTCTCATGAGTGTCTAGTAGTTTTCAGAGTATAGGTCTTTCACTTCCTTGGTTAGGTTTATTCCTAGGTATTTTATTCTTTTGGATGCAATTGGGAATGGAATTGTTTTCCTGATTTCTCTTTCTGCTAGTTCATCATTAGTGTATAGGAATGCAACAGATTTCTGTGTATTAATTTTGTATTCTGCAACTTTGCTGAATTCAGATAATAGGTCTAGTAATTTTGGAGTGGATTATTTAGGGTTTTTTATGTATCGTGTCATCTCCAAACAGGGACAGTTTAACTTCTTCCTTGTCAATCTGGATGTCTTTTATTTCTTTGTGCTGTCTGATTGTTGTGGTTAGGACCTCCAGAATTATGTTGAATAAAAGTGGTGAGAGGCATTCTTGTTTGTTCCCGATCTTAAAGGAAAAGCTTTCAGCTTCTCGCTGTTAACTATGATGTTGGCTGTGGGTGTGTCATATATGGCCTTTATTATGTTGAGGTACTTGCCCTCTATACCCATTTTGTTGAGAGTTTTTATCATGAATGGGTGTTGAATTTTGTCAAATGCTTTTTCAGCATCTATGGAGATGATCATGTGGTTTTTGTCCTTCTTTTTGTTGATGTGGTGGATGAAATTGATGGATTTTTTTAATGTACCATCCTTGCATCCCTGGAATAAGTCCTACTTGATCATGATGGATAATCTTTTTGATGTATTTTTGAATTCAGTTTGCTAATGTTTTGTTGAATATTTTTGTATCTATGCTCATCAGGGATATTGGTCTGTAATTTTCTTTTCTTTTTTTGTGATGTCTTTGCCTGGTTTTGGTATTAGAGTGATGCTGGCCTCTTAGAATGAGTTTGGGAGTATTCCGTCTTCTACTTTTTGGAAAACTTTAAGGAGGTTGGGTATTAGGTCTTCACTAAATGTTTGATAAAATTCAGCAGTGAAACCATCTGGTTCAGGGTTTTGTTCTTAGGTAGTTTTTTGGTTACCATTTCAATTTTGTTGCTGGTAATTGGTTTATTCAGATTTTCTGTTTCTTTCTGGGTCAGCCTTTCAGAATTAAATTTAATGTTAAGTTACAGTAACTATTTTAAATCTCCCCTTTTATGTGCTTTCTGATTTTTGTACTTTAACAACCTTATTGTGAATGAACAGTTTATTGAAACCTGCCTAAAATATTTCTTGGAAGAAGGAAGGGAATAAGTTGTTTAAAAAAAAATTCTAATTACATTCGGATGCATGGGTTATTTTAGATGAAACGCCACAGATAAATCACAAATTGTTAGCCACTTGGGAAATTTGTATCCACATACTCCCTTGTCCTTGTGCATACAACAACCAAGTGAGAAAATTAGAAAGGCCTTTTGAAATTTGACTTCTTCATAGAAATTATGAGTATCTAACCTGTTTTGAGTCTCTGCTGAACTCGTTTCTGGAATGGAGAGTAGAAAAAACTCCACCTAAGTGTCTCCCTCTCTCTTATTTTTCTAAGAGATCCCCCAGTGACAGAGGAGAAGAGTTCCTTGACCCAGACCCATTACCAGTAGAGATCCTTGCCTTAGTGCAAGTGGTTCTGGGTGTGAAAAACTGGGCATAGGGCTTACTTAAACATCTTTACCAAAATATGCTTGTCTTAGCTGGCTCCTGGCAAGGTACAAAATGCCCTTGAGTCTGACTTCCCAGTAATATTAATAGTCTAATATCTGATATTACAGATTCCAAAGGGTAAAAAAATACAGTCTGAGAAAGCCAATCAAATTGCTCTACAGCTTTAAAAATAAACGTATGTTTCAATTACAGGAGAGGTCTGGGAAGGAGGAGAGGGAGCTGCAGAAATATTTCAATTAAGCCAGCTTACGCACCTCAGATCACATTTTTCGGCCAGGGCACATATCAGTGGGGTTCTTAAACTCCTGTCATTGTGTGGCAAATAATAGTTTTTAAAAGATCTTATGAACTGTGAGTAGAAGCCAAAGCCCAACACTTCCTTTAAAAAATATATATAGTCAGTGAATCATTCTTTTACAACAAAGAGCCTGGGAAAAAATTAACAAAGGTCACATAGGAATTTATGGAATTGGTAACCAGAAAGCCTCAGATAGAAACAGTTTGAAGTTAGTATGTCTTAGAAAACACTTAGAGGAGATTAAATAAACCTGGAGCCAAGTTATTTGAAATCCCACTAACAAATAAAATGGTTAAATTCCATTCATTCCTGCAACAGTGTAGAGCTCTTGGCCTCAGCCTTATCTCTGAACACAACACCCAGACACACAGGATCACTGATGCGTATCTGCACCCCCAGGGCAGACTGCACGAGCAAAGAGAAGTCCCCCATGACCCTTATCTTTATACGATTTGTGCTTTCTACCAAATCTGTCATCTTTTACTTCTATCCAAACTGGAAATTAAGGAGCAGGGCCTCTCAGATGGCTGGGGCTACTGAGGTTGGCAATACATATATAAATGAAATAAAAACAGAAACCAAAAACAGATTCAAACAAGCTTCTGAAATGCAGTTTTATCTCAACCCTCTCTAAATTGACAACAGACGTTAGTTCAACAACAGCTTGCTAGAGGTTTGCATTTCTTTTAAAAAGCCTAAATATACACTAATTTTTTAAAAGAAAGTATTTTTCTACACTAAAGAAAAAGTATATAAATAAAGTCATTTTTAAATGCAACTACATGTTCTTATAATACTAAATCAATACCACAGAACAAGGGTTCCATAGCTCGACCATGACAGCCATGACCTCTCTTTGCCGTTAGGAAATTGCTGGAAGACTTGTCCCCTGACACAAGGAAGACGGAAATGGCAGTTTTCCGTACTCCAAAAGTGACTTTCATTTGACTGTTTCTCTGCCTATCCACGCACCCTTTAACTAACCAGCCCACCTCCTCACAGAGATCTGGCAAGAACAGTCAATTACTAAGTGCTGGTTTGCATCACAATTTATTAAATACTAATAAATGCTAAAATCTACAACTTCTTTCTCTATTGTAGTCTCTTCTACTTTTTCCCCAGTAGTGTTAATTGCAAACACATCCTTCTCACCGTAGACCTAAGGGAAGTATCTGACAGAAATACTATTCCTTTCATTATAAACAGCAACATAAAAGGCTAATACACACATGCTTTATTGTTTGAGTTGAATACTAAGTTCCATTGCTTTTGAGGACATCTGGTTTTACTGGGATCTGAGCTCCTGCCGTTGTGGTCCTGGGTCCCTGGGCCTTGTAACCTGCACGGGTGTGCCCAGGGATGAGGCCATGTGTGTGCAGTGACACTGGAGCAGTGGGCTGTGTGGGTACATGATTTCCATCAGCGCGATCTGCACACTTACAAATGGCATCAGATGGGTAAACTCAGCTATGCCGAGAGGTAACTAGAATTTTATGTTCTAGAAACCAGTGATGCACTGCATTTCCTCCATTCCTCTTCCAGACCCTCTCTCCACATTTCTGTGCTCTGCTCTGTGCCCTGACAGCTGGTCTCTACAGCGGGTAGAGCTTGGGGTGCCGGTGGCCCTTTATGGGTGGATCCCCATGGCTTCAGACCCTAGCAGCAGATCATAACCGTAGGAGCTGGAGATGAGCAACCAAAGCTTGGTTCAAAGGCTTCAGACCAAAAGTCCCTAGAAAACTCAACTCAGCAACAAGGGAATTATATCCAGAGGCCCATAGTATCTGACATTTCATGGAATTGAAAGAAATGGGTCTTCTTTTAATCAAAAGCTAGCTCTCTTTAGTCATTAATGGAAAAAGATCTTGCAAAGGAGGTCCGATGTATCTTCAAACAGGGTTGTTTCTTCCCTCTTGGAGACTCTCTTCTTATTTTTGTTTTCCTTCCGGCCGCTCCTTTCTTACTGTCTGACTCCTACTCTTCCAGATACCATGCAAGTGATGTAAGACCTTGGTAAGGGGAAAAATATCAGGAGCCATACTGAGGACTGAATGCACTATAGTTTAGTTAAATTGATTAAATAAGTTTATTAGATCGTATAGTCTCCTGAGGGTAGAGATCTTTTTTTTTAATTTATATTTTAAGTTCCTTATAGTGTTGCTATGTCTAAAGCGTAGTATACTCCAAAACAGAATCTGCATAAAGAAAATGAGCACATTATTTCCTTGCAGTGTAGTTTTTCTTAAGCTGATAAAAGTGTCCTTCTTTCCTCTCCAAGAAATCTTGTTATCTAAGTTACAACTCAGGTTTAGAAATCTAGAAAATAGTTCAGGAAAAATGAGCTGAATTGGGCAAGAGATCAGTTTAAGTAAGTTTAGCAGAAAAAATAGTGTTTTGTTTTATTGGATTTACTCTGAATCAGGGTTTAAATATAAACCCTTTTTCCCTTGGTTTAGTCCTACAGATTTCTAGATAGTGTGCAGGAATTGTGCTTGCTGGGGTGGACTCAAAGATGAGGAGGGCAAAGTCCTTGTCCTCAGGGTGCACCCAGGTTAGTGGTGTCTAAAGCTTTCACTTTACTATTGAAAAATTCTCTCACCCAGATAAGCACACATTACGGCCAAGACACGCATGCATCTTTATACAGCAGAGGACTTCAGGCATCATTCATGATATAAATGCTCATTAAATCAACCATCTACCCCAAGCTCCAGATTCATTTATCTCGTGTCTGCTTGACGTCTCCATTTGATTGCAGAACCAGGAATTGAACTCCTGACTCTCACCCACAATCCATTCCTCCCACCATTTTGCCCATAACATTAAACAGCCATTCCACCTCCCAGCGTCTCAGGCTCAGACGGGACTCCTCTTCCTGCTCTTCTTTCAGAGCTTTTTTTGAGTGTGACAGCTCTGGCCCTTCTGCTGTGGCCATGCTCACCTCCTCCCAGCTTACAGCACACGGCTCCTCAGGGGTCCTCATTTATGTATGCTTCATCCCCACCCCACAACACTGTCTTCCAACACAACCAAGATGATTCTTTTACGAAGTCAGGTGATGTGCTAATCATCAGGGAAATGCAAATTAAAACCTTACACCAGTTAGGGTGGCCAACATCCCACAGACAAGAAACAACAAATGCTGGCAAGGAGGAAGGGGAACCCTCCTACACTGCTGGTGGGAATATAAATTAGTTCAACCGTTATGGAGGGCAATATGGAGGTTCCTCAAAAAACTAAAAATAGAAATACCATTTGACCCGGGAATCCCCCTCCTAGGAATTTACACAAAGAATACCACTTCTCAGATTCAAAAAGACATATGCACCCCTATGTTTATCGCAGCACTATTTATAATAGCCAAGATATGGAAGCAACCTAAGTGTCCATCAGTAGATGAATGGATAAAGAAGAGGTGGTATATATACACAATGGAATATTATTCAGCCATAAGAAAGAAACAAATCCTACCATTTGCAACAACATGGATGAAGCTAAAGCATATTATGCTATGAATAAGCCAGGTGGAGAAAGACAAATACCAAATGATTTCCCTCATTGGTGGAGTATAACAATGAAGCAAAACTGAAGGAACAAAATAGCAGCAGACTCACTGACTCCAAGAAGGGACTGGCGGTTACCAAAGGGAGGGGTTTGGGGAGGGTGAGAGGGGAGAAAGAAGGGGATGAAGGGGCACTATAATTAGCACACACAATATAGGCAGGTGACAGGGAAGGCAGTACAGCACGGAGAAGACAAGTAGTGACTCTATAGCATCTTACTACGCTGATGGTCAGTGACTGCAGTGGGGTGGGGGGACCTGAGAATACGGGTGAATGCTGAAACCACAATGGTGCTCATGTGAAACCTTCATAAGATTGTATATCAATGATAACCTTAATTTAAAAAAGTAAAAATAAATAAAAAACAAGTCAGATGATGACTCATCTGCTCCTGTGGCTTCCTAGCTAACTTAAAATAAAAGCTACCATCCTTTCTGTGTCCTTTCAACGACCCCTAAGCAGCTGTGTGGTCTGGTCTCCCATTTCTCACAGCCCATCTCCTGCCACCCTCCCTTTTCCTCCGCTCATCTCCCTGCTGGTCCTTGGAAACACCAAGCCCACCTCAGAGCCTTTACATTTGCTGTCTCTTCTGGTTCCTTCTAGAATGTTCTAGAATCCCTCCAGAATGTTCCTTCCCCAGATGTGCACATGACTCACTCTGATCCTTCCACACTGTGCTTAAGCTAGTCAGACCTTCCCTAACCAACCTACACAAACAGCACGCCCTACCCCTTGCCAGCTATTCCCAGTCAATTTTGTGAATTTATATTTCCCCCATAGAGCTTAAAGGCCTGATATACTATATGTTCACCTGTGTTTTTGTATATTGTTAGTCTTCCTTCCCCTCCCTCAACCCATCCCACCACTTGAGCACAAGGACAGGGTCCCCGTCTGTTTTGTCCCCTGCACCGAAGTACCTAGCAAATCAAGTATATCACCCAGCCCCAAAGCTAAAAAAGTACAGAGCTGGGACTGTGTTCACACCTCCAGAACTTACACGTTCTGTTTTGATTAAGCCCCTGCAATGAGTCTGTTTTCTTATCTTTTGTTTCTTTCATATCAAATGGAACTTTAGATTCTGATCATTTGAGACAGCCATCACCTAAGTCTCTATTTTGACAATCGAAAAATTGTAAAGCCCGGTTAACAACAAGACTCTGTGCCTTCATCCTCCAAATGACTACCCCAAACTCAGTCTGCCTTGTGTTATAAAGGTAAGGGAGCACAAAATAACACTTAGGGTAACAGTGACTTTTTATTCAGTTGACATTATTTAAATAAGTATTATTAAAGCTGAATCTTCTTTAAAGTTCATGGTGGTATGGATTAGCAGTTCAGAGTTCAGGTTCTGTGTTCAAATTCTCATCCCATTGCATGGAGCATTGGGCAAATGCCCTTTCACAACTCACTTTTTTCATCTCATCAGTGGGAGTAATAATAATGGTACAAACTCACTGTGTTAGTGCAAGGATTTAATCAGGTATTGGGTATAAAATACTTAGCATGACTCTTATCACTCAATCAGTCTTCCTTCTTGTTTTCCTTGGTTGCCAACTCATATTATCTCATGTTTTTAGAATGTGGACTTACCTCTCCTTTCCCAAACAGGAATTGAGGTAGCTGTGGCTTACCAAAAACAAACAAACGTAGAAACTGGAAAACAGCATCAAGGCAAAAGCAGTACAACTATGCTAATTGGAGGGGTCGATCCAATTGCTTTGAGTGAGCTTCCAATAGACCTTGGACTTGCTGGCATCCTAGACTCCAGAGTTCCATAACTCCTTTTATTGCAAAGGAAAATGGACACCAGCTCTTAAGGAGGAGACAAATTTTCCTGACACTAAATTCTAAGAGAACTTTTAAATTAGGATTTTATACATGGAAACTGGTAGTACAATGGGAACTTAATTAGGTTTTGTCCTGTTTTGCAATAAATACAGAAGAGGATTTCTTAAAGCTATTTCTGATGGAAAGGAGGTGGCCCAAAATAATGGCTGAATTTTGGCATAAAGAGTGAAGCAGAGAGACTAAAATAAATACTTTTGTTTCTGATACATATAATATTGGAGAATGTGGCAAACAGCATGCCCAGTACTGAACCTCCAAACCCAAGAGGTCTGTCTAGCCAGTCAGAAGCTGGCTCACCATAGGCCTGGCATGTGAGGGCCTGTCTCTGAAAGACACCCACATGGGCAGCGTGGAACGTCTGCTTTCTGTAGACAGAGTCACTTCCAAGAGAAAGGGCAGAGAAAGCCTGGACTGTGTATACCTCCATTGCCCCAAGCTCAGTGGTAAAACATGCTCCTTCTCTTTCCCTGGAGAGTTGGAACACCTCACTTAGTGAGGCTCTCTCCATATGCCAAGGTGGAGGCATTCTCCTGGAAAAGTTTCTTATGGTAATCTTCACTAGAAGCCAAGAATATCATACTCCAGAGCAGTCTTGGGGTGGTCTGACTTGATCCCCAGAGAGAATTTAAAGTCCTTCCAGGAATGGACAAATAACATGTTCAGATAATTTTCCCTTTCTGCGGGTTTATTGAATGAGTCTATGTCAGGCATCAATGGTGAACATATAAACTGAGGCTGGGCACACAAGTAAAATGGTGATTAGTGCCACAAAGGAGAGGTACAGGCAGCATTGAGAGCATTCAGTGGTAAACTGCACCATTGTGAAAGTCTAGGAATTCTTTCCCGTGGAAATACACTTTGAGCTAAATTTTAAAGGATGCTTAGAACACAGGGAACAGCATCAGGGTGAGGGAATATCATGCAAAAAGGCTCAGAGTTAAGAGAAGTATGATATGTTAGAGAAAGCTACAGAAGCCAAAGGGCAGGGAAAGAGGAGAACAAAAACGCTGGAAAGGTTGGTAAGAAGTTGATCATGTGAAATTGTGCAGGCATGGGGGTGAAGGGTGCCTTGATCTTTATCCCCAAAGCGATGGTTTTAAGCAGAAGGGCTAACATGAATCAGAGTTTCAAACTCAGACTTTGCTGAGTGCTGACTAGCAGACCAGCTCCAACTTTTTATACTCAGATAAGGATCCCAAATCGGTGATTGATGAGAGTCCACTCTGCTTTGGGCCCCAAATGCAGATCTTTAGGCATTCACATTGCAGTTTTGGGCAGAGAAGGTTTGAAAATGAATCTTTTTTTTCTCCCAACAGATATTATAAGGATTCTGTTTAATCTTTAGTCCATTTTTGATACAAATAAATGCAGCTTACATATTTATTTGTATCAAAAATATAAATTTTTATTTATTAAAAAATCATTTTTTTAAAGAGGACACACAGCCAACCACTATTTGTATTTATCATTCAATGTATTTCCTGTCTTTCCAGTGTCATGTTACCTGCAAATGTAATGAAAATACCTTCCACATATTCACCCAAGTCCCTGATAACAGAGCTCAATAGCATTAGACTGAAAACTGGGAATATCCCTCTAAAGACACTGTGCTGCAAGGGGACATCAGCCAGTACCCTTTGTATCCTTTGTTCTCCATCAGCTACTAATGCACTGAATTATCTGAGCTTTCAGTCCATAGGTCTCTGTCTTGTCTACAGAGCACATGAAATATATTGTCACGTCTTGGGGAAAATCAGGCTCACCGTGCTTACCCCTCTCTGCCTGCCTCAGAAGCTTATCCAAAGAGGAAATTAAAATGACTGGACTTGACCTTTCCTCACTGAACTCTGATTTCTCTTCATGTCTCAAGATTCACCCTTTCCTTGAGGAATTCATCGAGAATCCTGCCCTTACTCTCTGGGTTAGAGACAACCTTAGATCTGGGTTCTACTTATTTTTCTGTGGCCTTAGAAAGTGCAGTTTGTCAACGCATTGGAATTCATTGACTTCCTAGTGGACCTTTGTCAATTTTAACCAGGATAATTTCAGGCTCTTTCTGAGCTGACCTAAAGAAACAGCATTATAACAAATTTATATATCTATTGTAAGATTGATCAAATTATCATTCAAAGACTTTATGGTTTTCCCAACATGGTTATGGCAAAGGCGTGAACAGACACACACACTTGAGTAAGGTTTAATAAACTTTTTCCTATGTATTTTTATTTTATGTCTCCTCCCTCATTCTTCCACAAGACTTTTCCTCTGTCTCTCTTTAAGCTTTTGATTACTTAAGTTTTCATATCTATTTCAAACCTTTATTGAAGTCATTGTTTTTACCTGACTGAGGAGTTTTCTAGCCATGTGTAATTATTCAGCAAGTATGTCTCAACCAAGACTTGAGTTTCTTATCTGCAATTCTTTATGGGCCACAAGTGTAAGCCAGCTCTTCTTTAATTTTCTTTTCTAAGGATCAAAGACTAGTATCTGCTGAATTTTGTTGCAGTTGTAAAAGAACTTTACTATTATTTTTTGTCAGAATCCATTCTGAAAATAAATGTAGGATGTTGTTTTTGTTTTTGTTTGGCTTCTAAGTGATGGCACTGTCTGAGGCAGACAATTCTAGGTTGCTTTGTTTTTCCGGGTTTTCAACCTGCATTCCAACAGTAGTATCACTGAAAAAAAAAATCCAAACAGACAAAAAGAGGCTGCTAAAGGTTAATGTGTCTCTGGCTCCTGACAGCACCAAAAGAAGCAGCTTAGTGTGAGCAAGGAAAGCAGAAAATACCAAAGACACCCCTATCTGTGTGGATTTGGGCAATGTAATTGCATATCCCAGAGCTTGTGCTGTTAGCTAGCTAGCTTATCCTCTAGCTAAGTAGCTCTCTCATTCTAAAGGACTTGCTTGCTTTATCTTTGTGGAATGGATGGTGATGGTCCAGTCCAGTCCCAGGATAAACTTCTGAGGTTGCAACGTGCGAATTCCAAGGGAAGCCCTGGGGTTATCACGAGCCCAGTGGCCGCATTTTGTCATACTGCCAACTTCAACAGAGCCTGACCTCAGGCTGAACTCTATTTTGCCAGGCTGCAGAGCACTGAACTGAGCAGCTCTAGCGAGCAGAGGCCTTCCCAGCCAAGCAGGAGCCACCTGAACAAACCTATAGCCAGGTCCCGAGAGAACTTTCTGGTTGTTAATAAGTAAGGGAATGGTGCAGTCCCCAGATTTTGTGCATGGGTGAGGGGACTCAGGTTGTGTTGGTATATATTCAGAACAACCCAGGTACCCCCCAAACTCTATATCTATCCCCTCAATAGTGGTTCATTCTCTTCTAGGCCTCCTAGAACGCTCAGACCCAGGCAGAGAGTGGTGTGACCCCAATTTACTAGTGGCTAGTGGCAACCTAACTCTTCTGTTAAATTAATTAAGCAAAGAGGCCATTAGACCGAGATGCCCTGACAGCCTACATAAGCAAACCAAAATCTAAGCCTATAAATGCCTCAAGGCCATGAAAACTGAAACCTAAGGACAACCACCACAGGCAGCCAACTGGGCTTTAACTACAGCCAATCAGTGATTTCCTTACTTTGCTTCCACCTTTTCTCTATCAAAGCCTCTCCCAAGCTCCAGTGGGGGGAGCGTTCCTAACTGAGACAGGGACCGTGGGTGGGTGTAGTCAGAGTAGGGTGAGGGTCTCCGGAAAAAGCAAGGCAGGATATTTGCTGTCAGAGCAATGTAACTACATGCAAGGAAACCCCCTACTAAAACTGTGTTAAACATTCAGCTCTAGAGTCATTCTTCAGTGAGATAGGTTAATGTTCCCTAGATAAAGAAGACTAGCACATGTTTATTTTATGCTAATCATTTATAATCATGTGTAAGATTCACTTTAGCATGCTAAAAGGCCCAGGCCTATGTGCTGTCTTTCCTCCTTCAGATCTGATCAAGTGATTTTGCAAACTAGGCAAACTAATTTAGCATGCAGGCCCAGCCATAACACAGTAAAAGGCAAGAAGGATTCCACCTTAAAGTTAAGATTGCACTTAACTTACTCTTTAGCAAACAATGCCTCAGCCCACCTTGGGGTCAGGCTGAGCAGGTGGCCTTGTTTCCTATGCCCCCAGACCAAAATGCTGGGATCTCAGGGAGAAATCATCAGAGCAGGTAGTTGCTTGGGTTAAGTTAATTCTAAATATTCAGGGACCACTTAATAAGTCCACACCCCTAAGCTTTTTTACATGTTCTCGAAAAATCCTCATCTGCCTATAAAACCCCTAGATAATGCACCACCCGGACTCTCCTGTCCCTTCCTGGCATGAGCCGGGAGCTCTGTCCTTTCACTTTATCTCTAAATAAAAGCCTGTCCCTTGCTCTCCTACTCTGAGTGTTTGTGAAGCTCCTTTTTCACCTTCGTGAACAAGAACCCCGGCATCATAACCACTTCGCATTTGGTGCTGCCCAGTTCCAGTTGGTGTTTGCCCAAATTAACTATTAAAATCTTTAGTATGCCTCAGTTTATTTTTTAACGCTTCCTGTAGGGGGAAAAGTGCCTGGATTTAGGTTCCAGATCCAATGTCCTAGAATGAGAGCTGCCCTTACTATGTGCCAGGAGCTGTCCTGAGCACCCAACAACATATGAACTCATTAATCTCAGGGCCACCCTCTAGGGCCACCTCTCAGCATGCTATGATAAGCGCCATTCACAGCTGGCAAAATTCAGGAGCTGAAAAGGTGAATTACTTTCCCAGCTAACAAGCAGCAGGCACAGGGACTGATTCAGGGTAGTTGGAAGGTGGTGTCTACAGCTGTGAGATCTTTCTGCTCAAGGAGTGGAAGGGAAGTGGACTCTGCAACATGGACTGGGAAAGTCTGGGCATTTCCAAATCTTTAAGTCCACAGGAATGAAAGGGAAATAACAACAGAGACCGTACCAAGGATTCTCAGCAGAATTCAGACCAGACTAGAGGGTTTAGAAGGTGAGTCTCTCCTCCTTTGCCATCTCATTTCCAGCCTGAGTCTTCAGGCAGAATTAAATTATAAAGGCATTCCCATTCAGAAGCTTGGCCCTATTTACGTTGAATTGCTGGTGGCCATCAATCCTGACACAGCTAGACAGAGAAATCGGCCCTTTCAGTGTAATGAATGGCCCCCATAAGTCTACCAGTCCCCACCCTGGAAACGCTCTGCACCCACCACGCTCTCTCACTGCAGCTGGCTAAGCTGCCCTGCTTGGGAGCTCTAGTAGCTGGGATGTTCCATTAGTTGACACCTCTCATACCTTCTGTACAAAGAAAGTTGATCCCCTGCAAGGTCCAGCCAATCCCCCAATGCCCAACAAAGATTTAGTTTTCAATGTAATTTTTGTTTAAATAGGCATTTTATTATATTTCAGGTCTTCAAAAATGGATATCACATATAATACACTGAATACAGTAGCCAAGTATTTTCTTAACCACTCCCTCACTAAAGGCTCACCCTTTTAGTAGAAATAGTCCCCATTCAGAGATAAAGGAGAATGGATACTGCTTATGAGATGCCAGGAGAATGCTTCCAAATATCACCTGGGTCAACCAGCTTTAGGTACCTCACACTTGAATGCAGATACAAGTGACCTGAGGATCTTGTTGACACAAAGATTCTGATTTCTGGGGTAGGGTCTGAGATTCTGCGTTTCTAACAAACTCCTGGGTGGTGGCATTGGTTGGGACAATACCTTGAGGAGCAAAGCTTGAAAAGTTTCACTTATCTTGAGACTCTATGTCCTTAATTTACATTGCACAAGTTGGTACAACCCAGAATCTTCTGGAGGATAGTTCTTCTTACTACTGATGCCCCAGAAAGAAAATGAAATTGCCCTGGGTTCTTTGGATGGGAGGTTCTTAATGTATCTTGATGGTTTTAAATTTCTTGTCTAAGTGTCTTCTCATTACTCAGAAAATGTTTCCTAGTTGACTTTTTTTTCTGTCTTAATATAAGCATCTCTACCTCAAAAGAATGCCCTGTCTTTGAATTTAAGTGGAATAAGGCTTTTTTAGGGCTTTGTGGTTTGGTTATTTCATGTCTGTGCAGGTGGGTTACAGATCATGCTGAACTGAGCTGAAACAAATGGCCACTCTGTTAAAATTGGAATGATTGGAACAAGAACTTTAAGCTTATTGAAGACAGCCTCTTTGTCTAACCCCACGTGGGCCAACAATGTAAGATGCAATACAGCAGGGAGGTAAGACCAAGGCTTTGGGGAAGCAGAGATCCCCATTCAAACTAGCTCTGGAAACCATAAGAGTTGTTGCATTGAGCAGATTACTTAACCTTAGCTTCCTTAGCCATAAAGCAAGTGAGAGTGTTATGGGCAAAAATCATTGTGAGAGGGATGGCAAGACATAGAAGGTAAAAGCTGCACACCTCACCGTTTTGCCTGGGACAAACCCTTGATGGGTCCCATCTGGGTGTCCTGGCACCAAATATCACCGACCTCTCCTGAGAACAGTCTGAGTCTTGGTGGTCTGCAGAAAGCTCCATTGCACGAAGGAAGCAGGGACTCAGTCATGGGATCATTTGACAGAATGCCATTTGGATTTTCTCTGTGGGGCATCTCCATGCCTTTGATCAATGGCATGAATACGTAAGATAGCAGACAACCTGACACTAGCTGTATTCTGCAATATCCACTAGTTGGTGGTGGTTTTTTGCACCATGTAGGGAAAACACGTTTAAAGGACACATTTTAAATTTTGTTTTTGGGGAAACAAAACTGAAACAGGTTTCCCTGTTTAAGTTTCTTGGCTGGGTATGTCCATATTCTTTGGAAAATGTTTCCTACTTGACTTTAAAAAACAATCTCACTTGTGTCTCTACTTCAAAGGAATTGATTAAAGCTCTAGGCTGAGCTTCATTCATTCACCCCTCCAGCTTGGAGTCCTGTTAAAATTGTACATTTTGTTTTAGTAGATCTGGGATGAGACCTAGGATTCTCAGTCTCCAGCCAAGTTCAGACTAATGCTGATGCTGTTGGTCTGCAGGCCACACACTTTGAGTAGCAAGGCACCAGCAATTGCTCTTGCCAGACTGAATTGCACACAGTTTTTTTTTAATTTTTAATTTTTTCTTTTTGTTTTATTTTGGTATCATTAATGTACAATTACATGAGCAACATTATGGTTACTAGACTCCCCCCATTATCAAGCACCCACCCCATTACAGTCACTGTCCATCAGCGTAGTAAGATGCTATAGAATCACTACTTGTCTTCTGTGTTGAATTGCACGTATTTTAAGCCATAGTTCAGGACCTGTCCACGCATGACCCTTATCTGGATGTGCTTCTCCATAGCTAGGAACCCTCAGCTGAATACCTGGCTTCAGTCCCTGCTTCTTGTTGCTCCCTGACCCCATTTCCTCCCTGTCTGCCTATTCAGCATTTTGCGCTGAGTCTCTCGTGGCTGATCTATGGTCTATAGCTTGGCACCTTCAGTGACCCACTGAAGACTCTCTAACCCAGGACCTGGGCCCGACTCCTCTGCGTGTCTGAGTGCGGCCTCATCAGGACCTCACCACAGCCACCTCAGTGAGAAGAAAGAGAAATAGGCTATCCTCAACAGGGTTCCTGGAACCAGCTCTGTGTCTTGTCTGCAGGAAGAAGCCTGAATTGCACAGGCCTGATGATCCTAGATTTTAAAATGGAAAAGAATCTTAGAGGTAGTCTTATATAAAATCGTCAGTATGTAGGAAATCAAGGTCAACAATAAGAAAAGTACTGCGTGCTCGTTGACCTTCACAACACCTTCATAAGGTAGGTATAATTGTTATGCCCATTTTACAGGCGATAAAACCAAGACTTGGAGTGACTGTGTAACTTGCCAAGGTCACTTCGCTTGTATGTGTTGTCACCTGGGTTTGTTTGATTCCACACTTGTGCTCCTAACTGCACTTTGGCAAGGCTTTCAAGTAAGAGAAGCTGAGCCGTTCTCTCTGCAGATCCACAGCAATGTCCAGAGGTAGAGTCCATGCCCTCTGACTCATAGGTCTTTCCCTGCAACAGTGGGACGGGCTTGTCTTAAAGCAAACTTAATGACACATGTTTCTGGCCCTGTCTTACATTTGAATACAATTACAATAATGGAAAAGATTTGTTATCTCACAAAGTGTTTGTAAATGAACATACAATGGTATAGAAATAATATACAAATCACACCATAATAAAGATAAAATAGTTCTACCATCTCATTGTTGAAAGTGCACATCAGATTTCTTATTGTGTCTGAAAATTTTCTCTGTGGTACCCAATACCAAACACACAATGCCTCAATGACATAGCATTTTTGATAGCTATGCCTACACATAGGCCAAGTCTACCTAACTTCAAAAGAATTGAATGAAATTTTTTTCAAGCCAATGAATCAGTTGTTTGATGTTGATAACAAAGACCTTCCTGAACTGATTTATCTTCTAAGTAAGATGGACTGGCTTTTTGTATTGTAAATACTATTCAATGTCAAGTTTTCTTCCTTCGGAGCTAAAATTCTACAGCTGTGGACTAGTTATTGATTTGCCCAGGTTACTAAGGGGACAGGAGGTTAATGAGGTAGAGCTAAGTGTAGTTTGGGAAAAGACTTAGCAAGAGATTACCTGAACTTGTCAGAGAATCCAAAACAAGAATGGTTGACCCACATGCTACAAGAACATATTTCTTGTATGAAACCTGCTGAAATATCTTGATAGTGACTTTGCCAGGGCTTCAGGGCTGCAGAGGTGGAGGGGTGGGGAATGGGAATCCATAAAGACTCCTCATCTATACTTCCCAAGCCCTCCATCTCTTTCCTTCTCTGAGTTGAAGTTCCTACAGGGTGATGAGGTCTAATTTAATTTTTCAGCCCCTTTGAGCTCAGCTGCTCTCTGCCCCCAAGCATGGCTGACCTAATGTTCATTGCATGGGGCCAGGTCTGGCCTGTGTGACCCTGCAACCTTTGCCAGCACCAAGCCACCTGTCCCTCACTAAAAGTTCAACCTATGGGGTTACAGTCCAAAACAGGGAAAGTCCCCAAATCTTACTTAGACTGTCAGAATAGGGTAAGGCCTTTAACAGTGTTTAACCAGAAGTTTTCAAGCTGTTCTATGGTGGTATTTTATATACAGTAAAAATTTTTATTCAAAACAGATCTAACTCAGCCACAATCTACACAAGAAGTCAGGCAGGAGATGTTCCCGGGGAACAGGGGCGAACGAGAGCCTCACTGGACTTCTCTCTTGATTCCTACACCCCTGAGCTTCTTCCAGAAAAACCGACAGATCTCTGGAAGACTCTGCAAACTTCAAATGCAGAGAATGTCTTACCCAGATCTGGGAGGCCGTTAGTGTCAGAGTGAATAGTGCCAATGTTTCCTGTCACCTAGCACAGGATTTGTAACTGTTTAACTTTGAGCTCTCTAAAGAAATGCTTCATTTCTGCCCAAGATGAGGACTGTTCATTTTACCTATTTGCCAACTCCTCACACTGAACAGAGCCCAAGAATGCTATGGAAGTTCCCTGAGGCCTGAGGGCAGAGTTTATCTATGTTGCCGACTTTCATCCCTTCTGTCCAAACAACTGGGTTTGGACAGATCTCGCTGTTACACCCTGGGGCCTAACATGTAATTATTCATTTGGATGATGAAACAAAAGCAAAACGAAGACTTTGCAAGTCTGTCAATGATCCATTTGAACCGTATCAGAATGTATGGAAGTGCAGGAACTTTACTCTCTGTGCACAGAACTGTGCTGCTGGACTGTGTAGGTTGCTTGCCGTGCAGCCTGCAGCTGCACGCTTGGGGTTTAGGCAGATGTTGGATAATGGGGATCTACGCGGGCTGTTCTTTATCAGCACTGGGAGATGGAAATGCAGGCCCTTACGGCAAATGTTAGCAGCAGTAGCTGCGACACCCAGAAAATGCCCTGGACACTGGCAGAAGTAGCCCAGACAGTGGGGGGACCTGGGTCACAGGAAGTCATTGTGCTTGAAGCCCGTGTTCCTTTACAAGGCACGCAATGCAAAAGGCATTGATTCAACAACCTGAACCTATCTGCAGCCCATTCTAGTTCACAATAACGTAATTAACACTTTAAAGCTTGACAGCAAGGGCCCTGGCTCAATGCAAGATGTTGTACAGTGCAGCTGTATGAATGAATACATGGTCTGCTCACAGCAGTTCTCCTTGGAGACTCGTGTGCTTGCCTTACTCGTCTGACACAAGGCAGCCCAGCTGGTTGGGTATGTTCCTGCTTTAATGCTCCAGATTCATCTCCAGGGTGTCTGAGGAAGCTGGTGTCCACCATCAAATGTGACACCCGAGGATGTGTCCAAGAGAATGGGCCGAGTCACGTGAGACTGGGCAGTGTAGATTCCAACATAGTGAAAGGTGGGCTGTATGCATTGGACTCAACAGGACTTCAGGGGTTCGCATAAGATTCCCAGGAGGTGGGCCAAGGCTTTGCTAGTAGAAAATAGGATAGAGAAACAGAAGCCACTCAGACATTGGTTTGTATGGCTCCTAAGTCTGCAATAAGAAACACTCTATCTGCGCTGCCGGTTCCCAACAGGGACTGGCTAGCAAAGGTTCCAAGTCTCCAAAGTGTCTCCGAGGCCTCTCCTCCCAATCTCCAGGAAGCTTTTACACTAAGAGGACTCAGTTCTCCCTTTTTGAAGGCAACACTAACTCAGTTTCTTTTCAGGAAGAGGCAGGAAATTGGGGATTCTCTCAGGGCCCTTTTAGAAAATTGAACATAGAACCTTTTATCAGTGCATGCATGGCTGACTTTAGCCCACAGTCCTCACATTCATCAGAAGCACTTCAGGGAGAGAAAATTAATGATAATCCTAAGTACATAATGACTTTCTGGAGACCAGAAGGCTCCATTCTGATGGGTTGACTGGAGGCTTGCCCCACAGTAATGAAAGATGCCGCCTGTGCGCTGGACCGGGTCTTGGTTCACGCTCCAGAGGAAAGAGCTGCAGAGCTGGGACGGAAGACTTCATCTCTTCCCTGGTAACTCAGACTGGGACTCAGATTGGGACCATTGGCAATATCATTAAAAAAAGAAAGAAAAAACTCCTGGCTTTCAGTACTTCTTTCCACTTTAAACATAAGAATCTCAAAGAGCCGAGGAGAGTGTTATAGCAATCACAAAATAACAGGTGATTGTGAAAAAAGGATTCAACATGGATGCCGCCGTCCTATTAGAACACATTAGTTCAAGAGCATGCCTGCAGACAGAAAACAATTACACCCAGCTTACAGTGTAAGGGAAATTGATGCTTTGCATTTTCTAGAACATGAATTTTTCAGCTATTACCCGGAAATACAGTTTGAAATGGCCTTTCTCCTTGATGCTGATATTGGGAATGATTGTTTTAATTCATTTCTGGATATGTTGTCACACACTAGACTCTGGTAAATTTTTAGAACCCAGTTCTCACTAAGGCATACATCATGACTGATACAGAGTTCATTCCTGAAATCAGGGAGGTGGGAGAAGAAGCCTGGGGCTCATTGGGCACCTGAAATTGGGACAAGAACTTTCAGAGTCCTTGGGAATTGTTTCAAGGGGAAACTGGAGGCAGGTGGAGAGCTTTACAGTTTTGTGTACAGGGCCCTCACCGAGGTATTTTTCTGCAAAGAGCCTTTGGAATAGTAAAGCCACATCCTATACCGCCTGAAGCAAATTTCTGTTGCTTGAGCTTGCTGACTCATCCCAACCGCCCTTCTGGGTTTTACTGGGGAGCTGGGCGAGGCCATTCAATGTTCATCTCTAATTACTTTTGTCTGTATTCTTGTCACTAGAGTATAAACAGGTTTATAATGGGCCTGAGTTTTCTGTGAAGAGATCAAAGGCATGCCAGCTGGGAGATGGTAAAGAGGGAAAGAGGGGAGAGGCAGGCAGAGAACGGGACGGCTCTAACACTTCTGATGCTGCATGGCAGGGCTGGGCCTGCTGTGGTACAGCAGTGTCCATCAGTTCTTCAGAGGCCAAGGCCCGTGACCCAGGGCCACTCATGCCAAGGCTCAGAGGCTGGCATTGTCTGGAGCCCGAGGACACTGCTCACCTCTCCTTCCAAGGGCAAGGCGCCTTTGGGGTTTAGAACCAGTATTTCACAGGAAGGGAAGGAGATAGGAACAATGCAGAGTTAGCCTCCTCATGGTGGAGTCCAACAGCCAGATTTAGGGAAGTCTGCTGGGACACAGCCCTTCCCTTTGGCTGTCAGACAGCTTCTGGAAGAGCACAGACAGGTCTGTCCTCTCTTGAGTCATGACTGGGACTGGAGCTGCTTTTACAGAGGGGGACCTGGTCTGGTGCCACATTCATGACTCCACACTGCACCTCCCTCTCCTTTTAAAGAAACTCAGGTGCTAGGTACACAGGCCCTTCTTCACCTGGTGTCCTTGAACTTTGGCTACTGGAGCAGGGGAAAAGCTTCTCTATCCTGAGCTGGTCCCTGAAGATTAAATTGACAAAAGACAGGCTAATAGGAGAAAAGATATACAAATTTTATTTGGTGTTAATATTTTAATGTTTACACACTCAGAGGACTTCATGGAAAAGAAATGAAGTCCCCAAAAAGTGGTTAAACTAGAGGGGAGTCGGTGGGGAGTTGTATATCGTATTAACAAGGGCAATAAATTGTGGAGACGTGACAAGACAAAGGAAATGGGGTTTGGGTTTCTAGGGCTGGTAAATTGTGGGAAGGTAAATACATGCAGAAACTAATGGAAGTGAAGGGTTAGTCAGCTTTTGTCTGTGTTGACCCTTCACTTCTGGTGATAAAGGTGGTTCTTCCTCTTCTGGTATAAGAGTGAGGGGCATGTCACAGGGGCAGATAGTGAAAGGCAGGTAGTGTCTCAGTTGTCTTCAGTTCAATGCTTATCCCATAGTTACACATTTTGAGATGGCTTAGTCTGATCCCCTTCACCACCCAAAGCTCATCAAGCCCTCTGATGGGGACCAAGAGTCACCTAGTTAGTTCACATGCCTAGAGCATGTGGGCACATGGGTGAGGACTGCAGAAGAACCTCAAAGGTAAGAATTGTCACTTAAAAGATAGCTAGCTGTCTGCCATAGCACCTGCAGGCTTTAAGGAAAGAATGCTATTGAAAAATTTTTTATTGAGGTATAATTTTGTACTTAAAATAGACACCTTTAATTTTTTTATGAAAATATAGTTGATATACAATATATTATATTGGTTTCCAATGAATAGCATAGTGATTTGACAACTATATACTAAAATAGATACATCTTAAGTGTAGAGCTCTTTCCTTCTGAAAAATGTATGTAAACAGCACCTCAACAAGATTTAGGACATTTTTGGCACCTCAGAAGTTTCCACGTGCCCATCCCAGTCACTCTCTCACCTCTGAGGTGACCATGGATCTGACTTCTGTCACTGGCAGCCCTTGTCTCCTCAGCGAGGGACATTTCATCACAGAACCAGCTCTCCACCTTCCCCTTCTCCGCCAGGTCTGCATTTGCTTGAATATGCCTGGTTCCTGGGGCTGTAGGAGAGTGGTTGGCTGAGATATTAAGGGGGAGCAGAGGAAAGTGGGGGAAGAGGATGAGAATGTGCCCCTGAGCCACCCTGAGCAAGCACTGAGCTGGACTCAGGTTGACTGGGTTTGGGGAGATCTTCTTTGATTAGGGAAGGAAATGTGCAGAGGAGAAGGGAGGATGGATGAGAAAAGTCTGTCCCTGGGGAGGGAGGCAGCATGGTCTCAGAGAAAACACAGTTTGGGGCCAGCCCAACTTGACTTTGAACCCTCACTCACTAGCTCAGTGACCTTGGGATATTCCCAGCTTCCTCGCTGGTTACACTGGGGTAATAATTTGGAAGCTATTAATCCAGGATGCAATGAGGTTTAAATGTGATGACCCAAGTGGAAGACCTCATGCAGTGCCTGACACATAATGGGTGCTTAGCATATGGTAGTAGCTTTGAAACTGCCGCCAGGTGATCACAACTTTTAGTAAAGAGGTTTTGGGTTTTTTTTAATTGTTTTGAGAAAGAGCTCAAAATGGTCAACAGGATGCAGATCTGCTAAGATCAGAGAAGAGGCTCTTGCTTTGCAGTGATGTATCAGAACATTAGCACTGTATTATCATGGAACAAAT